>CM047806.1:63933377-64459815 GCA_026214975.1 Gentiana macrophylla | reverse complement strand
TGCCAATGTTGGCGTGGTCACAGAGATATTTTATTGATAGCTTATGCCACTAACGGTATTGGCGGCAGCCAAGCATCGCTGGAATGCAATTTTCAGCCTATAAACTCCATTGTTTGGGCATTTTGAATTATTTTTCCATTCCTCATCTTCAAGCTTTGAAGGTACCTGAACCCCCTAGGCTTTCTAGCCAAAATCCACTATAATTTAGCTTTTAATTCCTACTTTTTAACATTAAGAATTCTTAGTTTTTATTTAATCATTTAACGGAACCAAGTTTTCATCTTTTGGGTGTGGAATAACATTGGATAATTTCTAGATCTTGAATGAAAGTTTTCTTCTTCAGTTGATAGCTTTGTTCTGGGTATATTCTCAGCCTTTACTTGTGATTTATTTGTTATCATAAATATGGAAATCTATTCTTGCCATGTTCGTTTTATAGCCATATGAGTGGCTAGTTTTCTACTAGCCAACATGATGTCTTTGTGATTGATTTTTATCTCTATTACTTGATTGAGAATGGTAGTTCATATATTTGTAATAGCTTCATGGGTTGTTGTTATCTTTTCCTATTCTCATTGTTTTGTTTGATTGTGTCTCGATTGATCACCTAGAACTTGGACACACACACCCACACAGCACTTGGTCGAGACCGAAGTTAGAGATGCTTTGAAAAAGAGGCGAGAAGTGGATAGAAAATCGGAAGGTAAAATTGACCTTACGTGGAAATTTCTCTGATTCTGGGGGTTGTTGATTCATTATTTGCACTCTAGTTAATCATGTTGAATCATTAGGTCTAGGTTCTTAGACCAAGGAGGAGGCGTAGAGTAGTTCCAGACACCGCATGTGTGGGAATTACAACTTAGGAGTTCACCGATAAACACACACTTGAACATTAATGGAAGGTTGGTAGGTAATTCATTCCCATGATGCTAGTAGAGATATTTTCTTGATCATTGGCATTGTCTTGGGTTAGCTTTTAATCATTTTATCACCATTTATGGTAGAGAAACCTTATGTGACATTCACTTTCCGCATTGTTGCTGACTTAGATAAAATAGTGATAATAATAGCCGTGTTCAACCTCACAATCCTCGTGGATACGATCTTTACTACCAGATTCAGACTACAATTGACCCGTGCATTGCCGGTAAGATTGGACATCTAGAAAGTTTGATCTTCATGTTTTTGGTGTCAAGTATGAAGATTGTGTAATCGTTGATACTTATACTAGCTTTAAAGTCTTCGAGAATATCAACCTTTTCTAATTTCATTTCTATTTTATTTATTTGGTGCTCCACCTCTGGGTGAGTTACTGTGTTATTTGATTGTGGTTCTTGTTGTTTCTATCTTGTAAGGGATGAACCATTCTTTGTACAAAGAAAGGCCCCAAACACCTCTCCTTCATTCCGGATATCAATAACGTATATTGTGGGAACAAGCTTAGTGAGAATAAGGTTACTGTTTATTGAGGTTTGGAACTTGGTAGAATCTTCTCAGAGATATCTAGTCTAAGAAGTAAAATGATTAGTATCTTGAGAATGCACATGGCAAGAGAACATGTATAATGCCCAAAACTATGAACCAAACCCAACCACCCCACATTCTAAACTCCTAAAACAACAACAATCCACCACCAATCTAATCCTCCACTTCCACCACTCAAACAACAACTAAACCAAAACCAAAGATAATCTAGAACATCAACAACCCTCTGTAATCCAAGACCTATTTGTGATCGTCATTAGTAGTTAAATGAAGCCAATAATCCAACTGATTACTCTAATGTTGTGAAACAACTTTGAGATCAAGTCTCATCTTTTGGATTCAGTGAGTTCAGAGCTCAATTTCATGGAGATGATGACGAAGATCCACATCGACATCTTTATCAATTTGAGGAATTATGAAACACGGTCAAGAACCATGGTATTCATATAGAGTTGACTGTAATGTCATTATTTTCTTTGATTGGTAAAGCTAAAGAATGGCTTATGTCTCTACTCGTCATTCTTTAACAAGTTGGTATGAGATCCAAAATGCAGCTCTTGAAGCAATATTTTACTCCGGTCATAATTTGAATTCAAGATTGAAATTCATACCTTAAGCAAGCGATACAAACAATCACTAGGTTACTCACTACTAGAATTTTCTGAATCTTCCGACGAAATTTAACAAAATAAGGTTTTCTGGAACATTCCAATGGAATATTGACGCATTTTCCATTTAAACAAATGAATAAAAGGGAAAAAAATTATGGCTAAGGTTCAATGTAATTCGTCGTCGCAGTTTTTCGTAAAGTTAACTGCACGGAAACAAAGGGCGCGGAATAATCCCGTAATTTTAATATCCAGCGATTGTAATTTTAATGTCCCGCAGATTCGAATGAAATATCCAAATGCGCTTACGAACTTCCGTTGCAGACAAACCATTTCTCATAGCAACATTTGTCGGAAATATTTTAATCATAAGTATTTCCCTTTATAATGCATCTAAACACGCTAATGACGAACTTCCACTAACTATTAAGTTCGCAAGAACTGTAGGAATCGTCTCACATATATCTACCATATACTATTCGTTGAAAATCTGTAGAAGTAATGTAACTTTTAAATTTCCACTAAACGAAATAAAATTTTAATACTTTAAAAAATTAAAAACACGTTGTCTCACAACTATAACTCGATATTTGATATGTTTCAATCAATTATATAACATATATTACAAGAAATAAAGAAAGAAAACTTGAATAGGTTTAAAATCAATATATGTTTTCTACTTTTCAGTATTAATTAGTCGTAGTCTACATAATTCCTTCGACAAATCTCTACTAAATACGTAATATTCGCTGAAAAGTGTCGGAAAATTCAATTGTGTGTAATATTGAATGATCATTGAAAGAAATGTATTATTTATTACTCATTGAATTACGTAAAAATTTAAATGATGGATTTGAAGAATCTCATGTAGATTATTAATTCATTAATAGAAACATCAATGTTAAATGTTGTACTATTACTTATTATTGATAAACCTATGTGTAAAGAGTTGTAAAAGCAAATTATGTCTCCATTAATCCATCACTCACCGTGATATAGCCAACTCTTCTTCTTCCAATCGCCTCGGCTTGTTCCACCAATCATTTATGTAAATAAAAACCGTCGTGTCATAAAATAGCTTTAAACAATGGCAAAGTACTAAAACCAAAGCCAAATCAACCAAACCGAAACAAATTAATTAAACTAAACCATAGGTTCAAAATCTATTTGGTTTGGTTTGGGTACAAGTTATAAGCCTCGAATCACCCTCGCTTTCAAACCAACCCATGATCACTCTACCCAGAGTTATATGTAAAACTTGTCATACTCAGCCCTCTCTCGGTGTTGCAAATGTTTAAGATGCTAATTTTTCTTGTAAACCCAAACTCCTTCCCTAATTTTTAGACCCGATTTGTTAATTTCCACACGAATTGGCGAAGTTTTACCTTAACCTCAATTGTTCTCACACCATGAATTGTCGGGTTTTCCTCAACACGATAAAATTCAAATACATCGCCACAAATTGTCTAGACCCCATTCGCTTTTCATCATAACGTGTCAGCTTTTTTCCCAACTCGATTAAGTTCGCATACATATTGGTTATAAACCTATATTCAACGTAAGTTCTTTAACGCGACCTAAAAATATATAATTTATATATATAATAATAATATATCTACCTATTAAAAGCTCTTATTCTCTTGGATTTTACTCAACTAATTATAATCAATCGGTTTGAGTTTTTTTTGTTTACCCCAATTTCAACTCGAATCCAAACCGTAAAGCACAACGCCTAAACGGGTCATTTTAACATGGTATATCCTTATGTGCAAACGCTATCAATTACGAATTGCGCCGGTAAAAGGGTTCTTCCTCCACCTCCGCTTAGTCCTTCGGTCCATCCTCTCGCTCTCCGCTGCTCATGCTGGCGACATTTCAAGAGGTAAACTTCTTATCCGTTATCTGCTCTCTTTCCTCTATTCTCTCTCTCCATTGGGCTCTCTCTCTTCTTCACTTTGTATAGTTCGATCAGAGCTTTGACTCAGATATTGTTCACGATGTTATTGGTTTTGGGGTTTCTCCCGATATATCATAATTTTTGAGAAGGTCTTTTGATTTTCTTCTTGTTTACAAAGAAACTGAGTAAAATTTTGTTTTGAAGAAAAGTAAAATAAAAATTGAATAACAATAGTAAACTAAATTTGTATATGTGGTAGCAAGCAAAGTGTAATTGTTTGCTTCTCGCTGATTTGATTGGGCTTTTGGTGCGCTTACTACTAGTGTTTTTATAAATAGTTTGTGTGAATTGAAAGATGCAGAAAGGCAAAGAAGCAGAGCCAATGGCTCAATACAAGCAATGAGCCGAAATGAACGTTGTTATATATAATGTTGTTTCATAGTTGATTCTCAGATATCAATGAATCTCAAAGCTTCATCTCGATATAATGATGATTTAAAATGGATAAAACGGATTCAATTTTAAAGAAATTGTGATCAAGCAAAGAGAATGTTATAAGGATTACGATTTCTGGAGAAGATGAGTTCATGGGTCACCTGGAGACAAGCTGCAGGGTAGGGAACATGGATGCGAAGGTTTTAGTAATCGAACTATTTGAATTTCAAGGATACGGTGTCCGGATCGGGTTATGTACTACAAAAGAGGATGGATCGGGTGGATTACTTGCCGAGGTCATGGAGTTAGTCCGAGATGTTTCTTAGCTAAAAATCCACTCGTTGAGGTAAATCAAGAAAGGTCAATTGCTTTCCAGGAAAAAAAAGGACATGATAGAGGAGGGCCTTAAAAATGCCGACTGCAATGAAATTTACGGGTCGAGCCGAATGGTTGGAAACACTCAGCAAGCCGCTCTTCCTTCATGTTCAAGATTGCAGAGCCTCGCACCTACAGAAAGAAATCCATGCCTACGCTGCTCGTTGTGATTATAGGTTCAACCTTTTGTAAGTGAATATACGGGATTGCTTGATTTGTACAAAGGGTGCAGGACATTGTAATTGAAGAGGTTAAAGCTATGTTGGGATCCGCTGCATGAAGTCAGGGGGCTCTAGAATCGTTGTTGAATATGCAAACCTTGAATTTGAGACCGATGTTTATAGAGTTGGAATAGCTTCAATAGCTTGTTCTAGTTCATGCAGATCACTTAAATGGGGAAACATAAGATAAGGATATGTTGCTATTCTGCTACAGCAGATTTACTCTTTTCTCCATGTATTGACAAACTCAAATACGACAAAGATTCTATATATATATGTACGCTTGTTGGCAAAAGGAAGGTCAATTGCTTGGATTGATGTAAATCGGAAGTCTATTTTCCCAATTTTTTTTTTTGAGTCATGTGAAACAGAGTTCAAGATTGATTGGAGCAGTAAAATTTGTGAAACAGGGAGAGATTGGAAGAAATTAAGGCAATAGAAACGGTAAACCCGTAGAAAGTTCAATTATCTAGAAAAGGATTTAGATCGAAAGGACGCAATGCGCCCAAACACAAGGCTATTGAAATGAAGTCAAACAGAGCGTAATTATCTTCAATTTAAGAATTTCTTCGGGCCTATGATCCGACTGCGTAACCCGAGGCTACAATCACAAGGATACATAAGTGTAAGATCTAAACCTTGCATAAGGCGTAGATGGAGGTTTTCAAAACTCAATCACAAAGTTATTAAAAGGATTTTCTCGTGTCTAGTTTCAAAGTCCTAAAAAAAAAAAAAAAAAATGTTTCAAAGCCACTTTCGTGGAGGATTCATATAAAAATGGTCATATCTTTCAGTGCAGATTTATCACCTGGGGTCCAATGTACTAGATTACTAGTGTAGTTTATGAACTTATTTTGTATATTCAAGAAAAGATGTATTATCAATTTTATTATGAGATATTATGTATCGTGTGTATCTATTTATGTAGCTCATTCTTTCCCTACCATTCATGAAGCTAAGTTTTGTCATGTAATGTATTTTCCTCCAATATATATGTAAAACAAATGAACGAGCTTTAATTTATTGTGCAGTGTTCTTCGCTTTCCTCCTCCTCCTCCGTCCGTCTGCTTATATTTTGTCGACTAAAAGTCAAGATTCAATAAGGTAACACTTTTAGTAATTTTTAAATTCATCGGATCGAAGTTTTCAAGGTAAAGTCTATTTTCACATCGCATAATACCTTTTATGGAATCAAGCAATTCAACTTGGATTATTTATTCATATTGACTTCTTCTTCCTTTGGGTCGTTTATAATTTCCAAGAATGTATTTTATTCTGCTAGTCTAATATAACAAAAAACTTAGTAGAAACAAAACAACACAACACATACCAAATCAAGACAAAATAATGTGGAATGTGGAACTTATCTGCAAGTAGTAATAACCTCATTATAAAAAGGAATATATATTTGTGAAGAAAATTAGAATTTCCTAAATGACTAGATTTGTCCATGGAATTTTTGCTCTTTCCTACTCAAATTCATTTAATTTCTCGTGGGTTCTCTTTGTTTTTGAAATTATCATGGTGGTTGGATGATGAATCGCTTTCTTTGCCATTTCAATCCAACTTTTCTTCATCTTCAGATTTGTAAATTTCAGGTGTGTATGCATCACATCAAATGTAGTGATCTTTTTTAAAAACAATTTAGTACCGGAGAATATCTCACAAGCTTATGGATATTTTCATTCCAATTGTATGTGTGCAGTCACATTGGTATATTTCTGAGGATGATGAGGGTCTTGCAAGATCACACTTTGAAAAGTGGACAAGTGAGAGACTAAGGGATATTTGACATACGGCTCATAAATGCTATGATGCCACGCACAAGATTCTGACATGGATACCAGTAAAAGTGTTTGAAAAGTTGCTCGAGTATTGGGAAACTGAAGAATTTATAAGAGTTTCCAATGCAAATACATCAACAGGAAACGTGTTTCTCGATTTAGGGCCTTCCGGTGGGCAAGCATCCGGCGGATCAAGATCAATCCATGATAAAAGTGACTCGTACTAGACTCGACTTTCACTTTTATGGTTAATGATTTTATTTCAATCATTTACGTGCATTTTAGTTAAAGCTTGATATGTCTAGATTCTGTTAAGTAGTGTGCATGTTATGAGTCCATAATCTGAGCCTTTTATTAGACTTTCCATTTATGAGGTTTATAGCCTGCCTTGATGTTGAGCAATCCAGAATTGAACTTGTTTAGTGTTCAGCTTGTGTAATTATCAAGTCTAAGACTTTGTCTCCCAATCTTATTTGATTGAATATTTTGGTCATAGCCTATCTAAGTGCATATGGTTGGGTCTGTGTTTGGTTTCAGTCTTGAAGTCCCGTTTGCAATATGTTAAACTCATGTTCATACATCTGTCTATTTACATGTGCTGTCCGGTTTGCAATATATGTCTTGATTAAACTGAGTTGGGAATTTTTCAAGAGGACTTGAAGAGGCTGTTTATGTACATTCAAAAGTTGCCTATTGTTCTTCCTAATTCCATGTAGAATCATTAAAATGATTGTAGTATATTTAGAAAAAGTGAAGACATTATACAATCATCAGTACGATTGTAATATGGTTTTGGTTTTGGCTGACATTCACACCATGTAATTTCAGCCAACAAATAAGCAGTATATCACTTCTCACCCTTTTCTCACATTGATTTTCTATGTGCATGAATAAATGATCTTTATTTATTACTTTTGAATCCATAAGGATACTAAGATAAAAGCTTGTGTGTGATAACCAAAAAGATTCAAGTCATGGAGGTGTTCATGTATACCCACACAACCAAGGATGATAAGGAGCCTATTGATGATAGTTCAAATTATTGAGGTAATAACTTGAACATATGTGTTTAAAATATGAATTTCAAGTATGTAATGTATGACATAACATATACATATAATTTCTTGTCTTAACTTGGTTTTAAAAGGAGTTAGACTTACTTATTTGTTTTAGTTCCTTTATTGCTAGTAATGCATTCAGAATGGTATTATGGTGCAATATCTTCATATTGAACGAAGATATCTGAGAAATATATTTTCTAAATCCTCACAGAACTTTTTAAGAAAAAATGGCAAACGCCTTGCAATATTTCGGCGTAAAGATGTAAGAATTCCGTGATGATTTGTTATGTGAAGCTGGATAAAGTGTTTCTAGAATGCTACTAAAAGCCAAAACGGGCGGTGAAAGTATTGGGTAATTTATCATTAGAGTACACTAAAGGATCGATTTCAGATTCGATGTTAAATGAGGTCCATGGCAACAAGTATCACATCTTTTAGAAGAAAATTCAAAGTTCCGTGAAGACCTCTTCAGACGTGAAAGTTTACTGGGGAAAGACAGAGAGCCGCTGAGGAGCGAGAGAAGTCTCGCAGCCACACAATCTACCATGCAGTAGAGAGATAGACAGATTGCGCGTTGGTGCAAGCCTTCCTCCTCCGTGATGGTAACGCGCATTGAGGATTATGGATTATTTAGATTTATTATACATTATATCTGCACTCTATTTTATTTTTAATCCTATGTGGCGCTATGGGTTTTTTTTTCTTTGTTGGTTAAATTTTTTTTTGTATCTTATCGCTAATCTTTGCTGAGGTTTTGTAGACTTGGTTGTTGCATCAATTGTGTGCAGCTTTTGAGGATTGAGTAATTGGCAATATGAATACATTGTGATAATGTATTTCATTTGGACAGTGGTATTAAAACAATTTAAAACCTGTTATTTCAAAAATCTTATTTGTGACAGTAGTGACAAATTTCGCCGGAAATTTGTTGGAAAATATTTGTTGCTGCATAAATAGTGATCAATACCGACAAATTAGTGACAAAATTTGTTGAAATTGGTAATAAAAAAAATCATCGGAAGGTTGTTGAATACGGATCAAATAATATGTTCAAATATCGCTACTAACTTCGTTGGTAATTTGTCGAACGCTCATATGAAATTTCGCCACAAGATGCGCCGGAATTTTGTCGTAATTTGTCAAGGAATTTTGTCACTACTTTCGCCAAAAATTTGTCGGTAACTATCGAGGAATTTTGTCATTACATTCGCCGGAAATTTGTCAAGAACTTTCATAGAAAGTATGTCACTAAATGTGTCGGAAATTTTGTCGGAAATCGATTTTCCACGGATACCGATTTAATTTTCACGCCGGAAACCGGAAAATTCTAGTAGTGATTTGGGAAAGATTTAAGATGTTGTTGAGAGCATGTCCCGATCATGGCTATTCCTTGATGTGCAAATCCAATTATTTTTTCAAGGCTAAGGAAAGAGTCACGTAGTGAGATTGATCATGCTTGTAATGGTTCTTTGATGACGAGTATGGCACAAGACGGTATGATGCTATTGACAAAATTTTGAAGAACAACCGGATGTGGGAAATCGCACAAGTACAAGAAAAGTTGCTTTTAAAGAGAATCATCCATTCAAACGGAAGTGTTGGCACAATTGGCATCCCTTAGTAAAGAGAGTTGATGAAATTCAAGCTCGAAAAGTTCAGGAGTGGAAAGATAAGTGATGAGGCTTATGAAAGTATGAGGAATGATAATGTACCATTGGGATTAGTGAAACCCGTGAATATTCAAAAGAAGAAGTGAGCTTTATGCAACACCACCGAAGCTCAACAATGCTTACACTAACGATACAACAATATCATGAGAGATCATCCCACTTTCCATTGGTCCGATAATTTATCAAATCATGGACCCGACCATCTCTTTGAACAACAACAAAAGGAATCCATCAACGCCAATGTGCAATAAACAAGGTGAATACCAAGTAAATCCCACTTACCAACCATCACCACAACATCATTTTTACCAACAAGTTCCTACTCAACATGCCCATTTTCAACATAGTCCTCAATCAATGGAAGAGTTTTCAATGGAAAAAGTTAATGGAAAACTTGATGGGTGTAGTTGCTACCAAGGCGCTTAATATGAAAACAATGATGACTTTATTAGCGTGATGTCCCAAGATGTTGGCAATTTGAAACATCCATGGTGGGTCAAAATACAAGAATGAGAACTATTGAAGCATCAATGCGAGGTATTGAAAACCATTTGAGTAGGGAAGGTGAGCTAAATAGTAGTAGACTTCGGGCTGGGATTGCAACAATACCGAGAGAAACCCAAAAGAAGTCAATGCTATTATTACTCAAGTGGAAGGATATATGAGCAAAATGAGGGAAGCAAATGAGGTTGAAGAAGATTTGAATGATGAGAAAGAGAAGAGAGGAGTGAAGAAAATGAAGAAATTTTTGATGGTTTCTTGAGAAATGATGGCTATGTTGAGGTGGAAAAGAAGAAGAACGGATAAAAGTTTTAGAATATTGAAAATCCAAGATTGAGTGATTTGAGGACATTATTTAATGAGCAGACAAGTTGATACCTCCAATGACCACTGAGCCTCCAATTTGTAATATGATGAGTTGGAGGCCGCCAATAAGGAATCAAATGATCCTGACCAACAGATGAGTTGGAGACATCCAACAGAAGTTGGCACCAACCAATTTTGACTTTGAGCCTCCAACAGAAGTTGGATGCCTTCAAAATGAAGTCAAAGTTGGGGAAGCTAAACAAAGCAAGTTGGAGCCCTCCAAGGAGCATCAAAGGCCTCCAATAGCCAAAAAATTGAGGAAAACCTCAACCACTTCATCGAACGACAAGGTTAAGGGAGGTATGAAATATAATCCTAAAATTATCGATCTTGAGTCACTTCCCTACCCCCCACAAGCACAAATTAAAAAGATGAAGGTTGATAAAATGTATGCACGTTTTCTTGACTCTTTTCGGCACTTGAACATTAATATCCATTTCATTGAAGCACTCACTAATATGCCGGCGTATGGTAAATTTCTTAAGGAAATACTATCAAAAAGAAACGGTTGAAAGAATATGAGACGGTGTGTCTAAGTGAAGAGTGTTCCTCCATGCTTCAACACAAGCTTCCTCCTAAACTTAAGGACCCCGAGATTCACAATCCCATGTGACATTGGGAAACTTTTGTTTAAGAAGGTGCTTTATGATCTCAAAGTAGTATAAACCTCACATCCTAATAAGATTTTATGAAACTAGGCATAGGAAAGCTTTAAGCGCACGGAGATGACTCTCCAAATTGCACATATGATCCATTAAACGTCCAAAGGAGTCATTGAGATGTACTAGTGAAAGTTGATAAATTTTACTTCATCAGAGATTTGTTGTTATGGATATGGAGGAAGGGTAAAATACACCCCTTATCCTCGTAGATAATTTTTAGCAACGGGGAGGCCGTGGATCGATGTTTGAGCGGAGAGCTTAGTTTGAGAGTTAATGATTAGCTGCGTTGTCTTCAACATTTACACGCTCATTGAAATATCCACGACTACACTAGAATCTTGTTATTTTGTGGACACTTCGTGTCCCTTTTTGTGGATCATACTAACACGCAGTAGTTGAAGAAGACGGAGCGATAAAGCTAAAGCTCGGATATCAAAGGAAAGTGGTCAAGAATCGCTGGGATTGGTGGCATTCGCTTCACATTATATTGGAGACCGGTTTTGATATAAAAGATGGATGCGCGCATAAGAATGACTCCACCACCCGCATTAAAAAAACGCGGTCATGCATAAGTCTAGCTATAGAATATAAATTTATCAATTACATGTACTATCTTTCTTATTACTTCTAAAGCATTATCTTTCGTTGGCTTGTGTGCTTATTTTCTACACGCTTACGTGAGTATTTGTTAGCGTGTATCCATGCACGATAATCTATATAATCCATGTCTCTACCGATAAATCCATACTTGATGATCTGTATAATTCCACTATTTCATCAGATAACCCCATCGAGCAAACGACGTTAAAACAAAAGCGCCACAGGAGGCAAAGACGTAAAAGTTTGATATAATATTTTGCTCTTTGTGAGTGTTGGTCGCTTGAAAAGGCTTTGGTTAAGTTTATCGGTGGGGGTGAATAAAACTAACACTTAAAACTTTTGGAGTTAGCAAACTCAAAGAAGGTCGTGAGCTCGCCGATCGCTTCAAGAGTCAATTGACCACCAAAGAGTCCGCTGATCGCTGATATTACTAAATTTGTTGCAACAGAATATATATGTTTAAAGCCTTATTACTTGTTGTTAAACAATGATACCAAGTATTAGATACTCAGTATTGTAAGTGTGTGATTCAGTTGCTAGTTTCAGTATGTTGATGTGATAAGTATACTAAATGCAGAAAGTAAATGAAGAAAGTAAGTAGGCAATTTTTATAGTGGTTCCTGTGTGGTGTAATCATGTACGCCCACTCTTCTCCCGTGATGTTGTGAGGAAATTCACTAGAGATCTTTGAGGTTGCGCTATAAAATCCCTAAACTGCTTGTCCTTCACCAATAACTATGGCTTCACAAATTGAACACTTGAAACATGTAGGATTGCTGCTCCAAAGTATTCCACTAGTCCTTGAAGGGTAGGATTGCCTCTTCACCAGCTCCACCACACAAACAACACTTCTTGACACCTAACAGATGCTTCACTGCCTTCGTGAGGGCTTTGTAAAAGAAAGATTGAACCAAGTAAATGATTCAAGTATCCGTGATCTTGATCAGATGAAATGATCACAGCCTTTGAAATCTTCAAGTGTGTATACTTGATGTAACTTGATAGCAAAGTTACACTTGAAGAGTTTTTCTGATTAGTAGCTTTAGCTCAGTTGATGTCATAGGTGAATTTCTTGATCGTAAAACTTAATAGCTTCATATGGATTGTTGTTGTTTTTTTTTTTTTTTTTTTTTTTTATTTTTCATCATTTGAATCAATTAGAGTCTTTATTTATTGTGGAGAATCCTGTGACTTATGTTTGTATTTCAATCATAGCCGCTTTTAAATTTTTCCCTATCTTGACTTGCTTTCATCATTGTTCATAGTAATCGACATCGCTACCGCTTTTTTCTGCACTCCAACCGCCCATCCTTTGACTCAGTGTCCATTGGTTAATCCCGTGAATCTTTCCAACGCTTTTAATCTTGACCATTGATTGGTTGACAATATCAAAGCTTGTAACTGCCTTTATCCTTGTAATCTTCCAATGTAACCCTTGATTAAATCGAGGTTTATACTCAAATGATGTTTAACTTATTTCGTGCCATCATGTATATATCGCCAGATGTCTTGAATCTACTGTTTCAATAACACTTCAGCCTAATCGCTTTCATCTAACTTTTTATTTAGAAGTTAGAGTACACTATTTGAATTATAACTAAGTTCCAATCACCACTTAACATATGGAACTTAGACTTGTATTATTGTGGTATATGTAATCGCTTAGTCATCACCGACTTCCCTAAATTCGATTCCATATCCTTGACTTTAAATACTAAGTTTCATCCCATAGCCTTCAATAACTGAGTTTGACCCCTCAAATTTTTTCGCCTTCAAGAGACCTTAACTAGTCTCCATCGACCTAGTTACCCTATCGATCTAGACAGTCTCACGACACAACCACCGACCTAATCACAATGTTTGTTTGATCAAACCTATACAGAGATCAAACTCTAATAAACCTATACATTTGATCTAGACATCTTTTTGCCTTTGCTCTATAACAAACTAGCCTGCACTCATCATTAAAACTTAAAATACGCCCAATAATTTCTCCTTTTAGTGTTGATACCAATACCTCCTTACGGCAAAGAAAAAGATAAAAATACAAACAGTAACAAATTTCAGATATTTCTCATTAAAATTCATATGTTCAAAGGTATTACAAACTAGGATTAATCAATGAAGTAAATAAAGTAAGTGTGCTAATCTAGTTTCTGCCTTTGTCTCTGCCTCTCTTCTCATAGAACTCCTTTATTTCTCTCGACAATATCCACCATCCATTGGTTTTCAATTGGGGTAAAGTCAACCCAATGATTCAGCTCTTTCCACTATTTTCCGTGCTTCCGCAGAGTTAATCTTATATTATGAACATCAAGCCCTGTCCCATGTAGAAATATTTGAATTCCTCCAATGAATCCCTAGTTGATTGAGTAGTTCCTGGCCTACCTCTTCCACCTCTAGAGGAAGCTCTGCTGCCTTAGCCCTTGTTTCCCAAAGTTTTAGTCCCGTAAAGGAATTAAGTACCTCCCAAATCCCATGTTATGATAGGTTTCTTCCTTCCATTATATAGCTTTATACTCTTGCAGAGATCATCACTATCTCAATCCTCGCTAGTGTGTGCTTCAACTCATTTATATCACTCTCCTATCTTTTCTTTGCAAAGATCCTTGCAGCCTCCTTGCTTCTACATGTGTAGCCCTCTTCCCTTATTGACATCATTAATAAACGGGATAGCATACCATGAACACTCTCCCGTGGTGATCACTAAGTTAGCAAGTTGACCTTCCATAATCTCTCGCCCTTGTGTCAATTGCGTTGATCCTTCCTTGCATAGTTTGCTCCAAAGAGATTAATCCTCTCTGATCTTAGGATCCAATACATCATGTTTGTGAGGCTTCAGCAGAGTGAGCAACCATGCTTGGGTGCCTCAAAGAAGTTTGTCATGTTCTTGTGTAATGATGCAAACTATGCATCCAAATGTTTATCTCTCCGGTTGTGCTCACTTTATATTTCTCACATCTTGGGTTGGTCGCCATGCATATTGAGCAGAGGTAATGTTGAAGCAATCGCCTCAAAGAGTTCTTCCTTTGTTCTCCACAAGATTCATCAAGTCCTCAAATCTTTGTTCTTGTCTATTTAATTGAGTCCTTAATCGAGTAATATCATCTCTATCGCCTCAATTCTTCCACAACATGTGTTGGTACTGCATCACCCACACCTCCACCATATATCCAACAAAATCATCAAGATGCTCTTCAATATTATAATTTGCCCTTGGTATTCGACAACCATGGCTTTGTTCTCACAAGAGGTTCAAGATCCCGCCTATGACATCTCCAAGAATTTCATCCAAAATAGGATCTTGTGCAGTTGAGGTTCTAAGACGTGTTCTTCCTCATGCATTTGGAATTTCTCATCATCAAGTCATAGTCCAACAGCCTATTCATCATCATTAACAACAATCACGACTATCTTTACCTTCAAGAGTTTTGCCTCAAAGAACTGCTTACCAAAGAAGTTCCAACTCGTGTCTGTGTGTCGCCTCGATCCTCAGAGTCTCGAACCTCCTGCTTCGACTGTAATCAGGTGTTGTTTGTAACTCATCAACCTGAACCACTTCTTCAAAAGAAATGAGAGGAAAAATAGCCAAGTTTTCCTCTAGAACTCCTCTAGCATCAGTAACCTTCTGTAATTGATCTGCAACTTGAGATAAGGTTTCTTGATTGTCAAACCACTCCTGATACTGAGCTGAGGTTTCTGAGCTTGTAACAGCTTCTTCAATCATAACAACATCATAAATGGTAGATATTCTTGCCTCTTCTAGGGATGTTGCTATATAGCAAGTCGTCTCTAAATCTTCAAAGAAAATAACTCCTAGCTTTTCATTAAGCATGTTAATCATTGATCAAAAATTTGTATTAGACACTCACAACAAAATGATGAGTCCGCTTGTACTAATCACCTATTATCTCTAAAAGTTATCCCATCATTTATTAGAGCTTCCATCATCCATAGTAAAATTCTCCATGTCTTCATCCATATGATCTGCTTGGTCGGGCCTTCAATTTAGATTTACAAAGACGCAGATTGATCTCATTGCTGTGGATTTAGAATCCTCGCCCCTACATCCTCGTGAGGTTTTTCCAAAGAAGAGCCACTTGGCTGGCCTAGGAACGAAGGGTGATCATCATCAAGATCGTGAGGATGATGAACCATCATCACAGTCCATAGTGTGGTTCATTGATCTTAATGCTTGCACTCTATTTTTCACTTTCAATGAGATCCAAAGAATTTCACTTGTAACTTAGATATATCAATCAAATCAAGTTAGTTCTCCAAACACAATTTATTAAATGACAACTCTTCAAAGTCAGCCATTGGCTCAGAATCGATTTCTGCTTATAAAAGCCAAATTTTCAAGGAAAGTAGTCCTAATTTTCTTGATATTGGGATCTACTTTTTCTTTCCTTGAATTCTCTCTCCTTTTCTCAAAAGGCATTGTTGGTGCAGATTGCTCAGCTTGTTGTCCCCCAAAGGTTTCAACAAGATGGGCCAATATATCTAAATCGATACAAAAAGATCAAGATGTTCATCCAGCTTGACATTTGTGCCTACTACCTCCAAATTGCTCCACACTAGGTTCCCCTAACTTGTATGCATATCACAGGTCTCAGAGGGGGCTTGTTCTTCCCCGAGTTGTAGCATCCACAATGTGGTATTGAACAGTTCAACAATTTTCTCAAACAGGTCGTGCAGCAGCTTTGTCGTGATTCCTCATTGTGTTGCTCAATAACAACCTCTCTAGCCCCAAAAGAGGCTCATCAACTTGCATGCATGTTTCCACATCAACATCTTCAGCCTCTCTTTGGTCCACCAAAACCCTTAATTCTTTTCCCTTTCCATGCTTTTTTTTTTTTCACAACTTGCTTCATTCTCTTTGCAAAGTTGTTCAAATTTCAAGATCTCTAGTAGCTTTTCTCTTTCTAGAATCTTACTTTAGTTGTTCTTTATGATCTCAACAAGCAGCTTCTTTGTATCTCCAAGAGGCTCAATAGCCTTAGCTTCAATTGGAACCTCAAGAGATTCAAAGAAAGTCTATCGACTACTGCCTTGTCTTCTTTGGCTTTAAGATCTCAAGAATCTTTGTTGTGTCACAAATTTTTTTTTTCTCGTAGCTTTTGGTGCAAGAGTTGTGCAATTTGTTTACCCTGCCCACCACCATCTCTATCATCTCCATTATTGTCACTCTTTGTTCTATCAGTATCTACATCTTCATCATCATCCAAACCAGGGATGAGATAACTGATTTCTGGCTTGTACCTAGACTTGTTGATTTTGTAAGGTGCAACATCAGGAATCCTCAAGTGATTCAGTAGGGTCTGCCCCATCAAACCCAAAGGCTTTGTCTTGGATTTCCTTGCTCCATCTCTATCTTCTGTCATACATTCTTCATGTAGTGAACAAAGAATCCAGCCCATTCATACTTCATACTCTTGCAGATGATGATCAGTAGGTCTATCTTTGGTCCAGAGAGAGTATCAAGGCTTTCACTGAAACCCAAATTTTTTTTGGCAATAATCTTACTCAGCAGGTTATACTCCAAACCAATATGCTTCACATTGATACTCAAAGTCACGGTATTGACTTGTTGATCTTTGTAGCTTCAACAAACTCCAATCTAGATAACTCCATTAATTCAAGATTTGTAGGAGCACCATTCCCGGTCCAAATCCAAATGTCTCCTTAGCAGATTTGAAGTGATTTGAATCATTGACCGCTTACAAAGGGTGGTAAACACCTCTCAGATCATCTTTAATCACTATATTTCTCCGTAAATTAACAATATTTGTGTAAGAGATGCTTTCCAATCTCAGACAAGGACATCTTCTAATTTCTTCAACCCTTCCTCGATTCTTCACCTAATATTGATAGCTAACTCACTTGTTAGCATCAACAACTAATCCCCTAACACTTTGCCTCATTCCAATATGAACATCACTTTCTCCACCATTGTTGATTTGAAAAGATGAAGAAGAAAGCTTTCAAACTGTGGTTCACACTGTGTATATTCAGAGAAAATCGATTTGAGTTTTTGTGTGAAGATTCTGAGTGTATGTCTCAGATATATAAAGTAAGAACGTGGGTAGTAATCACAGAAAGCATCAGACTGCATCAGAGCATTTAACCACGCTTAAAGTTGGAATAAATGTGATGTTGCCACGTGTCCCACTAACTTATCTTGTAAGAGTTGTAACCGCTGGATATTTGTAAGTTTAGCTTATAAAGGATGAGAATAATATCCAATTATTGTTGACTTTCATTTAAGTTTGACTGCCTTGTAACGATAACTCAAGAGACTTAATCCTCGCACGCCGACTCAAGAGCTGGTCGACAAAGATGGCCCAAAGAACTCACCGATAATGTTACTCACGATCTTCAACAAGACTAGTTTTGTCCAATTGATAATACAAAGTGAAGTTTAATACCAATGATTGATCTCACAAGTGAGCTCACCCAACAGACAAAGACCAACTCCTGGCAACTTCATTTTTCAATTGTCCAAACTATTTAAGTACATGGAATTGTTGATACCATTGACTAGTCTCGCTAAGTGAGCTCACCCATCATAGCAAAGACTAATCCCTTGGTGAATTTCCAAGATAATCGCCGACAAAGGTATATCACCAAATTTTATGATGCCAAGTTCAGGCCTTAACTTAGCAAATCTTTCACTATCCAATGGTTTTGTAAATATGTTAGCAAGTTGATCTTCAAGTAGGATGTAAAGAACAACCACATATTTCTTTTCAACATGATCTCTTATAAAATGATGTCTCACATCAATGTGCTTGGTTCTGAAAGTAATGTGATTTTTAGTGATTGCAATTGCACTTGTGTTGTCTCACATGATAGGAATTTCTCTTTCTTCAATTCCATAATCCCTTAACTGTTGTCTTAAACAAAGAATTTGTGCACCGCAGCTTACATCAGCGATGTATTCAAATTTTCAAAGAAGGAAGTTGATTGAATTTGCTTTCTTGTCAACCAAGAAACAAGTCTATTTCCCATTAACCGATTGTGTTCCTCGTGGTGGTTTTTCTATCAATCTTGCATCCGGCATAATCGTAACCGAGTAGGATATAACTTTGAAGCTTCCATCCTTTGAATACCATATCCCTACTCCTAAGGTCTCTTTAGATACTTGAGAATTCTTTGATCGCAACAAGGTGACTTTCTCTTAGGCTTTGATTGAAATCTTGCACAAACACTTACAAGAAAGGATATATCAGTCTCCGCTGCAAATGAGGTACAACATACTTCCTATCATCCTTCAGATAAAGTCCGATCAACATATTTGCCTTCTTTATCTTCATCCAATCTATTGTTGGTACTCACAGTGAGTTGATACTTTGGTGCTATTTTCCATGCCAAATTTCTTCAAGAGCTTCGTGGTATATTTAGTTTGATGAATTAAGATTCCATCTTTCATTTGTTTGACTTGTAATCCCAAGAAGTAGTTCATCTCTCCCATCATACTCATTTGGAACTTGCTTTTCACTTAGATTAGCAAACTTTTCACATAGAAATTCATTTTTCGTAACCAAAAATTATGTCATCAACATAAATCTATACCAAATAGGTGTCAGTCCCTTCATTGATTCTCGATAAGAGTCTTGTCAATGGTACCTTTGGTAAAACCATTGTCCAACAAGAATTGAGATAGGTCTCATACCATGCTCTTGGTGCTTGTTTCAAACCATAAAGTGCTTTGTTAAGTCTCAGACACTTTATCTTCTTGATCATTAACTTCAAAACCAGGAGGTTGCCGAACATAAACCTCTTCTTCAAGAATGCCATTTAAGAATGCACTCTTAACATCCATCTGGTATACTTTGAATTTTTTATAAGCAGCATATGCCAAGAATAATCATATAGCCTTCCAATCTTGCAACTGGGGCATATGTCTCATCAAAATCTATTCCTTCAAATTTTGAGAATAGCCTTTTACCACTAGTCCGGCCTTATTCATTACAATGATACCTGCATTCATCTAATTTATTTCTCAGATACCCATTTAGTTTCAATCACATTTGCATGACTAGGCCTTTCCACTAGTGTCCAAACTTGATTTCTTTCAAATTCATTCAATTCCTTTGCATAGCAATTATCCAACTGATCGATATTGCTTCTTCAACAACTTTAGGCTCCATTTGAGACAGAAAACAAGTAAACATTACTTCTAATTGTCTTCTAGTTCTTTCACCTTGCTATATGTTGCCAATTACTTGTTCAACAGAGTGGTCCTTCAACCATTGTAAATCATGATTTGTTTGATTTACATGCGCATCATCTTCGTGAGGCTCACGTTGCTGCTGTTTCAAGAGGGGTTCAAAGAGATCCTTGAATCAGATCCGTTGTTACATCCAGAAGTGCTGCCGTGAGAGGTTTTTCAAAGCAGGGGCAAGAGTCGTAAACTTTAAGTCATTTATCTTTTTTCCAAAACATCAACACATTCAGATCGTTGACTTGTAGATTTTTAAAGGTGTCTCAAACATCATCTTGCATTCCAGTTGAAGTTTGGTCTATCAAATACAACATGTATTGATTCTTCATGTTTTAATGTCCTTTATTCAAGACTCAATGCCTTTGTCGATAAGCATATCCTAAAAATTCCTTTATTTGATTTTGGTTGGAATGTCTTCAATCGCTTCCTTATGATTCAAAATAAAGCACTTGTTTCCAAATGGAAGGAGATAAGATATATTTGGTTTTTTCCATTCCATATCTCATAAGGTGTCTTCAAGCAGCCTTCTTGTTCATCGAGGTCCTATTTTGTGTATAGCATGTCAGTATTTATTGCTTCAAATTTCAATATCTTTGAAGTAATAATGTTTCACAAATCATAGTCCTTACTTCTTCTTTCAAGGTCTCATTTCTCTCAACAACCCCATTTTATGGAGGTACCAAAGAAGAATTGATTGATGCAAAGACACCGCTTGCTCATAGTATTCTCTTATGACTTTATTGAGAAACTCAAGACTTTGTCTAAACCGATCTTCACTCATCATAAACTTTTCTCATTTTGCAATCTCTTCAAAAGTTCGTGCATCTTTGGAGTGTTTCACTTTTCTTTTCATGAATACTACCCAAGTGTATCTTGAATAATCATCCACAATTACCAAAGATGTAATTATTTCCTCGCTACACTTGTTGGTGTTATGGGTCTAAATAAATCCATGTGCATCAGCTTCAAAACTCTCTTTGTTGATTGTTTAGTCTTTGACTTGAAGCTTGACTTGGTTTGTTTACCTTGCTGACATGCATCACATATAGCATCATTTTTTAATATGATCTCAGGTAAGCCAATCACCAATTTCTTTTTCACCAACTGATTGATATCATAAAAGTTAAGATGATTCAACTTCTTATGCCACAACCAATTTAATTCTGACTTGGTATGCACAATTAGGCAGTGTTCTCGAACAAAGAAAAGAGACCAATCCACAACATAAATGTTTTGTTGTCTTCTTCCCGCCAACACAACTTGTTCACCTTTTTCACTAATGACAATACAAAGAGTTTTGTCAAAAGTGACCTTGTAACCCATGTCATAAAATTGTCCAAAGGCTCGTGAGGTTGTAGTCCAATTCTTCCACAAACGCAACATTCCTAATAGTTAATCCATTCCTCATTAGTGTTCCATATCCTCTGTGTAACTTGGTGTGTTCTTGTTGCCAAAATTCCTCTTGACCATCCTTTGCAAACATAATTTGTCAAACAATGCTTATTCTTTTGTCATATGTCCTGAACATCCATCGCCAAAGTACTGCACACCCTACAAAACAAAGTTAATGGTGTTTTGTGTACCCAAAACTAGTTGGGTCCATAGTGGTCAGTGGTAGTATGACCCTTGGGAAATTTCCATAAGGTCTTCTTTGAAAAGCATTGCACTTTTGTTCATATATGTATCATACATTTTCATAAGATTTAACATTTGGTTGTATAGTATTCACATATGCTTTCTGGCCTTTTGGTACATAATGCTGTTTGAAGTGATTTCTATTGTTAGAAGCACTAGCATAACCATAGGTTTGCTGTTTGTTAGGAGCAGCCTTGTAATATGGAGTCTATTGAGGTCTAGAATAAGTCCTCTGCTAATCCCATTGCTGAGGTTTTACCCTAGCATTATGGTTATGACCATTATTTCTAGCAGTAAGGGTAGGAATATTCCAATCATCATCAGTAGGGAATAATCTGCCTTTCCCCCTGAGATAAGTATCCCTAGAATGATCAACATTTTTAGGTTTAGGATTATTATCCTTGGAATATTTCTGATTTTTGCCTTTTTGTGGTCCAAAGCAGACTTAGCAACAGATTCCGCTTATCAACAGTCTGTAAGGTCCAGCAAATTCTATTCTTGGATTTACCCTTTTGTTAGGTACTTTGACCTCTTTGACTTCTCGATTTTGCTTCCTTGAAGTCTTCTCAAAGAGGCTTTATTGCTTTAGCAACCTTTATGGAGTTGAATCTAGCAAGTGTACAAACTTAGGACCAACCTCGTACTAGGTTCAATGACCTTACCGATCCACTCTTAGTAGATTTTTGAGTTCCAAATCCAGGCCTGCTCTATCACCATAAGGCTTTCCAGATTTGAATGCAAGTTGTTGAACTAGATTGTTCAATAGATTCAACAACTACTCAATGTACAAGCAGATTTATGTTGATTCCGTTTCAAAATCTTTTCCTTTCCTTTGAGAGTTCTTAATTGCTTTTAACCTTTCAAATTTTGCTTGAATGGCTTTTTTTCAGCCTTCACAATCTCATAACTGCATTGTATTTTCCTCAGTTGATTAAGGATGGCATCCAAAGTTTTTTAATTTTCAGAATTTTTAGGATTTGAACCACAAGTTGATTTACAATCACTTTCAGCAGGAGTATTTATAGATATAGAATTGTATACCTCCTCAGTCTCTTCCATATTTGCCATTATAGCATAATCATCCATATCAGCAACAAGTGCAGTATTATCATATTCATTTCCCTCTTCTGATTCAACTTCATAGCCTGATTCATCATCAACAACCATTGCTTTCTTGCCAGGTCTTCTTTGCTGATTCTTGTTCTTCAAGAGTCAGACAATCATGTCCAAATGTCCAGTGTTTCTTGTAGTTGAAGCATAGATAATCGTGTTCCTTTTCTATTTTAGTTCAGATACCAGTTTGAAGTGTCCTGGTTTCTGCAATGAAAACACAAGTAATCATTATCTTTCTTGATTCCTCATTCTTCTTATCACTTGATTTCTTTGTGAAATTCCTTGAGAACCCTTCCTGCTTTCATCATTATGATCTTTTGCTAAGCATAATGGCAATTTCTTCTGCATCTCATCCAAAGAGATCATCTTGACCACTTGATGATTCTTCTTTATATGCAGCAGCCCATAGCAGTAAGTCTTTGGTTCTTTCTTTTAGTATCGTGAATCGCCATCAATTCATATGCTTTGAGATCTAAAAATAGCTTAAAGGTGTCTTCTTCATGTAGAATCCTCGACTCTTCTACGGCAAACACCTTCATTTCCCAAACTTCTTTTGTCGGTAAGGCTTTCAAAATTTAGTATTGATCTCTTTCTTTGTATAGACCACATTCAAGCAGCAGGTGAGTTCATCCATGATAGAATTGAATCTTGACTCCATTTGCTCAAAGGTTTCATTTGATTTCATCTTGAAATCTTGAACTTTTCTTTCGCTATTAATCGACTTTGTTTTTCTTTATAGCATCGCTGCCATCACAGTATAAGTTGCCATTTTTCCCAAAGTTCCTTTGCAGTTTTGCAATCCTTCACTTTCATGTACATATTGCTATCCAAGGTTCTGTCTATGATATCAATAGAAATATTGTTGAGGTTTGCTCTTTTTCTATCTTCAGCACCCCACTCCCTTTTTTGCTTTGGAATATACTGAGTTTCATTGCCTACAGTTATGGCCTTAGTGATCTCCAGTGGTCCTTAAGTCAGTACATCCATCATCTCATCATGTGTAGCAGCTAGAAAAACCTGCATACGAAGTTTATACTCATCAAAACGATCTAAGGAGCACATCAACATAGTTCTAGCATACTGGTTGTTATCCATGATGCAAGGCTTTGAAAATCAGAAACTTGAAAATGTTTTCAAAGTATTTTACAAGCACAACAAGTAGGATTACTTCTGCAATGTACAATCGTCCGATACTCTATTATTGGTCCCTTGAAAAGGCTTTGGTTAAGCTTTTAGGGGATGAATAAACTTAACACTTAAAACTTTTGGAGTTAATAAACTCAACAAGGTCAGAGCTCGCCGATCGCTTCAGTAGTCTGCTGACCACTTAGTAGTCTCACGACGCTGATATTACTAAATTTGTAGTAAATGAATACATATTTTTAAAGCCATATTACTTGTTGTTAAACAATGATACTAAGTATTAGATAATTCGTAGTGTAAGTGTGTGATTCAGCTTCTAGTTTCAAGAAGTTGATGTGATCTCAGATACTAAATGCGTAAAGTAAATGCAAAAAGTAAGTAGGCAATTTTATAGTGGTTCCGTGGTGTAATCTCCTGCACATCCACTCTTCTCCGTGATGCCGAGGAAATTCACTGTAGATCTTTGAGGTTGCAAGCATAAAATCCATAAACTGCTTGTCCTTCACCAATAACTATGGCTTCACAAATTGAACCTTTGAAACAGTAGGATTGTTGCTCCAAAGTATTCCACCGGGTCCTTGAAGGGTAGGATTGCCTCTTCACCACCCACCTGCACAAACAATAGCTTCTGACACCCAAACAGATGCATCACTGCCTTCGTGAGGTTTTTTGTAAATGAAAGATTGAATCAAGTAAATGATTCAAGCATCGCAGCCTTGATCCGATGAAATGATCAAGCACTTTGAAATCTTCAAGTGTGTATACTTGATGTAACTTGATAGCAAAGTTACACTTGAAGAGTTTTCTAGATCAAGAACTTTTAGCCCAGTTGATGTCAAAGAAGGTGAATTTCTCAATCGTAAACTTAATAGCTTCAGATGGATTGTTGTTTTTCTATTTTTCATCATTTGAATCTAAATCGTAGTCTTCTATTTATAGTGAGAATCTCGTGACTTATGTTTGAATTTCAAACATGGCCGCTTTGCAGATTTATCCCCATCTTGACTTTTTTTCTGCCTCTGCTTTAGTAATCGACATCGCCGCCTTCTTTTATCGACTATAGTCTATCCATCCTTTGACTTGTGTCCATTGGTTAATCCTTCAAATCTTTCCAACGCTCTTTAATCTTGACCATTGATTTGTTGACAATATCAAAGCTTGTAATCTGTCTTAATCCTTGTAATCTTCCAATGGAACCCTTGATTAAAATCGAGGTTTATACTCAGCAGATGTTTAACTTATTTCAGTCTTCTGATGTATATATCAGTTAGCTATCTTGAATCTGCTGTGTTTCAATAACATTTCAGCTAACTACTTTTCATCTAACCTTTTATTATGAAGTTAGAGTACACTATTTGAATTATAACTAAGTTCCAATCACCACTTAACATATGGAACTTAGACCTTGTACACAAGGTATATGTAATTAGTTTAGGTCATCACTGCATTTCCCTAAATTCTGATTCTATATCCTTGACTTTAAATACTAAGTTTGATCCCTTAGCTTCAATAACTAAGTTTGACCCTCAACCTTCGCTTCAAACAGACCCTAACTAGTCTACTGACCTTGTTACCCTACTAATCTAAAACAGTCCACGATAAAGTCGGGCTTGACCTAATTACAATGCTTGTTTGATCAAACCCATACATCGATCAAACTCTAATAAACCTATACATTTGATCTAGACATCTTTTGCCTTTTCTATAATACCTACTCCGCACTCATCATTAAAACTTAAAATATGTCCAACAAAGGAGGAAAAGTGTCACCGATGATCCTTTGCCTCTACATTTTGGTTGATACTTTGCTAGTATCAGATTTGGGATTGCTTGCCATTTCATTGGTTATCTTTCTTGTTCATGCCCACCCACCCTCCCTTTTATAGCATCCCGATACTTGTTTTGACTAGTTTTGATTCTCTTGTTTCTCTAACTACTTTCTTACCACTCACTTTACATTGGGGACAATTCAAGTTCATAAATGGGAGTGAGAATGTAGTTAGTCTAATGTAATGTCATTAAATGCGTAAGAAACACATAGCCTTGATAATTTTTGAGCTTTAAAGCATAACAAACTACCTTTTGTGAAAATATATGGTTTTGCAATTGATAGAGTGAGTACTTCAATTAAATGTGTAACCTTGGTGACATGTAAGTGCATTTTAAATACAAATCTTTGTTGGTAGTGTGAATTCTTTGAGTACGATATTCATCATTCATTAACATGAAAACTTTATATAACCATGCAAGCATGCTTTCAAAGAAATCGAACTTAGTCTTGATATCCTTTCGAGGTGAAATAGAAAGGTGTTTGAAGTCGGAGTTAGGATGACGGTCATGGCATTTCTTTCACTCTTCATAGCCAAATGGCCTTCCCGAACATATTTTCCATCTGTCCCCATCTCAGCCTGTTGGTCCCTTGAAAAGCCTTTGGTTAAGTTTAGAGGGGGGTGAATAAACTTAACACTTAAAACTTTTTTGAGTTGACAAACTCAGCAAGGTCAGCAGTCTACTGACTGTCAGTTTCTATTGACTATTAATATTCTTGAGTTTGTTGCAGTGGAATATTTCAAATTAAGCCTTGTTACTTGTTGTTATAAATATGATACTAAGTATTAGTTAATCAGAAGTATATGTGTGTGGTTCAGTTGCTAGTTTCAGTAGGTTGATGTGATCAAGATGTCGATAAACCAAAATACGTAAAGTAAATGTCAGAATGTAAAGTAGGCAAGATTTATAGTGGTTTCTGTGGTGTAATCCTCGCCACCACTCTTCTCCAAGAATGTTGAGGAAATTCACTAGTGATTCTCGAGGTTGTCGTTACATAAAAATCTCTAAAATGTTTGTCCTTTACCAATGACTATGGCTTCACAAACCTAACACTTGAAATAGGTAGGATTGTCGCTTTCAAATTATTCCACTGTCCTTGAGGGTAGGATTGCCTCTTCACCACCAACCACAAACAACATTTCCCGACACCCAAAGGATGATTCTCTGCCTTCAAAGAAACTTTGTAAAAGAAAGATTAAATCAAGTAAATGATTCAGCTTTTCACAGCCTTGATCTCGATGAAATGATCAGCCTTGAGGTCTTCAAGTGTATATACTTGATGTAACTTGATAGCAAAGTTACACTTAAAGAAAATTCTTGATCAAGCAAATTTAAGCTCAAGATATGTCACAGTGGCGCTTTTCTTGATCAAAACTTGATAGCTTCAGATGGATTATGATGTTGTTCATCATCTTCAAATCAGTCGTGAGTCCCTATTTATAGGTGTGAAACTTGTGACTTGTGTTTGAAAATAAAATATAGTCGCTTAGACTTGTCTCCATCATGACTTTCTTTTATCACTGCTCACAACATCGACATTGTCACCGCTTTGATCGCCCACCCTTTGACTTATAACCATTTGATAATGCTTTGAAACTTTCCAACGCCTTTTATTTTGACAATTGATTTGTTGATTAAATCAAGGCTTTTATTCCATCCTTATCCATTTAATCTTTCAATGTAAACTTTGATTAAATCGAGATTTTTTCAAGAGACACCGTATATTAGTCTCGCTAATGTACATATCTCATAGTCGATTTGAGTCCATTGTGTTTTAACAACACTTCAAATTGATTGCTTCATCTAACTTTTTATTGTGAAGTTAGAGTACACAATTTTTATTATAACTAAGTTTCAATCACCACATAACTTTATGGAACTTAGATCTTGTACACAAGGTATATGTAATCCGCTTAGGTCATAAAAACTTCCTAAATTCTAATTCCACATCCTGACTTTAAATACTAAGTTTGATCCCTTAGCCTTCAACAATCGAAGTTTGAACTCAAATTTCTTCACCATCAAAGAGTGTTCCTAGTTACTCTAATGACTCTAGACATCCAATCGACTCTAGACAGTCTCACGATAAAGTCACCTGCCCTCTTACATGCTGCTTGTTTGATCAAACCTATACAAAAATCAAATTCTAGTAAACCCATACATTTAATCTAGACATCTTTTTTCCTTTGCTCTATAATAGCAAGTCCGACACTTATCATTAAAACTTAAAATATGTCCAACAATTTCCCTTTAGTGATGATTCCAATATTCTCCTTACAAAGAAAGCAAAATGATAAAACAAAGACATAACAAAATTCACTCATATGCCATTAAAATCATATTTGTTCAAAGGTATTACAAACTAGGATCAGAAAAGATAAATCGTAAGTAAATGTGTTCGATCTAGTTTCGCTTTTGTCTTGTTCTTGCTTCTCTTGATACTCCATGATTTTCGACTATATCTAGCATCCATTGATTTTCCAAAGTGGAAAATCAATCTGTGTATGTATCCTGCTTTCCACCATTTCCGTGCTTCGTGTAGGTTAACCTTATGGTATGAATATTGAAGCCATGTCCCATGTGGAAATGTTTGAATTCTTCCAGTTGAATCCTTGTTGTCCAACTACCCATCATTTGACCTCTTCCACCTCCGGCACTCTACCACCTCTACTAGCAACTCTCATGGATTTGACCCTTACTTCCCAAAATTTAAGACCAAGAAAGGAATTCACCCTTCCCGAAAGTCCATGTTATGGTAGGTCTCTTCTTTGAGTAGTACAAATTTCTTGTACTCTTTCAAGAGGGTCATCACACCAGATCCGCCAAAAGTGTGCTTTCTAAAATCATTGATGTCACCCTCCCATCTCTTTGCTAAAAATCCTTGTCGCTTCATATGCTTCTTCTGTAAGTCCTGCCTTTTATGGTCGGGTCATGAAAGGTTTGGAGATTGACTGATCCTCACTATATTGTATACCTCACCGATCCCAAGTGCAAGAAATGAGTTTTGGGATTACTTGACAAGATTCCATGACACTTTCAATCTACCTTGGTGCATGTTAGGATTTCAACTAGGTAGTATTCCAAAGAGACAAGCAAATTTAACGGGAATAAAATACTGCCTCCATATAGTACTCTCGCTGGTAAGATTTTCTAGACTACCTACTTGGTGTTTTAAGAAAGACAATTTGTGGGTAACTTGATTGGGAAGATAATAAAATTGGTGCAAGATAGTCCATGATGGAGTGAGCAAAGCGTTAGGTTCCTTTTCACCTCAAGAGCCACCCATCTCGCAGACGTCCCTCCGATGGACGTTATCCATTCTATTCACTTAAATGATGTGCTTTGGGCTCGACATAAATGAGGAGAAGGTGATGTTGTACTTCGTAAAGAAACAAGACAGCCTTACTAATATTATCGGAAATATTAGGCTCACTGAGTTGTGTTCTATCGTGAAGCCTACCCACCCTATTTGTTCCATGATCTATGGGTCTATTGGAGCTACCTACTTCGATCAATTTGGCAAGATTTTGACCGGATACTAAATCATCGTTTTTCCTCTTTATTGACATTATCAATAAACCGGTGAGTAGGCCATGATTTCTTTCCCTGCGGTGATCACCAAATTTGCTAGTTGTCCTTCCATAATTTCGCCCCTTGTGTCAATCGCAGAATTTCGCTTTCATAGTTTGTTCCAAAGAGATTGATCCTTTCGCTAGTTTAGATCCAAAGACAAAGACGGTGAGATGCCTCAAACAGGTGAGGTGCCACAAAGAGTTTAGGTGCCTCGGCAATCTTGTCAATTTTCTTGTGTAGTGATGCACCGCTTCATGCAAATTTGTATCTCTATTTGCAGATTTTTGCTTTATACCTCTTACATCTTTAAGTAGATCGCTTATAGCACATTAAGTAGAAGTGATGTTGGAAGCAATTGTTTCAAAGTGGTTCTTCCTCTATTTTCCACCGTAGATTCACTAAGTCTTCAAACCTCTGCTCACTCCTTGTCAATTGAGTTCTTAGTCAAGGTAATATCATCTCTACAACTTTTAACTCCTCAAGAATACGTGTACGGCATCGCACTCAAACCATACCACCGCCATTTGTCCAAAGAAAGTTACTAAGCAGCTCTTCAACATGATCATCTGCCCTTGGTATCTTGACAACAATGGATCTTATCCTGTCCCATTCAAGCAGGTTCAGAACCTCTTCAACAACATTCATAATCGTACCTCTTTAAAAATAGGTACATGTGCCTCGCTGAGCTCTACTCTCCTTCATCTTAAGGAATTTAAAACTCTTCATCATCAAGTCATAGTCAACAAGCGCTTTATCAAAATCTTCAAGAGCCTTTTGTCGCCTATCTTTGCCATCAAGAGCCAAAGCCTCAAAGAGCCTTCACACAAACCACGAGGATTCCTCCAATCCCATCAAAGGTTCCAACCTTGTCCCAACACTGCTTGATCCTCGTTGGTGTTGGTCCCTTGAAAAGGCTTTGTTAAGTTTAGAGGGGGGTGAATAAACTTAACACTTAAAACTTTTGGAGTTAACAAATTTACAACTTCAAAGAATCTGGCCGATACTTCAAGAGTCTGTTGAGACTTCAAGAGTCTGGCCGATAAATGAGAGTTCATCGATAGTTCGGCTTTGTGAATTTGTGCAAATGGAATTATATCAAAATTAAGCCTTATTACTTGTTGTTAAATATGATACTAAGTATTAGATACTTAGTAGTGCAAGTGTTTGATTTCAGCTGCTAGATTCAAGAGGTTGATGAGTGAAATAAACTAAGTGCGTAAAGTAAAATGTCAAAGTAAATGGCCGATTTTATAGTGGTTCAGTGTGATGTAATCCTCGTCACCCACTCTTCTCCCGTGATGTTGAGGGAATTCACTAGAGATCTTTGATGTAGCTTTTACAAAGATTCCTAAGTTGCTTGTCCTTCACCAATAACTATGGCTTCACAAATCTAAAACTTGGGAACAGTAGAATTGTCGCCCCGAGTCTTCCACTCGGTCCTGAAGGGTAGGATTGCCTCTTCACCACCTCCACCACAAACAAACAGCTTTTCACACCCAACAGATGCTTCACTGCCTTCAGCAGATTTTATAAAATAAAGATTGAATCAAATAAATGATTCGGGCTTGCAAGCAGCCTTGATTAGGATGATGTAATCAACAGCCTTGCGCCTTCAAGTGTTTAATCTTGATGTAGCTTGAATACGTAATGCACTTGAAGAAATTTATCGATCACAGGTTTATGCTCAAGAAGTTCAAGCAGGTGTTTTTCACCTGTAATTAGCACTTAAAGTTTATCCCCAAAATTCATCATCTTTTCTTGAGTTGAAAGTCTTCTATTTATAGGCAAGAATGCATGTGACTTGTATTTGAATTTCAAATGTGACTGCTCTTTGTATTTGTCCCATCTCGATCCCAGATTCTCGCCTCTATTCATGGATCGACATCGTCCGAATCCTTTTTGACAAGATAAATTGGCCCACCCTTTGACTTGTATCCAATGGATAAAAATAAAAGTCATCCCAACGCTCTTTTAATCTCAACCTTTGATTTCCTTGATAAGTCGAGGTAGTTGGCTGTCCTTATCCATGTAGTCTTCCAAGATAATCTTGAATTAATCGAGGTAATACATCGCAGAGTTCATGAGTCTCACGAGATACCTATCACCTGGCCGATCATCATATAATCAGTATATAAAATACAATGCAATTGATTACTTCTATCTAACTTTTATTTGTGTAGTTAGATTACATCATTTTAATTATAACTAAGTTCCAAACATCATCCAACTTATGGAACTTAGATCTTCTATTATTAAGGTATATGTAATCGCTTTAGGTCATCACAGACTTGCCTAAATTCTCGATTCCATATCCTTGACTTAAATTACTAAGTTTGATCCCTTAGCCTTCATTTTATCGAGTTTGAACCTCACCTTAAGTCTTCGCCTTTCGCCTTTCAGCCTTCAACAGGTTCCCGACTAGTCTATCGACCTATCTACCCCATCGACTAGACAAGTCTCAATAAACAAGTCAGCAGCTTCTCTTACAAAGGCTTGTTTGATCAAACCTATTTATGAATCAAACTCTAATAAACCTATACATTTAATCTAGACATCTTTTTTGCCTTTGCACTATAACACACTTAGTATGGCACTCATCATCAAAACCGAGGAATAAGTCCAACAATTCTCTTTTGGTGATGATGCCACTACCTCACCTAATCAAGAAAGCAAAAAGATAAAACACAAAAACAGTAACAAATTCAATCAATTCTCATTATAAACATTGTTCAGCTTATTACAAACCTGATGCAAGAAAGATAAAGAATAATAAGTATGTCGATCTATTGTCTCTCTCTCTTTCTTCTAGCCTTCTCACTTGTTCTTGATAGGCTCGATCTGTCTATCATATCCTCATCCATTCATTTTCAATAGTGTAAAATCAATGTAGGATTGACTTGCTTCCACTGGGCCCCAAGCTTCAGCAGATAAGATTAACTGATTCACCCCGAATCCAAACTTCATGTATAACTCTTTAAACTCATCAAGTGAATCCTTTGCTTTTGTGATAGGCAAGCTCCTATCACCTCTCGCCACCTTTTCTTCCACCTCTGTTTTTTGCCCTAAGGCTTTAACCCTTGCTTCCCAAAAATTTCAATCCCAAGAAAGAGTTCAGACCTTCATGAAATCCTTTGTCATGATAAGGTTTCCTCCCCGTTGTAATACTTTCTTGTACTCGCCTCGTAAGATCATCATGAGTTGCACTCACAGTGCAAAGTGTTCAAAGCATTTGTATCATCTGTCCATCTCTTCTTCGGCAAAGAGTCTTGCAGCCTCCTTTTTGCAGTAAATTGATTGGCCTCTTCCCCTTAGTGACATCATCAACAAACGGGATATAAGGCCATGAATAGCCTCCTCATGTGATACTATCACTCATGCAATTGACCTTCCATAGTTCAGCCTAGTATCAAGAGCAAGAAAATCCCGATTGCAATGTCTCCTCCACCGCTGATCCTTTCAAATTGAGTTTGGGGTCAGCACAAGAGTTGTTGTGCAACAAACAGTTCAGAGGGTTCAGATGTTGCAAAGCAAGGTTGTCAAGTTTCATGAATAGAAATAAGTTGTTCTTCGTAAATTTATCTTTTGCAGTTGTTTCCAACCTTGATGCCTCTCACATCTAGCATCATATCGCTGAAAGATTTTGAGTGGATGTAGAATTTGAAGCAATCAGTATCAACAGATTGTCTGCTTTCATTCACCATCTTTCATCGCTTCTTCAAATCTCTGCTCGTCATGTCTGGGCTTGTGTCCTTAATCGTTGTATATCATGCCTTACAGCCCTCAACTCATTGAACACTTCAACTGCACTTCACTCCTCATTCTACTATCAAGAGATCCATCAAGCAGCTCCTCAACTCTATATTGTGCCATGTCTGTCCGATGACCATTGCCTTACTCATATCTCTCCCAAGCAGGGGAGGTCCTTCCTCAACCATAGCACCAAGAATATCTTCCATGATAGGATCTTGTGTGTGTTCTTCAAAGAACTTCTTCTTCTCCAAAAATTTGAAATTCTTCATCATCAGAGTCATAGTCCAAAGAAATTGCTCTTCCCGATTAACAATATCACCGCGACGACTATCCTTCCCTGCGTTGGCCTTGGCTCCAGAGGCTCCACTACATCAGCCTCATCAACAAACAGGGGTTTCTCCAAACCCAAATCAGTTCCAACCTTTGTCCAGTGTTGTTTGAGACTCAAGAGCACTGCACTCTCCTGTTCCAACCTTTGTCCAGTGTCGCTTTGTACCTCAAAGAACTGCACTCTCCTCTTCAACTTCCCGTGGATTGAATGTAGCATCATTATCCACTTGGAAACCTTCAAAGATTACCAATCTTGTGCAGGATGATGGCGCTTTAGTAAGAATGCCTCAAAAAGTCAAATCCATCCCGATATTCAATGGATTCTTCTCGAGCCGGCACTAGGTTCATTGTGATCAATAACCTTTTCTCCATCAAAATCCTCACTGCTCGGCTTCATTGTGTGCAGTAGGCTCTACAACAAGGAATGTAGCAGATTCATCAACCAAACCTACCAAAGACTCAGAGTAATTCCTCATTGATCAATGCCTCCAGATCATCCATGGTGAGATCCTGTCAGATCCTCATCCATCTCTCCAGTCTGGCTGCCTCTCACAGACTTACTGCCTACTGTAGCTTCTTGACCGGCTGGCTTTGGCTTGTTGTTTCTCTAGCCACTCCACCGGTCTCCCCAGAAACATAGGGGTATCATCATCGTAACCGATGAATCACTATCTGGAGTGAACTTTGGATCTCTCGAACATAATAGCTCCACTTTTCTTTCCTTCATCCAAAAGATCCATCACCGATTGCAACATGCTAGTGTCTATCAAATCCAAAGCAGTTATCCACACCTAGTCGCTCAAATGCCCATTCTTCAAATCCACTCATTGATCACACTAATGTTTGTCTTCTTGTAGAATCCGAACTTCCACCTAAAATAGTTTTGCACCTTTTGAAGTTAGGATCTATTTTGTTCTTTTGGATGCCTTCATATGGCATGATGGCCTCCTAATGGTGTGTTCAAAGCACTTTGTCGACCTCCAAAAGCTTCAACAAGTAAGCTCATGGTTTCTTCAACAGCTTGTTCTAAAGTCAGAGAGTTGTCGAGAATGTACATTTGTACCTACTACTTCCATCTGCATTTCACACTTGGTTCCCTCGACTTACATGCTCATCAACAGGTTAGCAGCAGATCGCTTTTCCCCGAGTTCTTGCCACACTTGTGGTGGTCTTCAACCAAGTCTTCAATTATCTTTTCAACTACCACAAAGCAGTTCAGTTCAAGTGGTTTGTCGTGGTTCTTCAAAGGATATTACAAAGAAGCTCGTGGTCAGCAGATCATCAGATATCTTCAACAGATTGCTCAAGAACAACCTCGTCCAAAGATCAAGAGACTTGACACCCTCTTCAGTGAGGAGTCGTAATCACCACAGCGGAATGATAGTTAAGGGCTCACCAACAAATTCTTCTTCTTCTTCTTCTATCGGTGCTTCTTCTGGATTCTTTGAGCTTCCAAGTTTTTCAACTCTTTCCCTTGCCATATTTCTTCTTTTTGGCAATTTCCTTCCTTCTTGGAGAGGGGTTCATCATCTTTCTCAACCACAAGAGACTTTCTCTTTCATCGCCCCTTTCGTTGTTCCCCGTAATTTCAACAACAGCTTTTTCTTGTTTCAACAACAATGCAGGTTAGTAACCTCCACTTGACCTCAAAGCAGACTCAAGCCTCAGGCCGCTTTGCTTTCTTGTTTTCTTTGAAGGCTTTAACACTTCGGCTTATCTTCCTTGTGTCTCCACTCTTTTTTTCTTAGCAAATTTTCTTTGGTGCAAAGAGTTTAATGGATATCTTCTTAGTTTGTTGAACTCGCCACCACCAAAGATCACCATCATCATCATCATTATCATCGCCACAGCCTCTCCAAAGAACCTCTTCATCATCATCTAGACCAGAATAATATAATCAATTTCTTCTTGTATCTAGATCGATTAATATCCACAAAAAAGCATCGTGATTCCAAGATGATTCAAACAGGTCCTGACCATCAATCCTAAGGGCGTGCCTTTGACTTCCTCTTCCCTAATTTCTCTTCCTTGGCCACTTTCTTCATATAATGAATGAAGTAACCAAATTTACCAAACTTCATGCTCCTACAGATGATAATCATCAACTCTATCTTGGGTCCCGATAGAGTGTCCATACTTCCAATCACCCAAGTATGTTTTTAGCAATCGCTTTGCTCAAGAGACTATATTCACTTCCAATATGTTTGCAGCTGATGCCTGAACGGATTTGATTTTCAGATCTGCCTTAACTGATCTACAAACGCCAATTTGTCCAATCCCATTGCTTCAGGATTGATCGAGCCATCCACCACTTCAACAAATCCAAAACTTCCTCACAGCAGACGGGGAAACTTCAATTTCTTGCCCATTTACGTTAGTCTTAAATGCTTCAGCTTCCTTCATTTATCTCGAATATTTCTCCGTAAATCGACAACATTTGTATAAGAAATTGTCTCCGCCTTATATTCAACACATTCTCCGCATCGCATACCTTCTTATTCTTCGACCAATGTTAATGGCCAACTCGGCCTGCTTTGCATCTTCAACAAAACCTCTTACACTTTGGCTTGATTCAATTTGTACATCAACTTTTTCCGCCATTTTAATGAGAAGAATGAGATGAAGAAGATTGAATCTCAAATCTGTGTTCACACAAAGGTAAACAATCGCAGTTGATAAAGCGATTTGTAAGTGATGATTCGCTGTGTGATAGCCTCTGAAATATATAGACAAGTGGGTAGTTGAAACCGCCATTGCACGCATATTGAGGTAACCACGATTAAATCAATAAATGTCGGCTTGACACGTGTTCCATAACGCCCGATAACCGTTAGATCGTGTTAATCGCGGTTATAAAGGATAGAATAAATATCCCGCCAATATGCTTTTTGACTTTAATAACTTTGATCGAGTAACGCTCCATCCAAAGAGGTGGGCTCAGCATCGCACGATAAAATTCTTCCACACGCTATCAAAGTGACTCATTGATCCTCGTTTTCTTCTTGTTTTATTCAATTGATAATACAAGATGAAGTTTAATACCAATGATCGATCCACAAGTGAGCTCACCCAACATGACAAAGACCAACTCTTGGCAACCTCATTTGCTCAATTGATCAAACATAAGTACATGGAATTGTTGATACCAATGACTAACCGCTAAGTGAGCTCACCCAACATAGCAAAGACTAATCCCCTTGGTGAATTCCAAAGACATTGTCGAATATCACCAACCTTTATGATTCCAAGTTCAATCCTTAATTTAGCAAATCTTTCATTATCAAGTGGCTTAGTGAAAATATCGCAAGTTGATCTTCAAAGAGGATGTATAAAACCACCACATCTTTCTTTTCAACATGATCTCTTATAAAATGATGTCTTACATCAATGTGCTTTGGTTCTAGAGTGCAAAACAGATTTTTCTGTGATTGCAATTGCACTTGTGTTGTCACACATGATTGGAATTTCCTTTTCTTCAATTCCATAATCCCTTAATTGTTGTCTTAGCCATAGTACTTTTGTGCACAAAGAACTTCCAAAGAAGAATGTATTCAATTTTCACAGTAGATGTTGATATAGAATTGCTTGCTAAACCAGAAACCACTATTTCCCATTAATCGATGTGTTCCCGAGGTGCTTTTTCTATCAATCTTGCAACCAAAGATAATCGTAACTGAGTAGGATATAACTTTGAAGCTTCCTTCCTTAGAATACCATATCCCTACTCCCATAGTTTCTTTAAGATACTTGAGAACTCTTTGACTCGCACCTAAATGACTTTCTTTAGGTTTAGATTGAAATCTTGCACAAACACCTACAAAGAAAGGATATATCAGTCTCTCACTGGCAAAGTAGTACATCAGATCGCCTATCATCCTTCTCAGATAAGGTCCGATCAACATCTTTGCCTTCTTTATCTTCATCCAACTGATGTTTGTACTCATAGGAGTTGAACTTTTAGTGCTGTTTTCCATACCAAACTTCTTCAAAGAACTCCTTGGTGTACTTGGTTTGATGAATAAAGATTCCATCTTTCATCTGCTTAACTTGCAATCCCAAGAAGTAGTTCATTTCTCCCATCATACTCATTTGGAATTTACTCTTCATTAGATTTACAAACTTTTCACACATTAAATCATTTTCAACCAAAAATTATGTCATCTACATAAATTTGTACCAAACAGGTGTCCGTTCCTTCACTCGATTCTCGAAAAGTGTCTTGTCAATGGTTCCTTTTGTAAAACCATTGTCCACCAAGAATTGAGATAGTCTCATACCAAGCTCTTGGTGCTTGTTTCAATCCATAAAGTGCTTTGTTGAGTCTATACACTTTATCTTCATGATCTTTAACTTCAAATCCAGGAGGTTGCCGAACATAAACTTCCTCCTCTAGAATGCCATTCAAAATGCACTCTTGACATCCATTTGATATACTTTGAAGTTCTTATATGCAGCATGTGCCAAGAATAACTGATAGCTTCCAATCTTGCAACAGTATAAGTTTCATCAAAATCTATTCCTTTCGCTTGAGAATAGCCTTTGCAACTAGTCCGGCCTTATTCCTCACAATGGTACCAGATTCATCAAGTTTATTTCTCAGATACCCACTTAGTACCAATGATATTTGCATGATTTGGCCTATCAACTAGTGTCCAAACTTGATTTCTTTCAAATTCATTCAATTCCTCTTGCATAGCTATTATCCAACTGGATCTAAAATAGCTTCTTCAACAACTTTTGGTTCCATTTGAGATAGAAAACAAGTAAACATGGCTTCCAGCTTGTCTTCTAGTCCTTACACCTTGCTGCATACATTACCAATAACTTGTTCAACAGGTGATTCCTTAACCATTGTGGATTTTGGTTATTTTGATTATCGTGAACATCATCTTCAAGTAGGTCTCACGTAGCTTCTTCTACTGGGGTTCAGCAGATCCTTGAACCGCTCTGGCTTGTTGCATCAAGAACATTACCACAGGTGTTCAAGCAGGGCAGATCGTAAACTTTTAAGTCATTGAATCTTTCCGTAACTTCAACACAACTGGACTGACTTGTTGATTTTCAGCAGTTCACAATCTTCATCTTCCATACCAAGAAACTTAGGTTCATCAAACACAACATGAATTGTTTCTTCATGTTTCATGTTGATCTTTATTCAAGACTCAATGCTCATTGATCAAGAATATCCCAAGAAAATTCCTTCATCCGATTTTGGTTGGAATGTTTTCAAATGTACCTTATGATTTAGAATAAAACATTTGCTTCCAAATGGATGGAAATAGGATATGTTAGGTTTCCTTCCATTCCAAACCTCATAAGGTGTCTTCAAAGCAGCCTTCTTGTTTATCAAGTTCTGCTTTTGTGTATAGCATGTCAGATGCATCGCTTCAAATTCAATATCTTTCAGTAACAATGCTTCACAAATCATTGTTCTTCCCGCTTCCTTTAAAGTCTCGCTTTCTTCTCAAAGAACCCCCATTTTGTTGAGGTGTACCAGCAGCAGCAAGTTGATGTAGTACACCATTCTGTTCACAATATTCTCTTATAACTTTGTTGAGAAATTCAAGACTTGATCCGATCTTATCTTTATTATCATGTTAATCTTTTCTCATTTTGTAATCTTTTCAAAAGATTAGGCATGCTTTGAATTGTTTCACTTTTCTTGTTCATAAAAATCACCCAAGTGTACCTTGAATAATCATCCACAACCACTAAAGTGTACTTTTTCCTGTTACACTTGGCCGGAGTTATTGGTCCAAAAGATCCATATGCATTAGCTCCAACACTCTATTAGTTGATTGTTTGGTCTTTGATTTGAAGCTTGACTTTATCTGCTTACCTTGTTGACAAGCATCACATATGGCATCCTTCTTGAATGTGATCTCGTGTAAACCAACCACCGCTTCTTCTTCACCAATTGATTGATGTCATCAAAGTTCAAGTGATTCAACTTCTTGTTCCATAGCCAATTGAGTTCGATTTGTATGCACAATCGCAGTGTTTCGAACTCGCAGAGACCAATCCACAATATACATATTCTCGTTGTCTTACGCCAAAGAAGCACAACTTGATCACCTCTTTCACTAATGACAATGCGCTTGTCTTTGTCAAAAGTGACCTTGTAACCTTTGTCACAGAATTGTCCAAAGGCTCAGCAAGTTGTATTCTAGTCCTCAACATATGCAACATCCTTGATTGTAAGTCCATTTCTCACAAGTGTGCCATATCCTCTTGTGTATCCAGTGTATTCTTGTTGCCAAAATTCACCCTTGGACCATCTTTGCCACAAAGTTTGATAGACAAGTGCTTATTCTTTGTCATATGTCCGAACATCCACTCACAAAGTACGCACACCCTACAAAACAAAGTTAATGCATTTTAGGTACCCAAACCTGCTTGGGTCCATAATGGTCGATGGTAAGCATGACCCTTGGCATGTCTCCATAAGGTCTTCTTCTCAATGTGTCATAATGTGTCATACTTTGTTCATACATGTATTCCACACATCCATAAGTTCTAACAAAGAGTTGTGTAGAATCACATATGTTTTCTCGGCCTTTTGGTTTGTAATGTTGTTTGAAGTGATTCTTGTTGTTAAAACATTTGCATAACCATAGGTGTGTTTGTCTGTTACAGAAAAATTTCTATAATAAGGAGTCTCATTGAGGTCTCACGAGGTCTTGTAAAAGTCCTCATTGAGCCCTTTGTCGATTCCATTGCATAGGTTTTACCCTAGCAAGATGGTTATACTTACTGCTTTTAACAAGAGTGCAGGAATATTCCAATCATCATCACAGGAAGAATCTACCTTTCCCTCGAGATAAGTATCCCTTGAATGATTAACATTTTTGGGTTTAGGATTCTTATCCTTGGAATATTTCTGCTTACCCTTCGTGGTCCAAACAGACTTGGTAGCAGTGTCTCATATATCCAGGCTTAAGGCACATCACCCTATTTTTAGATTTACTCTTTTTTTAGAGTCGTTGACTTCTTTTGACTTCTCGATTTTGCTTTCTTGAAGCATTCTCAAGAGGTTTTATCGCTTCAAAGAATCTTATTAGGAGTTGGATCTAAAGGTGTACAAACTTAGGACCACTCGTGCTAGGTTCAAATGACCTTTAATGGATCCACTCTTGTTAGATTGTTGAGTTACAAATCCAAGCCCAGTTCTATCTCCATAAGGCTTTCCTGATTTGTATGCAGTAGTGGAACAAGATGGTTCAGCAGATTCAGAGGCTGCTGGATGTTCAGCAGACTTATGCTGATTCTGTCCAACATCTTTTTCTTTACCTTTGAAAACCCTTAATTCAGCTTTCAATCTTCCAACTTCTAATTCAAGAGCTTTTTTTCAGCCTTCACAACCTCATAACCAGATTGTATTATCCTCAGTTGATTAAGGATGGCATCCAAAGTCTCATTGTTGTCAGAATTTCTAGGATTTGAACCACAAGTTGATTCACAATCACTTTCAGAAGGAGTATTGATAGATACAGTGTTGTATACCTCCTCAGTTTCATCCATATTGGCCATCAAAGCATAATCCTCCATATCAAGAACTAAAGGTCGTATCATCCGATTCATTTCCTTTTAGATTCTACATCATATCCTCGATTCATCTCAAAGAACCATAGCCTTCTTGCCATGTCTTCTTTGTTGACTCTTGGTCTTGAAGAGGTCCGGACAATCAGTCTAAAATGTCCAGGCTTCTTGCAAATTGAAGCAAAGATAATCAGGTTCCTTGCCTTGTTTTAGTTCAGGACAGTCAGGTTTGAAGTGTCCTGGTTTCTTGCAATGAAAGCACAGATAATCATTATCTTTCCTTGGTTCTTCTTTCCTTCTTTCAGTAGGCCTCTTTGTAAAATTTCTTGGGGCCTTCCAGTCTTCATCATCCCGATTTTCTTGCTCAAGAGGGCAATTTGGCTTGCATCTTATCCAAAGATATCATCCTCGTCCCTCCCGATGTTTCTTCATGATGTGAAGCAGCCAATGCAGTGGTCTTTGCATCTTCCTTTTCGCCAGCACCAAACTTCTTGCTAAATTCATATGCCTTAATATCAGAGAACAACTTGAAGGTGTCTTCTTCATGCAATTTCCTCATTTCTTCAATTGCAATACCTTCATTTTCCAAACATCTTTTTGCAGTAGAGCTTCCAAGATTTTGGTGTTTACTTTCTCTTTGAATAACTTACACCCAAAGCAGGTGAGTTCATCCAGATTGCATTGAATCTTGATTACATTTGCTCAATGGTTTCATTTGGCAAAGATCTTGAACTTTTGGAACCTTTTTCAGCCACACACCGATTTTATTCTTCTTTATTGCATCAATTGCCTTCACAGATCAAGTGAATCTTGTCCCAAAGTTCCTTTGCGCCTTGCAATCTTTAACCTTCATGTACATATTTCTATCCAAGGTTCGTAGATGATATCAATAGCAATGTTGTTGAGGTTTGCCCTTTTCCTGCCTTCTCGCATTCCATTCTCTTTTGGCTTAGAATGTACTCGGCCTCATCACCCACTGCATCGCTTTGTAATCTCCAGTGGTCCATCAATTAATACATCCATCATCTCATCATGAGTAGCAGCAAGATATGCCTGCATTCGATGTTTATACTCATCAAATCTATCAAGAGAACACATCAACAGAGTTCTAGCATACTGTGTGTTATCCATGATGCAAATCTTGAAAATCAGTAACTTGAAAGAAAGTTTTAAAGAATTTTCACAAGCACAACAAGTAGGATTTCTTCGTAATGTAATATCGCTCCGATACCAATTGTTGGTCCTTGAAGAGGCTTTGGTTAAGTTTAGAGGGGGGGTGAATAAACTTAACACTTAAAACTTTTGGAGTTAACAAATTCTACAACTTCAAAGATCTCATTGAGATTTTGAGAGCTTCGAGATAAATAAATGAGTTCATCGATAGTTCGGGATTTATTGAATTTGTGCAAATGAATTATATCAAAATTAAGCCTTATTACTTGTTGTTAAATATGATACTAAGTATTAGATACTTAGTAGTGCAGTGTGTGATTTCAGCTTGCTAGATTCAGAGGTTGATGAGTGAAATAAACTAAGTGCGTAAAGTAAAATGTCGAAAGTAAATGGCCGATTTTATAGTGGTTCAGGTGATGTAATCCTCGTCACCCACTCTTCTCCCGTGATGTTGGAGGGAATTCACTAGAGATCTTTGATGTAGCTCTTACAAAGATTCCTAAGTTGCTTGTCCTTCACCAATAACTATGGCTTCACAAATCAAAATCGGGAACAGGTAGAATTGCTCGCCTCAGAGTCTTCCACTGGTCCTTGAAGGGTAGGATTGCCTCTTCACCCAGCTCCACCACAAACAACAGATCTTTCACACCCAACAGATGCTTCACTGTCTTCAAGCAGATTCTTTATAAAATAAAGATTGAATCAAATAAATGATTCATTGCAAAGATCTTGATTAGGATGATGTAATCAAGCACTTTGCGCCTTCAAGTGTTTAATCTTGATGTAGCTTGAATACGTAATGCACTTGAAGAAATTTCATGGATCGGCAGGTTTATGCTCAAGAAGTTCAAGCAGGTGTTTTTCAAATTTGTAATTAGCACTTAAAGTTTATCCCCAAAATTCATCTTCTTTTCTTGAGTTGAAAGTCTTCTATTTATAGGCAAGAATGCATGTGGACTGGTATTTGAATTTCAAATGTGACCGTTCCTTGTATTTGTCCCATCCGACCGTGATTCTGTCTCTATTCATAGGATCGACATCGTCGTAATTCCTTTTGACAAAGCAAATTGATCTGTCCACCCTTTGACTTGTATCCAATGGATAAAAATAAAAGTCATCCCAACGCTCTTTTAATCTCAACCTTTGATTTCCTTGATAAGTCGAGGTAGTTGGCTGTCCTTATCCATGTAGTCTTCCAAGATAATCTTGAATTAATCGAGGTAATACATCAAATGAGTTCATGAGTCTCATTGAGATACTATCATCATCACGATCATCATATAATTGTATATAAAATACAATGCAAATTTGATTACTTCTATCTAACTTTTATTTGTGTAGTTAGATTACATCATTTTAATTATAACTAAGTTCCAAACATCATCCAACTTATGGAACTTAGACCTTTCTACACAAGGTATATGTAATCGCTTTAGGTCATCACAGACTTGCCTAAATTATGATTCCATATCCTTGACTTAAATTACTAAGTTTGATCCCTTAGCCTTCATTTACTGAGTTTGAACCCTCGGCCTTTCGCCTTCAAGAGGTTCCTCGACTAGTCTCATCGACCTATCTACCCCATCGACTAGACAAGTCTCATTGAAACAAGTCACAGACCTCTTTACTGAAAGGCTTGTTTGATCAAACCTATTTATGAATCAAACTCTAATAAACCTATACATTTAATCTAGACATCTTTTTGCCTTTGCGCTATAACAGCTAGTATGGCACTCATCATCAAAACTGAGGAATAAGTCCAACATGAGGTGTTCTGTAAGCCTTTGCTTGGTTTCAGTTTTCTTAGTTAAGAAAATAACCTAAGTGTATCTTGAATAATCATCTACCACCACCAATGTATACTTCTTTTCACTGATACTGATTGGTGTGATAGGTCCAAATAAGTCCATAAATAGTAGCTCCAGGACTCTTGCTGTTGAATGCAGAGATTTAGTCTTGAAACTAGCTTTTACTTGTTTTCCTTTTTGACATGCGTCATACAAGCTATCCTTCTTGTAGGTAATTTCAGGTAGTCCAATTACCAACTGTTTCTTGACAAGTGTGTTGACAACTGTTTTTTGTGCCATAACCAGCTGACTTTTGATTTGGTATGCACAAGTAAACAAGTTTCTACGAATGATGTAGTCCAATCCACAATATATATATTCTCTTTTCTTCTTCCAGTTAGGACAACTTGAAATGTCAAGTTTACCGATTGACGACAATGCAAAGTAATCTTTGTCAAACGTGACTGTATCCCATATCACTGTAATTGATCAGCCGAGAGTAGATTGTAATGCAATCCTTCTACATAAGATACATTCTTGATTGTGAGTCCATTTCTGATCAAAGTACCATAACCCTTGGTATATCCATATTTGTCTTTACTTCTAAAATTGACTTTTGGTCCAACTTTTGCAATAAAATAACTTAGACAGTCCTTTCTCTTTGTCATGTGCCTTGAGCATCCACTGTCAAAGTACCATATATCCTGCAAAATAAATCAAACATTTTTAGGTACCCAACTCTGTTTGGGTCCATGGGGGTCAGATGTCAGTACAACTTTAGGAATATATCTTTTAGGTATTCTTTGGATATTGTTGCACTTGTTTTCATATATGCAAGCCACACTCTCATAGTATCTATGCTTTGACTGTGTTTTATTTATATGATCTCTCAGATCCTTTGACTGAAACTGATTTCCATGATGCTTTCTATTATTGAAACTTGAGTGATAACCATCATTTCTTTTGTACTGAGATATGTGCTGACCTTGGTACTGAGGTTTCTATTGAGGACTGAAATGATTCCTCTACTGACCTTTAGACTGAAACTTGTAATAATTTTTCTGTCTGAAATGATTGTTTCTTTCAGTTTTAATAGTAGACTTAGAGAAATTCCAGTCATCATCAGTACGAAATAATCTACCTTTCCCCCTGACCTCGTGAATCTTTGAATAATTGATATTCTTGGATCTACTTTGACTGAAGTTTTTCTGGTTCTTAGCCTGATTAGCTTTAGTAGATTGAGCAGTTGATCTACTTTTTCGATTTTCATGATGTGCAGCTGTTTTACCTTTTTGATTGACTTTATTGTTTGCAGCTGACTTCTTTGAAAATTGATGCTGAGACTAATTTGATTCATGTTGAACTAGTTTCACTACTTTAGCATACTTCTCAGTTTGTGGACTTTGTTCAGCTACGAACATAACACCAGTTTTGGTATTAGGTTCAACTACCTTACTCGTTCCTGCCTTTGAAGTTTGCTGAGTATCAAATCCTAAGCCAGTTCTATCTCCATATGGCTTACCTGATTTGAATCCAGTGGCTGAACTAGATTGAGCAAAAGATTCGGGCTTGCTGCTGCTTTCTTTAGTAGTAGTAGGTCGACATCGATTCTTTCCCCTTATCGCCTCGCTTAGTCTTAACATGTTCAACTCATCTTTCAATCTTTTGCTTATAGAATTAGAATTTCTTTCTCAGCTTTGATTGATTCATAACCAGCCTATACGGTGACAAGCTGACTCATCAACTCCTCAAGAGTTTCTTCTAATTCTGAGTTCTTTGGATTGGAATCGGCTGTTGAAGAACTTGCATATTGCATAGAAATTTGAGCTAAGCTGTATTTGGAATTTGATTCACATACCTCATTAGAATCTTCCATGTGAGCCATTAAAGTTGTATCGACAGACAATCTTTCTGTACCAGCTTCGTAGTCAGATTCATCTCCAACTAACAATGCTCTTCTTCCAGTTCTTCGTTGCTGAGTCTTCTCGGTCAGTTCTGGGCATTCAAATTTGTAGTGACCAGGCTTCTTACAGTTGAAGCAAAGATATTCATCATTTTTCCTTTTCTTAGGAGTCTTCTTGATATACTTCTGAGTTACTGGATGACCATTCTTCATCCTTCTAATTCGACTCATCATAAGTGCCATCTGTTCTTCCATTTCATCCAACCGTTGAAGATTATTTGTGGTTGTTTCTTGAGTATCATTTGATGTTGCTGCAAGTGCTGTGGTTTTAGGTTCTTCCAGAGCTTTGATTATTGCAGCTGTGCTTGTAAAATCTTCACTGAATTCATAAGCTTTCAGATCTGAGAAGATTTTAAAGGAATCCTCTATGTCAAGTCTTCTAGATTCTTCCATACCAGTGACCTTCATTTTCCAACACATTGGCAATGCCTTTAAGATTCTTGTATTGATTACTTTCTTTGAATATTCAATCTTGAGTAGGTCCGGTTCATCCATGATTGCGCTGAATCTTGTCTCCATTTGGTCAATGGTCTCTCCGGATTTCATCTTGAAATTCTCAAACTTCTGCTTTGCAACTGAGATCTTATTCTCCTTGATGGAGTCAGTACCTTCACAAACTAATTGAAGTTTGACCCACATTTCCTTAGCAATAGTGCAATCTTTCACCTTCTGGTACATGTTGCTATCAAGAGTTCTGAGGATATAGTCTATAGCAACGTTGTTGAGATTGTTTCGCTTGCGATCATCACTTGTCCATTCAGCATTGGGCTTTGGAACTCGAACTTGATTTCCATCAATAGTCTATATATGAGTGATCTGGATTGGTCCATCAGTGAGCACGTCCATCATCTCATCATGAGTATCAGCTAGAAAAGCCTACATGCGACGTTTGTATTCATCAAATCTATCCATGTTGCACATAAGCATTTGTCTGGCATACTGATTGTTATCCATTGTGAGTGAGTGAAAACTGATTATATAAAAACTGAAAACTGAGTCTTCTAATGAGAACAACTAGAGGAGATATAGAGCAACTGAGTTTTTAACAATCGCTTGTTAAAGAAACACTGCTCTGATACCAATTGTTGGTCCTTTGGAAAGGCTGACACAAGTTTAGAGGGGTGGGGGGCTTCTGTGTTGTTCTATTACTTATTCGTAGACTATTCACCGATCCAAATGCCAAGGCACTGGCATCATATTATTAAATTTGTCCTTTTCCTTTTTTTAATGCTAAGCAGACAGAGCCTTGTGCTAGTGCTAGGTGGCTACCTTTATATGGAATAAACTTTCCACTAAAAACTAGATTTTAGGCTAATTAGATTCAGTTAAAACTTGTGCGGAGTTAAGTCGATCGAAGTGAGTCTAAGTCAAATCGACTTATAATGTTTCGAGTCAACCAAAGATCGGATATAATTTTTAGCCTTTTTCTTGATCTTGTTATTCTCTCTGTGAATGCTTAGTGTGCTAAATCACTCGATGAATGTCGGTTTGTGAGTGTGATTCGTTGTAACACAATCGGCTTCTTCAAGATGTTTGATGAACATAATTAAATGTCAGTAAAAGAATGTAAGTGCTTAAAGTAAATAAAACAAGAGTTATAGAGGTTCTAGGTGGTGTAATCTTATCAGTTCTCTCTTCCCCTATGGTGTAGGAGGAAAATTCCACTAGAACTTCTTGAGGTGAGTTGTTACAAAAATTCCTAAATAATAGTCCTTGGCTAATCCTATCTTCACTATCTATACAGTCAAAGAACAGGTTGGGTTGCTGCTCTCCAAATGCTTGAGCCACTGGTCCTTGAAGGGTTACGTATGCCTCTTCACCAGCTACCACCACAAACACAGTCTACCCGACTGCTGATACAACTGTCCTTGGCTAATCCTTCACCGGATTGCTTCACAGTCTGAACCTTTGATTAAGAATCAAAGTTGGGTTGAGAATCAATAAATTGATTCTTGTTTGTTGTTCTTCAAAGTGTCAGATTCTGAATAAATTCTGTGTAGCTTGATGATGAGACTCTAAACCTAACCTTGGAACGGGCGCCGTAAAGTCGACGGACATTACCTAGGCTATACAGATCCTAACCGCAGTGTACCGGGTCAAATTGTAGTGCTAGTCCGGTGAGTCAGTCGTATTCCTCGTGGAAAACATGGTAATTCTTTTAAGTGGGGTTAAACACCAAGAAGCTATTATTAACTCGATCTAAGTCGCAGTTTTTACTTTTTCCTGGGGTTAGATAGTTAGATCAGTTAGATTAGTTAGTAATGTTAGAGTTAGATGTTAGTAAAACAGAAAATAAAACAAATAAATACTAATATATATTTTTGGATCTAGCCAAGAATACTTTATGAATCAATATCTTTTAGTAGAAATAAATGAGACAGATCTTCCTTTATTCAAGGTCCAATCAATTATACTAAACGGTATACTCCTAAGCTAGGCAATTTCTCCTCACACGAGCGTATGAAATTGTCATATGTCTTGTCCTCTGTCCAATGTCATCCTCAAGTATGGGTCACTCCCGCTTTGTCATTCGCCAATTTTAAGGTATGTCAATTAAACAGCGAATTTAACGTGATAATCTCTCGAGTATAAATTTCAATAAGAGTTTGTTTCTCCCAAACAAATCTACCCCGGTTTAGAAATCGGATTCCGTTGTCACGCTTTCACTCGCCAATTTTACCCTCCGGTCTTTCTATTAATGAGTTCATAACCTAACTACGAGGCGTCAATTCATAATTAGATTATGAATTCTTTCATATCGATTAGCTACGTCAATACAAACATAGAAAGAGATTCATTATAATCGATTTTAATCAATTTTAACATAGTCGTTATCTATTTCCTAAAAAGATAAAACTAATCCAATTTCATATCTTGGCTAGATATTAAGTTAGCCTAATATCATTATACCTAATATATATATATAAAAACAAACAAACATAATAACATTAGAAAATTACCGATTACAATTGCTGAATTGGAGCCTAATCCTCGTGAAAGTAACAACAGACCTTCAGAGACAACAATCCTCGATAATCTTCTCCAGCATTACAACATTACTACGTTTATTCATACATATAAGCATATATACATACATACATAGACATATATATATGTATACATGGGCCCAAACATAAAAGAAATAGAAAGAAAACGATAGAGGAAAGTATATATATAGATATATACATAAATTCCAGGCGGTGATCAAATGAGCTTGAGAGGAGTATTTATAGACCACATTACGGGCGCGTGCCGAGCCTCACCGCACGTGCGGCTACACAAAGTGCATTTTTAATCATTAGGATCTTGTGGGCCCAGATTCGAGAGATTTTCCTACCATATTCGGCCTTCTCCGGCGCCAGTGCCGCCATGCAACATATCGGATGTTCAAAAACCTATCTCGAGTGTAGACCTCAGATTGACATGATTTGATATTCGTTGGAAAGCTCTTTTGAAGGCCTACAACTTTCATTAAGGACTTTTCTCTGAAAATGCCTCTAAGTCAGGTCAAATGTCCGTCAATGATAGGTTATGGTAGAAGTACTAAGGACAATTGATCCATTCGAACTTGTTAGCTTATGGCATAATCTTCTATTCCTCAAAAGATATGTTTTTAGGCTCAAAAATGTCGTCACTTGGGATCTTGGTAAACGATAATCCTCGCAATAAAGTACCAAAACACCAAACGTAAATCCGACACAATACTCCGGTTACTAAACCGGTACAAAACTTAGTAAAACTTATAAAAACACGATATTTTACATAATAACTACTACTAACATAATTAGATAAATATAAGGGATAATTGACTTGAATTGGTACAATAATGCTCAAAATGGTATCAAAAGTGGGGTAAATGTCATAATAATGATCATAAATTTATCTCTCATCACAACCCCTACTTAGCTTTTGGTCGCCCTCGAGCAAAACAAGCGATAAAACAAAATGAATAAGAGATAAATTCATGAAGGTATAAGATATAAGGGACAACCGGATAATACAACCATTAGAATTACAACCAAAGCGTTAACCTTAATATAAATGTATAACAGAGTGTGTGTGTGTCAAGCCTTTTCAATTTCCACTATCCTCTCTTGAATAAATCAAGCAAAACACACAAATATCCATTCAGACAGCCCTAATGACTTTCCTAGGTATAAGCAGTAACAGTTCCACACAAAGTTCTTCCGAGTACTTATTAGGATAATCCCTAAAGCATATCATTCAGTTTATACTGGGGATAGTCAGAAGATAACTAAGTTTTCAACCACGCTTAATTTTTTTTTTTTTTTTTTTTTTTCTTTTGATGAACTTAATTTCACATGTGTAGCATATACCCTCATTCCCAAGCAATAGGACATTTCGTGATAACCCCTAGCTGGACTACTATCATCATCAGCAATGGAGCTTTTAAACCTCATAGTGATATAGGACGTTTCGTGATAACGCCCTACTGCACTCAAATCATTGGTAGCTACAACCGACATATATATAGTTCATCTCTTTTTTTTTTTTTTTTTTTTTTTTTTTTTTTTAAAACATAAACTTAACTTATATCCTTTCTATCACATTCAAACCTTCAGATATTCACAGTACACGTTCAAAAGTTAGGTACTAAGTTACTGCTATTATCTAGAATAACCACTAGGATACTGAATGGATACAGTTTAAAATTTTCGTTTCAATATCAAAGGCTTTACGTGAAGGAATTCATGTTACACAAATATATTTGGAATTACAATGCACTTACGGTTCACATTGGTTATACACCAAATTGATCATTATATCTTCAAATCCATGAAATATATACCTTATACAATTTATTTTAATCAACTAAATAATGTTCGAAAAAAATCGAAAACTAAGAGATTTATTGATACAAAATAAACACCAATGCCATTGCTAGCCAACGACTCCACTCCCCACTTACGAACTTACATTGTCCCCAATGTAAAGTAAGTGTAAATAAGTTGTTGGGAAAGCAATGGAGCACTAAAACAAGTCAAAACAAACATGGGATGATATTAAAGGGTGGGTGGGTGGGATTAAAATATGATACTTATCATCACCACTCCCCACTTAGCTTTTTCTCATTCTTGAGCAATCAAAGCATAAATATAAGGATACAAAGGAGATAATGTAATTATCCAGCTTTAAGATTCTAATGCATTGATGTATGCATTCAAAGATTAAGATCATATGATGATTATGTTTTTCTAAGAGATTAATAGAGGAAAGTAGGTATAACTATCAAATTAATTATCATACATTATCTAAAATGAAATTCTACATGCATTACTTACTAGATAGTTAAAATTTACAAATACTTTCAATCGCCACTAATGAAGATCCGGAATCAAAGACTAGGTCAAGTAGTTGGCAAAATGGCTTATAACGTTCGTGCTCGTGGTGTTGGCTAATCAAAAAGGATAAATAAAGGATATTTAAAGAAGAAAGAAACAAGTTGTACATACTCATACTTTCATCTCAAAAACACTTTTGATTAATAACAACCCCGATATTTATTCTGAAAACATAAACTTTCTTTTTCTTTTCTGTTTTTCTCTTTTTTCTTTTCTTTTCTTTCTTTCTTCTTTTTTTTTTTTTCATAGGATATTAACATATCCGAACTCATTGCCAAAATCGACTTATATTTTCAAGTGTCATGAGGTGAGATTGAATACATCAATACCTATCTAATTTTTCCAATCTCAGCATATACCATTCTTCTGAATATCGATACTTAGCTCTTTTATGTCATCATCTCCTTTCATAGCACACGCACAAACTCGAGGGATTTCAAGGAAATGTAGACCAAAATAGGCTAAGGTTCGGTTATTTCTAGTTAATCATAATGGCTATTTCGAGTGAGGTCTTGATCACTCTAACAAAGGTGAGTGGGGTCAAAATTGGAAATTTTTATTCAGTAGGTTATTTGGCTATAGTTTATCAAAGTTATGCCAAAAATCTCATCATCCCTAATCCGATTCCATATTCATATTCGTCTTGACAGTAAAACTTTTCTAAAAATTAACTATAAATGCAAGTATACTTGTCTAATTCCATAAATAAAATATTTGATAACAATTATCTAATTATACATACTCAAAAATAATATTAAAATCAAAGATAGACAAATATTATATTATCATAATGCTTCGTGTTACTCACATTATTAAAAACTTATTCTTTCAAATACACTACATCAAGTGTGTCAATTATATTTTATCACATTTGAAATACCTAAAAATAATTAAAACTAAGTGTTTCTCAAACATTTTAGTCTTCATCCCTGATTCTCAATAGCAACCTAAGTCTAAGAAATGACGATTTGAACTTTTTCTTTAATTTCCATCGGGATTTTCGGATAACCACCTAATCTTTCCTTTTAATGATATTCAAACATTCATCTTGAAACTTAGTTGTGCTTTACTACTAACAGGAAAAATAAAAAACATCCAGTTCTTTAATGTCCGTCGGTAAAAGACTAAATTATGATTTTTATATTTTTACGGGCTACCTCCCAAGAGCGCTTTTGGTTAACGCCGCTTGCTCGACAAAATTAAATGCCTAAAACGAAAATATAAAATACTAAACATAATAGGATACTTCTATCATTTACTCACCAAAGCACGTAACAATTAAGCACATGAATCAACGAGAAATAAATGCTTAAGGAGTAAATAGGAAGGATAGTACCCGTGATAGTTCTAAATTTATAGTTTATAGCTAGACTTTATCTTGCTTCAACTTTTAATGCACTCGTGGTGGGTCATCCTCACGCGACCGCATCCTTCTTCAATACCGGTCTCCAACATAGAGCGAGACAAATTCGTCGAATCCAACGATTCTTGACCTTTTCTCTCCGATTTTTGAGCTTTCGCTTTGTGAGCTTCCACATTATTGCCGGAGTCATCTTCTTCAATTACCTGCGTGTTAGTACGATCCACAAAAAGAGAACAAAGTGGTCTACACAAGAATAAGATTCTAGTGGATATTTCAATAGATTGTAAATGTTAAAGACAACGCGCTCATCATTCACTCCCAAACTAAGCTCTCCCTTTTAACATTGATCACAGCTCCCACCGTTGCTAAAAATGGTCTACCGAGGATAAGGGGTGCACTCCTACCTCCATATCCATAACAACAAAATCGACGGGAAGTAGAATTTATCTACCTTAACCAACACGCCTTCGATGACTCCTTTAGGATGTTTAATAGATCTATATGCCAGTTGAAGAGTCATCTCTGTACGCTTAAGCTTACATATGCCAAGTTTCATGAAATCATTGTAGGACATGAGGTTTATGCTTGAACCGAGATCACATATTGAATTCTCAAACAAAAGCCCCCCAATATCACATGGGATAGTAAAACTACCCGGATCTTTAAGTTTAGGAGGAAGCTTATGTTGAAGCAATCATGAACACTCCTCACTTAGACACACCATTTTATATTCTTCCAACTTTTTCTTTCGGGATAGTATGTCTTTAAGAAACTTACCATATTCCGGCATATTGATTAGAGCTTCAATGAAAGGGATATTAATAGTTAAGTGCCGAAAAGTGTCAAGAAAACGTGCATACTTCTTATCCAACTTCATCTTTTTCGGAGAATAGGAAAGTAATTCAAGATCAATTAAAGCAGTGTTAGAATGTATACTTCCCTTACCCTTGTCGTTAGATGAATATGGTAAAGCTTCCTCGAATGATTGTGCCTTTTGAGGACACTGTGGGTCATCATTCTGTACCTTTTTCTTCAAAATATGCACTGGATGTGGTGCTGCCCTTTCAGGTTGAACTGAGGTGAATTTGGGGTGAGCTGGATAAGGTTCAGTTTGAATTGGCCCTTTCAAACTTGATTCCATTCTATCCTGCTTATTGAACAAGGTTCTTAAGTCATTCGATCTTGAATTTTTCAATATTCTAGAACCTTGACCCATTCCTCATTCTCTCCTTTCAGTTCAATTTGTCTTAGGAAATCTTCAATAATGTCCTCTTCCTCTTTAGTGAATTCGGTTTATTTTCCATATCCTTTTCAAATTTACCATCTAAATCATTCTCTACTTCATTATATCCAAGTTTTCTAATCCATTACTTCCACGAGATACTTCCACTTCTAGTAATAAATGCTTTTACCTTTCTCGGGTTCCTTTCGGTATTACTTGATAATCCTCCCTGAGGTCTACTGCTTTTACGCTCTACCTCTCTACTCAAGTGATATTCCAAATTCCGAATGAAGCTTCTACAATTCTCATTCGGTATCATGTCCACTTATAGATGTTTTCAACGCACTCATATCCTTAGTGATCTGCACTTCATAGAAGTCATCATGGTTTCTATATTCTCGAGCTTGAGAAGATATCACACCCAACATATTTTCCATTAATTTCTTCCATTTATTAACTCCTTCAAAGTTGAGTTGAACTTTGGGTGACCTGGTATGCTTTGAGTGGTATATTGTGGATAAGGTCTAGGTAATGATCTGAGATTTCGATTCGATGTATCTCCTTGATAAACTTGATATGGATTCTTATAATTGGATTTGATACGGTGGTTGTCCTTGCTTACTAGGGATTTCATACCAACGAAAAATAAGGTGATCTCTTCTAATAGCATTAAACGAGTTTGAATACGCGTTGTTCAAATTCTATGTCAAAAATTCACCTTTCCTTGAATATTCTTTTGGTTCTTCCATCCCTAACGACACATTATCATGACTTGAGTATTCATTCGATATGACATTTTCTCGAGTTTATCGTTTTATGGCTAATAAGCCGTCAAATTTCCTACTCAAATTCTCCAAGTGTGCTAGGACTTCAGATTCGTGTACATTCTCTCCGCAAAGCTACTTTTCTTGTGCTAGAGCCGGTTTCCCACATTCTGTTAATTTTGGAAATCTTTTCTATAGCATCGTAAACTATTTGGGCTTCACTCATCATTAACGAACCACCACATGCATGATCTACATCTGCACGTGAGTCTTTCCTTAATTTACGACAGAAAAGTTGGATTTGCATTTCTAAGGAATAACCATGATCGGGACAAGCTCGTAATAACTTTTTAAATCTTTCCCAAGCATTCCCGAGTGTTTCTTCAGATCCTTGTTTAAAATTAGCAATTTCGACTATTAATTCCAATTTTTTTCTAGGAGTAAAATATTGCTTTAAGAACTCGGTTTGAATCTCCTCCCAACTTGTCAATGAATGATGTGGAAGTGACAGAAACCAATCTCGTGCTCTTCCTTTTAAAGAAAAAGGAAACAAAGACATCCTCGTTAATTCACGATGAGCACCATGACTTTTGGTCAGATACACAATTCTTCGAAAAGATAGAGATGATGATGTGGATCCTCATCATCTTCTCCTAGAAATTGGGCTCTTGTGTCAATTAAACCAAAAAGATGAGATTTTATTTCGAAATTATTTGCTCCTTTATTGGGTAAAAGAATTGGATTATTAATCTGATTCCTTCTACGATATGATCACAGATCGCCTCGGGTTTGGTGGGTGATTATTACGATTATTCTCGATTCCGATTCGATTATTTCCATTCCTCGGCATGATCAAGCCCTCGCTCCGGTGTTTCATCACTCGATTCGCCATTTCAGATTTCGATTCAAGATGATCCGGTCATCACTAACGAACACGTAAAATAACTCAAAAAGATAGTAGTAACAAAATTGATAACTTACCTATAAGGTAAGTATCAACGAAAAAAAGAAAATAGAATTGAGATAAAGAAGAGAGTTGACTTATTCTCTAGAATTTTGAGCTAATACAAGTAGTAACGCCTAGACACAAAGAAAGAAATTAGCGACGTTTTTCCCGGCAACGGCGCCAAAATGTCGACAGACCTAAACCTAACCTTGGAACGGCGCCTAAAAGTCGACGGACATTACCTAGGCTATACAGATCCTAACCGGCAAAGTGTACCGGGTCAAATTGTAGTGCTAGTCTGGTGAGTCAGTCGTATTCTCAGGAAAACATGGTAATTCTTTTAAGTGGGGTTAAACACCAAGAAGCTATTATTAACTCGATCTAAGTCGCAGCTTTTTACTTTTCCTGGGGTTAGATAGTTAGATCGCTTAGATTAGTTAGTAATGTTAGAGTTAGATGTTAGTAAAACAGTAAAATAAAACAAATAAATACTAATATATATTTTTGGATCTAGCCAAGAATACTTTATCGAATCAATATCTTTTAGTAGAAATAAATGAGACAGATCTTCCTTTATTCAAGGTCCAATCAATTATACTAAACGGTATACTCCTAAGCTAGGCAATTTCTCCTCACACGAGCGTATGAAATTGTCATATGTCTTGTCCTCTGTCCAATGTCATCCTCAAGCATGGGTCACTCCCGCTTTGTCATTCGGCCAATTTTAAGGTATGTCAATTAAACAGCGAATTTAACGTGATAATCTCTCGAGTATAAATTTCAATAAGAGTTTGTTTCTCCCGAAACAAATCTACCCTGGTTTAGAAATCGGATTCCGTTGTCACGCTTTCACTCGCCAATTTTACCTCCGGTCTTTCTATTAATGAGTTCATAACCTAACTACGAGGCGCCAATTCATAATTAGATTATGAATTCTTTCATATCGATTAGCTACGCCAATACAAACATAGAAAGAGATTCATTATAATCGATTTTAATCAATTTTAACATAGTCGTTATCTATTTCCTAAAAGATAAAACTAATCCAATTTCATATCTTGGCTAGATATTAAGTTAGCCTAATATCATTATACCTAATATATATATATAAAAACAAACAAACATAATAACATTAGAAAATTACCGATTACAATCTGCTTTGAATTGGAGCCTAATCCTCGTGAAAGTAACAATTTCAGAGAGACAACAATCCTCGATAATCTTCTCCATCATTACAACATTACTACGCTTATTCATACATATAAGCATATATACATACATACATAGACATATATATGTATACATGGGCCCAAACATAAAAGAAATAGAAAGAAAACGATAGAGGAAAGTATATATATAGATATATACATAAATTCGTGGCAAATGATCAAATGAGCTTGAGAGGAGTATTTATAGACCACATTACCGGGCGCTGTGCCGAGCCTCACCGCACGCGCCGCCGGCTAAATGCATTTTTAATCATTAGGATCTTGTGGGCCCAGATTCAGAGATTTTCCTACCATATTCGGCCTTCTCCGCGCTGCGCCGCCATGCAACATATCGATGTTCAGTAAAAACCTATCTCGAGTCAGAGACCTCGATTGACATGATTTGATATTCGTTGGAAAGCTCTTTGAAGGCCTACAACTTTCATTAAGGACTTTTTCTCTGAAAATGCCTCTAAGTCAGGTCAAATGTCCGTCAATGATAGGTTATGGTAGAAGTACTAAGGACAATTGATCTGGTCGAACTTGTTAGCTTATGGCATAATCTTCTATTCCTCAAAAGATATGTTTTTAGGCTCAAAAATGTCGCCACTTGGGATCTTGGTAAACGATAATCCCGCAATAAAGTACCAAAACACCAAACGAATCCGACACAATATACCCGTTACTAAACCGGTACAAAACTTAGTAAAACTTATAAAAACACGATATTTTACATAATAACTACTACTAACATAATTAGATAAATATAAGGGATAATTGACTTGAATTGGTACAATAATGCTCAAAATGGTATCAAAAGTGGGGCGAAATGTCATAATAATGATCATAAATTTATCTCTCATCACTTGAACACTTGAAGAAATTCTTGATTGATCTTGTTAGCACAGATATAGATGATAAACCGAATGAACGTAAAACAAACTTGGTATTTCTCCCCCTCTTCTCACCGATCTACTAACTTGGATTAGTTAATCGTTACATTTACTTCCCCACATAATTTCCTTAAATTAATCGAGCGAGCTTTTGATTTGTTTATTATCAGCTACGGGTGCAACTCCTACTCCTATCTACTCTGACAATGGTGGTAGACAATCTATACGCAAGCTACCATCCTTAATTGGTCCGTAATAGCCCATACGCATAAAGAACTAAAATTGCTGATATCGAGCGCTAACTCATACCGCTAAACCGCCTAGACAGCTATCGACATTGATCAGCACTTTCTTAGGGTCCATTCAAGACTATGTCCAAACTTAGCACTTCACTATTCATATTTCATGCCAGTTTACGATTACAATAAGAAGATTGGCCAGATCTAACCTACTGTTAATTAAACTTGTCGATCAACGTAGCTGTAGTGAATCCCAGTTTTACGATCCCTGAAAGAAACACACACACAGAATTTAACACATATTCCATATAATAACGAGCCTATCTGTCCTCTCTTGAGCAGAATTCGGGGTGAACAAAGGTATAATTATTGGTACCAATTAGGGCGTTATCAGTCCCTCAGCGAACTTACCTTCTTCAGTGGGTGTGCTCCTAGTCAGTTCTTAAAACTGGTTAATCTTCGGTTAAGAACTTAGTTCAACAAGTCAGTTTCTCATTTTCTCAGTTCTGATCCTAGATCTATTATAGTTCTTGCCTGATTTAACTTGTACAAATATCAGACCCTATTAAATCCTATACATTGATTTCTAGACATCTTTTGCTTTGCACAATAACAGCTAGTTATGACACTTCATCAATGTGGTTAAATATAACAATTAAAATCACTGATGAATCATCATCAAAACATAAATTTTATTTCCAACAATTTCCCACTTTTTGATGATGTCAATACCCTCCTTAAAAGCAACGCAAAAAGACAAGGACAAAATAAAGTAAAGAACACAAAGAACTGAGAAACTGAGTTACAAAGAATTAGAATACAAGTACATGAAAAGAAACTAAGTTCCAGCTTCTTCTCCTATCCCTTGAACAACTTCACTTATCTTGTTGTCAATGATTTCAGTAGCTTCTTTCATAGCAATGTTAGTCTCTGTGCTCTCGATTCCATGGATGTTTGCCCATATGTTCCATGAATCTGTTATACTGTGCCTGCTGAAAATTTTGCTTTTGAATAACACAACAAATACGAAAACAGCTCTCCAAAATCTTTCACTTGTGGCTATTTTCAGTAAATTCTGAACAAACTCAGGTTCAGTCTTTTCAACCTGATCTGAGGCCTTATCTAGAGTACCATTTCTTTCCTATTTACCCAGTTTGTTCCAATAGTGTACTTTTGCATATTCAGAAATGTCTCTTAGGCTTGTTCCCTTGATACTCCTTCTTGAGTAGGTAGTTCTTTGAAAACATTATACATATGTGAGTCAAGAGCGAGTCTTTTCTCAGTTGGTTTTGAGAACTTTGCAATCAGTTCCATTTCTTCATCAGTAAACTCGCTTCTAGCTTTCTTCAATTCAATCAGTTTCTCATCAATACATCCAAAAACTTGAGGCATATTAACTGCATTGACTTTTAGCAGGTCCAAACTTCCCCTCTTATTGACATCATCTTTGTTGATCAAGCTCCTGATGTAAGAGTTCAGGTGCTGCTGATTTGATGCCAATATGGTTTGTGCAACAACTGAGTCCTTCATTGCATTCTCCAGTAAAATCAGTCTATCAACCACATTGTTGAGAATGCCTTCCAATCTTCCTTGAGTCTCAGTTTTTCTTGCATCAGATTCAATGGTTGTTTTCCTGATGGTGATTAGAGTGTCATGACAGTCTTCCTTGGCACTATTCAGTTTCTTTTGCATGTTGTCTCTTTCAGTTATGCTTTCCTCCATTGACTTCAATACTTTACCAAATACACTTAGATCATCTTTCTGAATCCCCACAAGCTCATTGAAGTAGAATCTGATGGTATCAGCTTGTGTAGGCACTTCACTTTAGGTTTTTTTTCTTCAGTTTTACCTTTGTCAGCTCCAGGTGCTTTGACAACTTCAGTCTGAGGGTTTCTTACAACATTCTCAGTTGTCTTTATATTTTTTAAGTGGAGAGGAAGCAACATGTTTCAGTTTATCATTGAAGTCCTCAGTCTTCTTTCTTTCTTCTTTTGAAACAGCCTCCCTTACAACATTTTCTTCTTTAATCAGATTAGCCTTAGCTTGGTCAGCTTCAGCTTTTCCAGAACACATTTGTCAGTCAGAGATTGATATCCTTCCTTCTCTTGGTCTTCTTGATCGATTATCTCGAGTCGCTTTATTTCTTCACTTCCATCCGAACTTTCTTATGATAGATCTTCTTCATCATCAACTTTCTTTGTTTCTTTTTCTTGCAAAGATGCAAGAATCCCTTTCTGAAAATCAGGGTCTCCCTGAGAGTCATCATCATCATCATTGTCATATTTCTTTGAATTTCCCTTTATGGCACATCTCTCCTAGTATCTGTTACTAATGAGTGAGCAACCAGTACGCATAAAATCTACAGATCTAAAAAGTTGGATAGATGAGTGATGTCGAATAGCCCAAAAACCCATTTTTCAGTTCTTTCCATTTCCGCAAGTTGACCTCTTTGATTTGGAATTGAGTTGAACTTCCAATATTGATAATCATCAAGTCTTCTGCAGTCAGCTTCAATTAGTTTTCCAATGTTAATGCTTGGATCTTCAGCTTCTTTAGGAACCTCTAAATTTGATTGAGCGAGATTCTCAACTTGTCCTAACACATTCTCAGCTGCATATTTTTCAGCTTCAGTTTTGCTGGATTCCCCTTCAGCAACAACCGGAAAGATTGACGATTCAGTATCAACTTCTGGGACTAGGATAACTTGTTCAGTCTCCAGTTTTTCTTTAGCCACAACTTCTTCTGGAAGAGTTTCTGTTACAGTGATAGATGCGAATACCATTGTTGGTTCAGCTTCAGCTGCAGGTTCAACAACTTGTTCAGAATCCTTCCTTGATTCAGTTTCCTGCGGCTCATTAGAAACAGGTTGTTTGACTGGTTCAGTTCTCAGTTCAGTAACTGTTTCTTTCTCTTTATTATCATCAACTTTCTTTTCAACTTCTCATTCTTTGACAAGCTCATCCTGAGTGATGACTTGTGATGGTCTAGATTCAACTTCAACAGCTTCCCTTTCTTGTGACTGAGAAGCTTCCAGTTCTTTGATAGATTCTTCATACTTGAGTCTGGATGATGATTTTTGCGGTGTTGATCTTGATAAAGATATCAGATTGAGCATTGCAATTACACCAGGTCCAACTAGTTCCTCATCACTATCAGTTTCTTCCTTATCAACTTCAGCTCTCAGGGTTTGTTCCCCCTGAGTGTCAGTTTCTGGTAGTGACGGAACAACTACTTGAAATTTCCTTACTGAGTCTTGAACGGGTATAACTTCAGCAATGTGTTCTATTTCAGCAACGATTTGTTTGGTGGGAGTTTCCTCAGTTCTGGATTTCTTTGCTGGGCTTTCAGCAACTGAGGTAGCTGATTTTGCTGGTGAAACTTCCAAAATTTTTTCAGTTCAAGCCACAGTACTCCCTTTTTCCAACTCTTCCAGTTTCCTTTTCTTTTCTCTTAATTTTTCAAAATCTTCCAGTGCTTCTCCAGTTGTCATTTTCTTCGTAGATGATCTTTTTCTCATTTTCTTAGGTTCAGCTTTAGAACCTTCAGCTTTCCTTTCTTGGATTTCTCTTCTTTGGCTGTAATTTTGCCATCAACAATTGCAGTTACTTTCCTCTTTGCAATTCCAAGGTGGTCTAAAATTCTTTGAACCAGGAGTGCAAGAGTCTTCTTGTGATAAAATCTTCCTTTCTTTTCTCAAGATTTCTTCTTAGGTACATCAGATGATTGTGCTATTAATTGATCCAGGATATATCTTTGCTAGTTGAAATTTTCTTCGAACCAAATCACATATAGCAGGTCAATCTTGGTGCCAGAGAGAATACTGAAATTGCCCATGCCAATCACGCAATTTGCTAAAATCTTGGTCAGATAACCAAATTCTGGTTTGAGAAGACTTAAGCTTCCAGATAACAGCATGTTTGAGTCTTCTTTGAGTGCAATAACCTTCCATAACTTTTCTTTTTGTTCTTTGGTCACTTTCAACATTGAAGTGAAACCAAATTTCTCAAATCCAATGATGTCTGCAATAAGGTCCTCATTAACCTTGACTTCTTTTCCATTGACTGTGGTGGAGTAAGTAAGATGATTTCATCTTCTATTGTTTTGCTTCCGAACTCATAGCGGCTTATATGGAAGCCAATATGGACCGTACGGAAGCCAGAGTGACATATATGGAAGCCAATGTGGACCGTATGTATACTATTTTAGAGATGCTTGCCACAAAGATGAATGTCGGCCCCCTTCCCCCACATGTTCAACCACCAATACAGGTATTATATGATTTAACGTGTTGTTTTTTGTTTACGAATTACTTTATACACAAATTATTGACATGGTCGTCTAAACCGTAGATGCCGCATCCACATCCGCCTCCACCTCCTCCTCTAACTTTCACTCAACAACAAACTGCTGGAGAGCCAAACGATCTGCCAGCTAGAAATGTATCCAAACATCATCAGTCGGTGCCCCCCTCATCCTCACCGCGTGACCAACAAAGGGGTCACCACAACTACGATGTAGAAGGTGCGTCGAACAATGATGATGTCGACGCCTCCGATGCGGACCAATATTTTGTAGAAGATGAAGTTGCAGAGGAAACGGTAACCGACATTACGGTAGGAGATGTAGAGTATGGTACGGCCGGTATAGTCGTAGCCTCTAATAGGCCTTTTCAACACAGTTATGCTTGTTAGACACTCCAGGAGCAGTGTCAGCTGGTGTAGGGCAGTCCGAGATAGAAGGTCAAGAAGCATTTTATAGTGATTTAGACAGTCCTTTCAAAACACCTGTAAACAGAGGTATCGGACGAACAGGGCTTCGACAGGCTATACATCCAACTACCCCAATGAGGTCGAACATGGAGTGGGTGGGACCAGAGTCCTTGTTACGAGCATGTGTTGCGAGATTTACATTCAAATGGAGGATGGACATGACTGCTGTTAAAGCTTTCAAATAGGGGAAAATATAGATAACAAATCTAAAACCATACAGGTATGCAAGATGACCGAATACGTAGTGGATTCCGATATGGTTGAAATACATAATTTTTTTTTCAATTGGCTTGTTAGGCGAGGAGCACCCATTAGAGATTTGGAGAGTAATGTGAAATTTTTTTATTGTTATCCAAACCGTTTATGTCGTAATTTATCTTGTATTGTACTAACAAATTTTTTCTCAAATTATTTCAGCAGGTTGACTGTTATATGGCTTTGCTGGCTAAATGAATAAAAAAAATATCCGCTATCGTATCAGCATGGTGGAACGATGTACAATACCTCTTTCGCCAAAATATTGGTCATGAACCTGAATAATTTCCAAGATTCTTGTGAGGGACGGAAATTGCCCGAGGAATTTGCATTCTACACAGCCGTCTGGTCCCCCCATACGGTTGCATTTTGTGTTTGGGAAGTTAGCTTATCTCATATGGTAACCGTGATCATGTCCGTGCCGGATTGGACGATTACTGTGTATGACAGTTTTTATGATCACACTGATCGAGAAATCTGTTGGTGATTATATCACCAATGTGATTTAGTGTTATTGGACTTAGTTTGAGGTTTGGTAAGCTTGAAACAATCGATATGAGTTAGGAGATGCGGGGTGCATGCTTACAATTGATATTTACAAGCTTACGAGAGTGTTAGATCAAGTGTTGAACAAAATCCAGATTCTGCTGCTTATTGGACGGGTGTCCATTTCATATGGACGGGCGTTTGACTTTGACGGGCGTCTCAGGTTCACCGACGAGCGTCCTGAAAGGTGGATTTACATACGAGGATGTAACCTGGTTGGATGGACGAGCGTTTTAAGAAAGCTGGACGCCCGCCCGAGATGCTTCAGACGGGCGCCCAGATTCTAAACGTCGCCCAAAGATGCGATTCGGAGCGATTTTGGTCGGTTTTCTTTGGTATCCTTTCGGTTTTGGTCCGTAATCGATTTCGAAGGTTGTGTATGTAATGTTATATTAGTATAACATCACACACACAAAAGGGAACACTTTGAACTTCATTTTAAAACACAAGAATAGAATTTGAGAAGCAATTTTTCTGTTTTCTTTGAAATTCTTGAAACCTCAAGTTTAAACACACATATCTACAAAACTTCTAGCATTCTTTCATCTACTTGCCAAAGATTGGAAGAGAAGCAGATTTATCCCGTGATTATATTCGAGTTAATTCCCGGAGGCAATTCAAGGGAACGAATAATTTTCGCAGGAAAGATTTCCAAATCGACTCTGCGATCATATCAAGTTATCTTGCATTTCAAGTTTTGATACCATTGTTCTAATCATCCTATAAACTCCCTAACAATCTGCGAAAATTATTGTGGTTTGAACAATGTCAAGTATCAAGGAGATGACTTCCAATTTCAGCAAATTGGAACAATTCAACGGTGATGATTTTCGAAGGTGGCAAAAGAAAATGCACTTTCTTTTGACTGCATTGAAGGTTGTGTACGTGTTGAGTACGCCATGCCCTCAGATTGATGATAACAGCACCATGGAGGAATCAAGGAGGAAAAGTAAGTGGGAAAATGATGATTATATATGCCGTGGTCACATCCTTAACGGTATGTCTAATAGTCTTTTTGATACTTACCTTGAAATTGAGACGTCTAAAGAGTTGTGGGATACTTTGGAGGCTAAGTATGTAAGTGAGGATGCATCTAGTAAGAAGTTTCTTGTTGGTAATTTTATGAAATATGTGATGGAAGATACTCGTCCGGTCATGGATCAATATCATGAGTTGTTGCGTTTGTTTGGTCAATTTTCTATGCATAAAATGACTATGGATGAATCCATATGTGTTTCAAGCATTATTGAAAAGTTGCCTCCTCTTGGAGGGATTTTAAAAACTCTTTGAAACATAAGAAGGAAGAACTTTCTTTGATTGAACTTGGTTCTCATTTGAGGATAGAAGAAAGTTTGCGCGTTTGCAAGAGAGTGGTAAGAATGTTGTAGGTTGCGGTAAGAACATTGCGGGTGGCTCAACTTCAATCAATATGGTTGAAGTTGGGGAAACTTCTAAGAAAATGACAACAAAAGAAAGTTTGATTCTTCCAACAACAAAAACAAGGCAAAGTCTAACAAGAAGCCGAAAGGCACTTGTTGGTATCATGGAAAGGAAGGCCATTTCAAATGGACTGCTTTTTCACGAAAGCAAACAATTGGCAAGGGTAAAGGCCCGGTGAATGGGTCGAAAGACCCGGCACCACCTAAACATCAAGGTACAATTGATAATAATTGTGGTTTTAATTCGAATTTGAATTATGTACCACCGATTTCAAGCATGTTATTTGCAGGATGATGATGTTAGTTGGTGGATAGACTCGGAGCAACTAGACATGTGTGCAAGGATAAATCCTGGTTTTCAAAATATGAAAAAGTTGAAGATGGATCAATTGTACATATGGGAAACGAGTCTAAATCTGCTTTGTTGTTGAAAAGTCGTTGTAAATTTGCAATTTAGTTACGGAAAATTTGTAACTTTAAACAATGTTCTACATGTTCCTTTAACTGGAAAAACTTGGTTTCGGTAGTATTTTATGTAAAAGGGCTACAAACAAGTATATGAGTCCTCTCGTTATGTATTAACTAAGCATGGTGTATTTGTAGGATTTGGTTATCTAAATGGTGGTATGTTTATGCTTAACATTATTCAGTAATGATTTGAATGATAATGTTAATATGAATGTTATGACTGTTAATGTTGATGAATCATACTTGTGGCATGCGAGATTAGGTCATGTGCATTTTAGAAGAATGTTGCAAATGTCTAAAAATGACTTAATTCCTGTTTGTAGTACAACTATGAATAAGTGTGATACTTGTAACTTAACTAAAATTGTAAGACAACCTTTCAAAGGTGTTGAAAGGTCGTCTACTATTTTGGAACTTATTCATAGTGATCTTTGTGATTTTGGTTCTACTCCATCTTTAGAAAACCAAAAGTATGTTGTCACATTTATTGATGATTGCACTCGTATTTGTTATGTTTACTTACTTTTTACAAAAGACGAGGCAATGGAAAAGTTTAAAGTGTTTAAAAACGAAGTGGAATTGCAACTTGAAACTAAAATAAAGAAACTTCGTACGGATAGAGGTGGAGAATACTTTTATCCACCAATTTTTGAATCTTGTGGGATTATACATGAAATAACTACACCTTATACACCACAACAAAATGGCATAGCTGAAAGAAAGAATCGAACTCTAAAAGAGATGGTGAATGCTATGCTTTCTTACTCAGGATTGAGTGAGGGTTTTTGGGGAGAAGCTATGTTGAATGACTTGTTATTTATTGAATAGGATTCCTAATAAAAGAGTCATATTACCCCATATGAGCTTTGGTATAAAAAGAAGCCAAACTTGCATTATCTGCGTGTTTGGGGATGTAGAGCAGTCGTAAGACTACCCAATCCCAAGATTAAAACCTTGGGGGAAAGAGGCATCGATTGCATTTTTATTGGATATGCGTTGCATTCCAAGGCATATAGGTTCTATGTTATAGAACCAAATGATTGATTGCGATTCATTCCGTTATTGAATCAAGTGGATGCTATCTTTGAAGAAAGTCGATTTTTTCTATATCAAGGCCTAGAAATGTTGTTCTATTGGAATTAGTGAAAGTTGTGGTGGTGTGGAATCACAAGATGAGCCTTTGGTGCTTGAAAAAGCAAAAGGGCAAGAAAAGAAAATCTTTTGGTCCCGATTTCCAAACTTATTTGGTGGAGGGTACAAGAGATGAAGTAGGATTTCAATATGCATATTGCTATCATATTGATGATGATCTTAGAACGTATAAAGAGGCTATGGAATCTCGGGATATTGCCTTTTGGAAGGAAGCAATTAACGATGAGATGGACTCCATTTTAGGCAATGATACGTGGATATTGACGGACCTTCCACGTGGGTGTAAACCATTGGGTTGCAAATGGATCTTTTAAAAGAAAATGAAAATTGATGGATCCGTTGAAAGGTATAAAGCCCGGTTGGTGATACAAGGCTTTAGACAAAAGGAAGGCATTGATTATTTTGATACTTATGCCTGGTTGCGAGAATCTCCACTATTAGATTGTTGATTGCCTTGGCATCCATTAACAATCTTGTTATCCATCAAATGGATGTTAAAACAGCCTTCTTAAATGGGGATTTGGATGAGGAAATTTACATGAAACAACCGGAGGGTTTTGTGATACCCGGGAATGAGCATAAAGTGTGTAAGCTCGTTAAATCATTGTATGGACTGAAACAAGCTCCCAAACAATGGCATAATAAGTTTGATGAAGTTGTTTTGTCTAATGGTTTTAAGCTTAACCAAATGGACAAATGTTTGTATAGCAAATTTGATGAAACCGGACATGGTGTAATCATTTGTCTATATGTTGATGACATGTTGATCTTTGGTACAAACCAAGATCAAGTTGACCAATGTAAATCATTTTGTCATCAAGTTTTTCGATGAAAGACATGGGGAGGCGGATGTTATCCTTGGTATAAAAATCATAAGGAATGACCAAAGGATTACTTTGACACAATCTCACTACATTGAGAAAATGTTAAAGAAGTTCAATTGTGAAAATTCTGTTCCGGCAAGAACTCCCATGGATCCTCATGAGAAATTTGAGTTGAATTCGGGTAAACCGGAGTCTCAACTTGAATATGCTCGAGTTATAGGATGTTTAATGTATGCAATGACTAGCACTCGTCCGGACATTGCATATGCGGTTGGAAAACTTAGTAGATATACTAGTAATCCAAGTAGTGTTCATTGGCATGCGGTAATGTCGTGTGTTAAGGTATCTTAAGTTTACCAAAAATTTTGGTTTAACTTATGTTGGACATCCTTCGGTGATAGAAGGCTACTCGGATGCTAGTTGGATATCAAATGAGAATCATTCATCAACGAGTGGTTGGGTGTTTCTGCTTGGAGGAGGTGCCATCTCATGGGCTTCCAAGAAGCAAACATGTAAGGCAAACTCGACAATGGAATCGGAATTCATCGCCTTGGCTTCGGCCGGTTTAGAGGCGAATGGCTTAAACATTTGATTTACTGAGATTCCATTGTGGCCAAAACCAATATCACCAATTTCTATCAATTGTGATAGTGAAAATACCTTGGCTAAGTGTTATAGTCAAGTGTACAATGGAAAGTCGCGACATATTGGAGTTAGGCATAGCTCGATTCGTGAGTTGATCACTCACGGGTGATATCGATTGCTTTTGTGAGATCTCAAAAGAATTTAGCCGATCATTTGACCAAGGCATTGGCTAAGGACTTGTTTGTCAAGTCGGTTGTCGGGATGGGTCTACAACCCATTGAAACTTTGCATTAGGATACCCAATTCCCCCTTAATATGACATTAGGGGCTGAATTCAATGAGGAAGGCCTGATGACTTAGTTTTGGCACATATATTTAGTCCCGAAGGTTTGTGCTAGACCTGCATGTGAGGTTGATATATATCTTAATAAGTCTTATGAAAAAGTGTTGTTGTGTGTAAACGATTGATAAGACTCACCTATATGAGTTTGAAGTTTGGCCGCTTCAAGAAAGTTAGGTTGGCTTTTACATACTCATGAATTGATATGGACACGAGGCCTGGATAAAGAGTGTCAAGCAAGCTATAAAAGTTGTCTTTAGATTCATTTGTATATTATCTTTGAAGTATTCAAATTGTAAAAGGGTTCAAAGCTTAGTCACACCCCAATACTCGAATATTTTGGAACGTGTAATATACTAGATGGTAATTCAATCTGCGTGATATTATCATTGAAAGATGAATTGTTGTGTGTTGAAGAGTTTTAACTAAGTCAAGGGTTACACTAAATGGGGGAGGATTGTTGGTGATTATATCACCAATGTGATTTAGTGTTATTGGACTTAGTTTGAGGTTTGGTAAGCTTGAAACAATCGATATGAGTTAGGAGATGCGGGGTGCATGCTTACAATTGATATTTACAAGCTTACGAGAGTGTTAGATCAAGTGTTGAACAAAATCCAGATTCTGCTGCTTATTGGACGGGCGTCCATTTCATATGGACGGGCGTTTGACTTCAGACGGGCGTCTAGGTTCACTGGACGAGCGTCTGAAGGGTGGATTTACATACAGGATGTAACCTGGTTGGATGGACGAGCGTCTTAAGAAACTGGACGCCCGTCCAGTATGCTTCAGACGGGCGCCCAGATTTAAAGGGCGCCCAAAGATGCGATTCTGGGAGCGATTTTGGTCGGTTTTCTTTGATATCCTTTCGGGTTTTGGTCTGGTAACTGATTCTGAAAAGTTGTGTATGTAATGTTATATTAGTATAACATCACACACACATAAGGGAACACTTTGAACTTCATTTTAAAACACAAGAATAGAATTTGAGAAGCAATTTTTCTGTTTTCTTTGAAATTCTTGAAACCTCAAGTTTAAACACACATATCTACAAAACTTCTATAGCATTCTTTCATCTTATTGCCAAAGATTGGAAGAGAAGCAGATTTATCCCGTGATTATATTCGAGTTAATTCCCGGAGGCAATTCAAGGGAACGAATAATTTTCGCAGGAAAGATTTCCAAATCGACTCTGCGATCATATCAAGTTATCTTGCATTTCAAGTTTTGATACCATTGTTCTAATCATCCTATAAACTCCCTAACAAAATCATCGACATAACTATACAGAAATGGGCCAAATACATGCGGTTGTTGTTGAGTGGGGTCCCTGGTGTAGCTGGCTTAGAGAAGATGATGGATCCATCGAAACCTTCTTTCAATGTAGACGTCAAGGGTCATGACGCTTGTCGTCAATCGGACAACTTGTAAGTTTTTACTTGCATTTCATGTCTTTCGAACATTATTTTTAACAACTCATCACAAATACTTACAAATATGTATTGTACAGAGGTTGTTGCTGATAGTTTAATTTGATCCACAACATTACGGAATAAGGATCATACCTCCAGCCATAGTATCCGATTGAAGTGTCGGTTTCACCTTGTCCAGTTAGCCGCCGTCCGCTGCGCCGCCTGCTCAATAGAAAACCCTAGCTCTTGTGCGTACAAGGGGAGAGGAAAATATTTTGCTATTTTGAGTCTTCTAGTCTCTGCCTATTACCGAATGAATGTCTTTCCGATGGTACACAGACTCTCTTTATATAGGCGAGACAAAGGGACCCAGAAGCATATAGAATAATCTAGAATAAAAACCGTAGCCATCATAGGTTTTTCTATAATACTTATTTATTTATTAATAAACCAATTTATTAGCCAACGATAATATTATAATAACTAAAATAATATTATAATAACTAGAGGGCCACATAATTATCTTAATTACGTAAATGATAATTCTTACATTCTCCCACTTGGCCCGAATAGTTATGTTAGCTCAACATTAGCGAGTGACTACAAAATTTTGCATGCCCAAAAATGCCACTCTATGGTTTATTAATATGCTTCAACTAATTGATACAAGTACAAGAACTGTGGCGGTGATGCTCTATTAATTCGAACGTTTCCTTCCGCAATTACGATGTACAATACCAACTAATCAAGCAACTCGATGAATGAACTCAACAAAAATGTCATTCAGGTCCACTCAAAATGTGTTTAAAAGAAACACTCCATAAATACATGAAACCAAAATACGCGTATAGTCATGTAACAAGAGAAAACGGTCTTATCATAACGAAAAGGTAGCAACAACGAAAATCAGAAAAACACATCAGCCAATGAGCCCCATATTGACTACATGATCCTTAAACACAGTAGGAGTCAATCCTTTCGTCATAGGATCAGCAATCATCTCAAAAGTGCTAGCATGCTCAAGGGTGATATCTCCTCTCTGAATATGATCTCTAACTACCAAATACTTTATGTCGATATGCTTAGCTCGACTTCCACTTTTATTGTTTTTAGCAAAATACACTGCAGCTTGACTGTCACAATAAATCTTTAATGGTCTTTCAACAGAATCGACCACTTTAAGACCACGAAGAAAATTCTTCAACCATAAAGCCTGTGTAGTCGCTCCATAACAAGAGATGAACTCAGCCTCCATAGTGGATGAAGCAACAATAGGTTGCTTCACACTTTTCCAAGATACAGCAGCTCCTGCTAATAGGAAAATGTATCCAGAAGTAGACTTAAACGAGTCCTCACATCCAGCATAATCAGCATCACAATAGCCAACCATCTCCAAATGTTCAGAGTGTCTGTATGCTAGCTTGAAATCCTTGGTACCTTACAAGTACCTAAGTGTTCTCTTGGCAGCTTTCCAATGATCCATGCCAGGATTGCTTTGATATCTGCCTAACACGCCGACTGCAAAAGCAATATCAGGTCTAGTGCAGACCTGTGCATACATAATGCTCCCAACAAGGGAAGCATAAGGAAAATTCCCCATTTGATCCATTTCCAATTCATTCTTGGGGCATTGTTTAACACTAAACTTGTCCCCTTTAACAATAGGTGAACTTATGGGTCTACAATTCTGCATATCAAACCTTTTCAAAACTCTGTCAATATAGGCCTTCTGAGATAATCCCAATGTCCTCATGGACCTATCTCTATGGATCTCAATGCCAATGACACAAGAAGCCTCACCCATATCCTTCATATCAAAGTTTTGACCCAGAAACTTCTTAGTTTCATGCAGCAAACCCAAATCACTGCTTGCAAGTAATATGTCATCCACATACAGTACTAGAAATATAAACTTGCTCCCACTCACTTTAAGGTATATACATTGATCCACCACGTTCTCAACAAAACCAAAAGATGAGATCACTTTGTGGAACTTTACATACCATTGACGGGAAGCTTGCTTAAGCCCATATATGGATTTCTTTAGCTTGCAAACAAGCCCTTCTCTTTTATCAAAACCTTCAGTTTGGTACATGTATACCTCCTCATCAAGATCCCTATTCAAAAAAGCCGTTTTGACATCCATTTGATGAAGCTCTAAATCAAAATGAGCCACCAATGCCATGATGATTCTAAATGAATCCTTCGTAGAAACTGGAGAGAATGTTTCATGGTAATCAATGCCTTCTTTCTGAGTGAACCCTTTAGCCACGAGTCTAGCCTTATAACGCTCCACCTTGCCAGAAGGATCCCGCTTAGTTTTGAAGACCCATTTGCATCCCACTATAGATGCATTTTCTGGCATAGGAACAACATCCCAGACATCATTTTTGGCCATGGATTCCATCTCCTCTTTCATGGCACCATACCAAGTGTCAGACAAAATACCATTCATGGCTTCACCAAATGATAGTGGATCAGTATCAAGTCCAACATCATAGTCAGACTCCTGGAGATAAACAACATAGTCATCAGAAATGGCGGACCTCCTCACTCTCAAGGATCTTCTAACTCCCACTTGATCAAGCGTATCTTGACTAGTAGGATTGTTATCCACTTGTGGTTCTTCATGTGGTTCCTCTATCGGTGGTTGTTGTAATGGTTGCACCTCAATCCCGTCTTGAGGACTAGGTTGAGGATTAACCAATATTACTCCATGTAAAGGTGTTGACGAAGTTTCCCTTACTTCTTCAAATACCACCACTTGGGTCGAACCACTCCCACTGGACTCATGATCCTCGAGAAATCGTGCATTTCGTGACTCTACAACTTTGATGGAGTTTGAGGGACAATAAAACCTAAACCCTTTGGAGTTTACCGGATAGCCAACAAAATAACCACTAATTGTTCTTTCATCCAACTTCTTAATGTGTGGGTTGTAAACCCTCACTTCAGCTGGACAACCCCAAACGTGCATATGATACAAACAACCTGGCTTCCATCCATTCCAAATTTCAAAAGGTGTTTTCGTAATGTATTTAGAGGGGACCCTATTTAAAATATACACAATGTTTTTAAGGCTTCACCCCATAAGGTAATAGGTAGACTGAGTTGCTCATCATGCTTCTAACCATGTCCATAAGTGTACGGTTCCTTCTTTCAAAGAACACCATTTTGTTGTGGTGTGCAGGTGCATCGTATATTGTGCGATAATGCCTTCACTAGAAAGGAACTGTGCAAATGGTCCAGAAGCTTGACCCTTGTCAGTGAACCTACCATAATATTCACCACCCCTATCAGACCTCACAATCTTAATCTTCTTTTCCTTTTGATTCTCTACTTCTGCTTTGAAAATTTTAAAGACATCAAGTGCCTCACCCTTTTCAAACAGAAGGTAGACATACATGAATCTGGAAAAGTCATCAATAAATGTGATAAAATATTTTTGTCCATTAAGACATGGGGTTGTGAATGGTCCACATATATCAGTGTGTATGATCTCTAACAATTGAGAACTTCTTTTGGCACCTTTAGTGGACTTGTTTGTCTGCTTTCCTTTAATGCATTCAATACAAGTTCCATAGTCAGAAAAATCTAGAGTTTTTAAGACTCCATCTTTCACCAACCTTTTAATTCTTTCAATGGAGATATGTCCCAATCTCCTATGCCAAAGTCGTGATGAGTTCTCATTAATAATACTACGTTTATTGCCAATTTCACTAGTGTGCAAAGACAACAAATTATTCTCAAAAATGGAATCTAGCTGAATTTTGAATAAATTTCCATCCAAATAACGTAACCAACAACTTTATTGAATTTCAAAACATCCACAAGATTATTATGAAAATGAAAACCATAACCTAAACGAGAAAGTCTTGAAACAGAAATAAGGTTCCTAGAAAACGATGGAACATAAAAAGTGTTTTCCAAAATCAAATGAAAACCAGACTTCAAAATCAGCTTATAACTTCCCACTCCCTCAACATGAGAACGCATCTTGTTTCCAGAATAGATGTGTAGCTCATTTTCCTTTGGTTTCCTGAGGTTTAGGAAGCCCTGCACAGTATTGGCAATGTGAATTGTACAACCAGAATCAATCCACCAAGTATTATTCGAAATGTCAGCATAAAGAGATTCATGACACACAAAAATAAGATTACCTTTCTTCTCAAGCCAAGACATAAACTTCGGGCAATCTTTCTTGAAATGGCCCTGTTTCTTGCAAAACAGACATCTGTCTTTCCAAAAGTTTGCAGTCTTCATAGGGACACTATTTTTGCCTTTGTCTTTCTTGAACTTGTCTTTTCCAGTTCTCTTCAGCTGAGACACCAAATGGGCGCTTTCATGTGTCTCAGTTTTCAGCCTCTCTTCCTCTTGCACACACATGGTCAAACATTCATTAACAGACCACTTATCTTTCTGTGTGTTATACGATATCTTAAAAGGCCCATATTCAGGAGGAAGAGAGTTCATGATGAAGTGAACCAGAAATGCATCGGTAATCTGAATCTCCAGATTATTCAGTTTGGCAGCGATGTCCATCATCTCCATAATGTGCTCACGCACAGTGCGCTTCTTATCATGCACCATCGAGGACAACTTTTTCATCAAGGCACTCCCAACAGACTTCTCAGATGCGATAAACTGCTGCTCAATAGCAGCTAAGTAAGTTTTCGCTTTGCCTGTATCAGAAATGGAGCTTTTGAATGGTTTGGGAATTTTGGATTTCATGAGCATCAAACTTAAACGATTGGATCGCTCCCACCGCTCATGAGCTAGTTTCTCATCTGACGAACTAGATTCCGTAAGTGCTGGTGGTGCATCCTTACGGATCGCCAGATCCAAGTCCATGCAACCCAATGTCAAGAGGATAGCCTCTTTCCATTCACCAAAGTTTTCACCAGTAAGCATTGGAATGACAGAAGAATCGAAAAATGCAGTCGTAGGTAAAGCTGAAAATAACCATGACAACAAATATATATATAAGTTATGAAGCATACATTCAAAATGAATCAACAAATGTTAATTCAGAATTAGTAAATTCAAAACCTTCCTATGGGTAGAGGTCGTAATCACTATATAGAATTTACTTTCAAAATAATAAGACTGAGAATTAATTGATGAAGCAGACAAATTGCACTGTGGGCATAAGAATGTCCTCTTCCAATATCAAGTCTCATCTTATTTCAATTAATCTCATAAAATAATTGCCTCCCTGTGGGGCAGGCATTATTTCAATGAATTAATTGGTCAATAGGTGTGTATCACTTAATCACTTTTCATTATGTGAAAATCAATTATTATTTATCACACACTCCGGATGTCGTGGCTACTCCGTAACGCATGAAAACAATCTCTCAATGTGATACACAAGGTATGATTAATTAGTCTCTACAAAGTATACAAAATTAAACAAAATATGCATACTTGCGGGAGTCGTAAATGGACTAATTTAACATACCTTTCAGAACTTTATAGCTCTAAATTGCTCCAAAGATTAACAAAACATCATAATTTAGAGACTAATACCAAAGAACCTACTAGGCAATATTATGTATAGCAATTAGGCAGACATTTAGAGTAGCTAATAGGCAATTCAACCAAACTATGTACTACTGTTTCCTCCCTCTTTTTTTTTATTTTATAATACGAACAGTAACAGGTATATATGATGCGATTGACCGACGGCAGCGGCGGAAAGCAATACCAAAAGATTACCTCTCCATTATTTGTTCAATCGATTTAACAAATAACCAAAAACAATTGAACAGTAGCATGCATATATCACATATATATTTCTCCATGAACAATGAACAGTAATATATATACCCTACTCACGACGGCGCAAAAGGAAACAATTGGGAACCAAAACGATTTATGATGATCGGGCACTATAACTGTAAAGGACCTGGCTCTGATACCACATGATAGTTTAATTTGATCCACAACATTACGGAATAAGGATCATACCTCCCACCATAGTATCCGATTGAAGTGTCGGTTTCACCTTGTTCAGTTTAGCCGCCGTCCGCTGCGCCGCCGCTCAATAGAAAACCCTAGCTCTTGTGCGTACAAGGGGAGAGGAAAATATTTTGCTATTTTGAGTCTTCTAGTCTCTGCCTATTACCGAATGAATGTCTTTCCGATGGTACACAGACTCTCTTTATATAGGCGAGACAAAGGGACCCAGAAGCATATAGAATAATCTAGAATAAAAAACCGTAGCCATCATAGGTTTTTCTATAATACTTATTTATTTATTAATAAACCAATTTATTAGCCAACGATAATATTATAATAACTAAAATAATATTATAATAACTAGAGGGCCACATAATTATCTTAATTACGTAAATGATAATTCTTACAGTTGCGGCTTTTATGCGCTGAAGCATGTTGAGCATCTGATCATCAAAGGAGCCATTCTTGAAGATGTCAATGAATCGAATATAAAGTTCATGCGATCCAAAATGGTTGTAGAAATATTTGGTGAAGTATTATCTTTTAGTAACTAGCATATCTCGGAAAAAACTTGTTTCGAATCTGTTTTGTATTTGATCTTATAATAGAAGTATTATCTTTTAACTAGCATAGCTGGATTATTTAAGAAGTGTTTGATAATTAATGTTGGTAGTGAGTTTTGCTCTTATTTGTTCTTATTTAAAATGGATTGCTTGTGTTGTTCTATCGTAAGTGCATTAATATATATAACATATTAATTGTTTATCACTAGCATATTTGTAGGAAAAACTAGTATCTATGCATATGGCATTTCATTATCGGCTCGAATTAAATGATTCTCTTGATTATATTTTTTTTTATTCAAACAAGTATTCATAGGAGAGAAATCTAGTATTACCAAGTTATAACATAACTAGATTGACGATCTTTGGATTTTATCATATATAATTTCTCGTCAATTTAATCTAGGGATGATCGAATCAAAGATGATTTTGGGGTGATTTTAGATCGAGCACGAGAATCTCTCTCAAAGTTGCCTACGATATCTGTTGTGTTCCAGAATCAAGTCACACGTAGTTCTGGAAGTGTATATTTATAAGGAGTTCATTACCCTAACCCTAACCCATGTCGGTTTGGGCAAAATATGAGATTAGCCCTTTGGGCTTTTACTAGCTTATATGGGCTTTACCCACTTATGCAAGTAACCACATGGATAATGGGCCTGCGTGTTCAGAGTGGACTTTGTCCGCACTCGAACTTTCCGACTTCGTATCGAGATGGGCCTATCGCCTCGGTTCTCGATCACGTCGTCGCCGATGCCTCAAATCGTAATTCGACCCTTGGGCTATCACTTATTCTTGTTTCAGGAGGACTATCTCGTGACGCCACGTGGAGGTGCGATATTCGGTATCGTCATAAGCCCCCCAGATCTATCTGAGCTCTTGAGGTCAGGTCTGATCTGTCAAAGGTGTATCTCGGCCACTGTCGTCCAATGATCGGAATTTAAACCTGCCCTGCGGACTTACTTCCCGTGGAGTCCGACATACGGATTTTCCATGTCTGCTTTGCAGACTTTTTTGCCTTAGCATTTTTTGTCCCTTGGACTTATAATGTGTGGCTAAGTTGACATCGACTTTGATGCCGTAGCTGTCGAAGGAATGATGAGATGTCCAACTTGGGACGGTCTTGGTTAAAGTTGACTTCTCTGAAGAATCTGATTTAATCCTTCTCTTCTTTTGTCTTTGATATAGACTATCTTTCTTTATTGTGGCTTTTGGCCTTATTCGCACATCGGCTTCTCCCATGTCGATGTACATATGTCGATTTCTGCTCCCCAAGTATCATGAGAACCTTAGGTTTGGATCATATTTGTATTTTATTGGGCACATTGTCCGACCTGTGGACTCTCGCTGTCTGCAGTGCAGACCTGTCGGTGGATTTCGAGAGGATGCAGATGGAGCTCAATTCCTCTCTGGCTGAAGTTAAGCAGACTCGGAAGGAGAGGGATGCGCTGCAGGTGAAGCTTGATCGAGTTCCCTCACAGGTCGAGGCGGCCAGAAAAGATGCGGCCATTGGGTTCAGCAAGTCGACTGAGCTCAATGATGATCTGACTGTGATGATGCGTATGGCGATGATGGGTGGTTACATTCTGGCGGTGAATCACGCTTTGAATGTCTATCCAGGGTTTGATGTAAGTAAACTTGCTGCGCCACCATTCTATGAGCCCGAGGCGGAGAAGCTATACGACCAATATAACGAGGAGTTCAACCGAGGGGAATCTCTGGCTTTGAAATATGGTCCCTCGACTTCTGCGAAAGCCGCCAATACCGCACCGCCCATTGTCATCACCGAGCTGACTCCCAATGCTACTTTCTAGCCGTTGTTCTTTTGAATTTATATTCGACCTTCTGAACTTTGCCTTGTTATGGCTGGTCTTCGTGACTAGGTTTTTGCCATTTGTCGTATGTCGATTCCCATTTCTTTGCTCGCTTTTTCATGAGTATTTAATGTCGACTCGTTGTTATAAGCCCCCTGAAGTATAATACAGATTCATCATCTTCGTTATAATTTCAGTAGTTCCGTTTGTCGATCATATGTAACTTGTCTTCTATGCCTTAGCATTTTTTGGACTTTTCTTTGTTGTTGCGTAGTAGAAGAGATGCCCCTGGCTGCCTCCTTTCGTTTGTCGAAATCGATGCCCTTTCGGCTGTCGATATACATTTCCGGCTACGATGTCCTAGTAATTACCGCCTAAAAGATCGTAATACGAATCGTCGCTCCGGATCTCGGTGTCGTGGTGTTTCTTTGTCGCGTTCATGACTCATGACACATGACTACCGAGAGATTTGGACATGATCCGAACTCGATGCCTAGCTTTATTTTGCTTCGCTTTTGTCGTATTTTGTTTCCTTTTCTCTTTTATCCTCTTTTCCACATCGATGCGTTTCAGCATTCGAGCCTTGGCTCTGTTTTGCTTTTGCATTATTTTTCGCGTGTCGATGTCTATGTTACCCCCCCAAGTGTATTATGAACCTTTGGTTCTTATTGCACTTGTGTGTTTTAGCTGAGATCGACCCGTTTGCCTTGGAATTTTTTGTCCTTTGGACAATTTTCGCTATGGGCGGTCGACCTTACAGGATGTTTTGGCCCGACTTTTACGAACCGTGCCTTTGCCTTGGCCTTTTTCGCCCCTCAGGCTCGTTTGGCTCTTGATTGGGACGTTTGGCCCAACTATACGAACCGTCCTTTCTCTCGGCCTTTTTTGCCTCTTAGGCTCGTTCGGCTTTCGACTGGGACATTTGGCCCGACTATGCGAACCGTCCTTTGTCTCGGCCTTTTTCGCCTCGTAGGCTCGTTCGGCTTTCGACTGGGACATTTGGCCCGACTATGCGAACCGTCCTTTGTCTCGGCCTTTTTCGCCTCTTAGGCTCGTTCGGCTTTCGACTGGGACATTTGGCCCGACTATGCGAACCGTCTTTTTGCCTTTGCATTTTTCGCCCACTAGGCTTATTTTGCTTTTGGCTGTACTGAGGGATCCGACTTGCGGACTTTTGAATTTTGAATTTTGAATTCTGAATTCTGACCCTTCCTTTGAATGTTGTTTGTGTTGTTGAATATTTGCCTAGGGTGTAGTCCTTTGGACTTAATTCCCTTGCGGCGTTGTTTTATAGGGTGTAGTCCTTTGGACTTAATTCCCTTAAGCCCTCGAAGTGTAGTATGAGTGAATGACTCATGGTACACTTGAATATGAGTCGACCTAGCGTTGTACTGCCTCATGGGCTTGACTTGGCTATTCGGTCGGAGCTCAATTCGACTGTCGTGCCTCGTCAGGCTTATGAACTGGTCGAATTAAATAACTCCTTATTCGATCGTATCACTTCGTGGTGCTTATGAACTCGGTCGAATAAGGTATCCATCGTGGGATCTTCCAACCGCCGCATCGTGGCTTATTGGCTGGTTGGGAGTGATATAAGCATCTTGTCATTGACTTGGCTTTATTCACTATTTTATTCTAACTCCATCATGTCGAGGATTAGTTGTTGTGGTTGACTTTTGCCTCTTTTATCTTTTAATCACATGGACTTGTAAGCAAGGCATAATCAAAAGAAAACCACTCAAATAAAATGCATCAAAACCAATTGTTGTGTCGACTTATTACAAATAACTATGAATGTAAAATCAGAATAAGATAGGCCGATCCCGGCGTGGGAGAGTTCCGAAATAAAAGGCTCGCTTCGCCAAGCTCGGCTAGGAGGGTTCCAAAATAAGATAGCTCGACCCTTGATTCGGTAGGTGAGTTCCAAAATAGATAGCTCGACCCGCTTGATTCGGTAGGTAAGTTCCAAAATAGTATAGCTCGAAGATAAGATGCCGAGTCGAACTCGGACTTATTAAAGATTTGCCCATCGGTGAGCTCCAATATAATGCCGAGTCGAGCTCGGACTTATTAAAGATTTGCCCATCGGAGAGCTCCAAATATGATGCCGAGCCGACCTCGGTCTTATAGAATATGACGCCGAGCCGAGCTCGGTCTTATAGAATATGATGCCGAGCCGAGCTCGGTCTTATTAAAGATTTGCTCGAGAGAGCTCCAAATATGATGCCGAGTCGAGCTCGGACTTATTAAAGATTTGCCCATCGGTGAGCTCCAAATATGATGTCGAGCCGACCTCGGTCTTATAGAATATGACGCCGAGCTGAGCTCGGTCTTATAGAATATGATGCCGAGCCGAGCTCGGTCTTATTAAATATTTGATCGAGAGAGCTCCAAATATGATGCCGAGTCGAGCTCGGACATATTAAAGATTTGCCCATCGGTGAGCTCCAAATATGATGCCGAGTCGAGCTCGGACTTATTAAAGATTTGACCATCGGTGAGCTCCAAATATGATGCCGATCCGACCTCGGTCTTATAGAATATGACGCCGAGCCGAGCTCGGTCTTATAGAATATGATGCCGAGCCGAGCTCGGTCTTATTAAAGATTTGCTCGAGAGAGCTCCAAATATGATGCCGAGTCGAGCTCGGACTTATTAAATATTTGCCTATCGGTGAGCTCCAAATATGATGCCGAGTCGAGCTCGGACTTTTAGAATATGATGCCGAGCCGTGCTCGGTCTTATATAATATGATACCGAGCCGAGCTCGGTCTTAGGGCAGGACGAGTCGAGCTCGGACTTTTAGAATATGACGCCAAGCCGAGCTCGGTCTTATAGAATATGATGCCGAGCCGAGCTCGGTCTTATAGAATATGATGCCGAGCCGAGCTTGGTCTTAGGGCAGGACGAGTCCGTAGAGCTCGAATGCCGGTGCTCGATATCTCGAGTCTTTGTGGTGCAATGTGATTGTGAAAAAAAACATTGCATATATAATAAAGGCTTACAAAGTGTATAAGAGTTTCAAATAACGATTGTAAGAACCTGGAGAGCTAACGAGCTTGGCTCGATCCTTTGAGCTTGAGAACTCGCTTCGTGGATAGCTAGATAAGGTAGATGATTCGCAGCTTTCTTGGGCGCCACACCAGTGTCTTTCTGGTGGCAATCAGACCTCGGAACGGACTCCGATCGGTACAAAATTTGGAGGGATCGTTCTTCCCTCACTTTTCTTCGATGTGGCCGGTGGAATTGTTTTTTCGACGGCTCGATCTCCGGGAATAAGCCACCGATCTCGCAGCTGCTGTCCAGAATCCTGCTGCTTTTTTGCTGCCTGCATCAACTTCCTTGTCACGATCGGGAAATCAAACGAACTCCGATTGCCCTAAAATTTTGAGGGCTTGTTCGGTCCTCATAATTCTTGAATCTGACCGGTGGAAATCTTCTTTCAACGGTTCAATTGTTGGGAATATTCAGCCGACTTGGAACCTGCAGATTAGGGTTCTGCTGCGTTTCTATAACACAGCAGCAACTTCTTTGCGACGATCGGGCACTCAAAACAACTCCGACCGGCATGAAATTTGGAGGGTTTTTTAGTTCCTCCTAATCCGTGGATCTGAATGGTGGAAATCTTGTTCCACCGGTTGAAACTCCAGCAATAATCCGTTGATCTGACTGTGTTTTTGGTGGCTGCTGCGTTTTGATGATACAACAGATACTTTCCGGCTTCGATCGGGCATCTAAACGGGCTTCAATCGTCACGAAATTTGGAGGGCTTGTTCGTCCCTCTTTATCCTTGAAATCGAACGGTGGAAATCTTGTTTCAACGGTTCAGTTTCCGGCAATCAACCACCGATCAGACTGCATTTTTGGCATTAAATTGATCACGAACCACCACTCCTTGATCCATCATCGATAGAAGACCCTCCTTCTAGCGCCAATGACGATGCTGGATTTTGTCATGTATAATTTCGGGTCAATTTAATCTAGGGATGATCGAATCAAGGATGATTTTGGGGGTGATTTTAGACTGAGCCTGAGAGTCTCTCTCAGGTTGCCTACGTATCCTATTGTGTTCTAGGAATCAAGTCACACGTAGTTCCTGGAAGTGTATATTTATAGGGAGTTCATTACCCTAACCCAAACCCATGTCGGTTTGGGCAAAATACAGTATTAGCCCTTTGGGCTTTTACTAGCTTATATGGGCTTTACCCACTTATGCAAGTAACCACATAGATAATGGCCCTGCGTGTCTAGAGTGGACTTTGTCCGCACCCCGAACTTTCCGACTTCCAGTATCGAGATCGACCCTATCGTCTCGGTTCTCTGATCACGTCGGTCGCCGATGCCTCAAATCGTAATTCGACCCTTGGGCTATCACTTATTCTTGTTTCAGGAGGACTATCTCATGACGCCATGTGGAGATGCGATATTCGGTATCGTCATAGATCAATTCATAGATGATTTGTAAAATACACAATTAATATAATAAAATATCAGAATTAATAGTAACAAAGAAAGACGCTGAAAAAAACTTGTTACACTACCATACTTTATTGATGGAAGATGATACAATCATCTGAAGTCCCAACCGATGATTACTTTGTCGGCTCACTTTAATGATGGAAGATGATTGGGTCGGATTTCCAAGCAATGTCATCCATGTCTTACTCCGGTACCCCAAAGCTTATACACACAGCCGTGATAAGAAATGGGTAAGAGATATAACCATCACCATGCCACATTCCTAATATTTTTTCCATCTTATCCATGATGTATCTTCCCACGTTAACTCGACGAGTGAGAACTGCGTAAGCAAGAAGGTACAAATCAAAACTTGGCTGAGCGTGATGTATAGTACTATGAACGCAATTAGCAAGACTTAAGCAAGACACGCACTCCACTCGTGCCATGCGAAGGATATTTTCAACTAAACCACCTCCCGTTGTTTGGTTAGGAGCCCAAAGTAAGTCGCACCAAATGCATGAGCCAATTCATACATCAATTCACTCCTACCGAGACAGAGATTCCGGTCGAAAAAGTGTTCACCGGATGGGACTTCTTCGAGGCCATAATAGCGGTTGATCCAATCCGCATCCAAACCGACGGTAATGCCTTGTACTGTTGGGTGTCTGAATCCAACCCGCCCAAAAATGCTCTTTTTACTGAAAACCTCATAGTACTCACACACAAGAGACCGATTCATACTCATGGTAGGACCGGGCTGTTTGCAACACAATTCCACCCAATTCTACGTAATTTGTTTGCAAACCTTGTGGCGAGACTATCCCATGCAAACCTCCTCTCTCCAACTACAACTCTAGCCAGCCAGCACATCTTGAAAGATTTCATCTTGAAAGATTTCATATCCCCTGCATCGAGGTAAGAGTGGTAGGATCGGGGATGTTTGCAAAACCATTCCACTTAGTTCTACGTAATTTGTCTACAAACCTTGTGGCATGACTATCCCATGCAAGCCACCCCTCTTCAACTACAACTCTAGCCATCCAGCACATCTTTAAAGATTGCCTATCCCCGCATCAGGGAACCGAGTTAAGAGTGTATGTTCGTCATAATACACATTTTCATCGTCCTCGTTAACAAACACAGGGCAATGCGGGTTCGCATACCAATTGGGACTCAGACATTGGTTGGAAGGACAATAAACAAATATGTTGTATAGAAAAACAATGTGAAAGACTTGTTTGCTTGACTATAAGGATGGCCACACCATATATATATATATATACACGTATATATAGGAAATTTGCACGTACCGAATGCTTCAAGTCAAACTTTCACGTTTTGAGCACGTCGAATACCATTTTACGTACGTATTATGTACGGGAAAACCTCATTTCACGTATGTATTATGTACAGGAAACCTCATTTCACGTACCTTTTATGTACATGAAACCTCATTTCACATAACGATTACGACGGAGGCCTCTTATCTTCTTTCCATGCATGCACCTAAGCATTAACACGTGACTTGACATTGTACCGATGGACCCGATGCAATAATAATTAACCATTACTTCATGTACGTATTATGTACGGGAGACCTCTTATATTCTTTCCATGCATGCACCTAAGCATTAACTCATGACTTGACATTGCACCAATGGACCACATGCAGTAATAATTCACCATCATTTCAAGTACATATTATGTATGGGAAAGCACATTTCACGTACGTGTTAAGTATGAGAAACCTCATTTCACGTACATGTTATGTACGGGAAACCTCTTACTCTTTTCCATGAATGCACCCGGGTCTAATAACTCGGAACTTGACATGACAATGTACCTGCTTACCCCTGCTGTCATAATCACTCTTACTTGACGTGTAGACCCCATCGATAGTGACTACACATTCACGGGAATCACATAATACGTACGTGTTATGTATGTGAAAGCACACTTCACGTACATATTATGTATGGGAAATCTCATTTCATGTACATATTACGTACATGAGACCTCTTATCTTCTTTGCATGCATGCACCTAAGCGTAAACTCGTGACTTGACTTGCCACTGTACTGATGGACCCCATGCGGTAATAATTCACTATTATTTAATGTATGTATCATGTACGGTAAACTCATTTCACGCATGTATTATGTATGGTGAAACCTCATTTCACGTACGTATTACGTATGTGAGACCTCTTATTTTCTTTCCATGCATGCACCCGGGTCTAATAACTCGTGACTTGACTTGACACTTTACCGGATGTACCCCTGCAGTCATAAATCACCATTACTTGACGTGTGGACCCCATCGATAGCGACCACACATTCACGGGAACCACATTTCACGTACGTGTTATGTTCGTGAAAACATATTTCGCATACGTAGTGTATGGGAAAGCACATTACACGTATATAGTAGAAGGGTTTGTTTCACGTCAATAATATGTATGTGAAAGAAGGTTTCCCATAAACAATACATACGTGGAATGTTATTTCATGTACACATTATGTCCACATATTGACCAATCCTTTATCAAATGATTCACCCATTTCATCTTTTTTCTATTTTACTCATAAACTCCTTTTTAGTCTTCCTTTCAACGGATAACCCACATTATCCTGTGTTTATTCCCAATGATGATATAAATTTGTCATTGGACAAGCATTCTCTCATAGACCGTTCCACAATAGAAGAGGAGACGCGTCAGTATGTGACTAGCTGAATGACAAGAGTGATCGCGTCGCTTTTATTAGCAATAGGACTAGGTCTATCGCAGTATAGCAATGGTGAATAAAGGTGTCGAATCCATAGAGACTCGTAAGATACAAATCAATCAATATTGAGAACAAATAGAGCTGTCTACGACCAACAAGAGTACATAAAGGTAACAACAGTGACAATAATACGCAAGATCAAACAGAAATGCACTCTATGAGTTTTTAAAGTTTAGTTCTAAATATGAGTGATTACGTATTTCACCTAATTTATGCATCGATCTTCCTCGTGGTGAATTTTAATTCTTTTTCAGCTACGGGGTGCTATCCTCTAATATTACTCTATATCCATTGTAAGGACAATAGGTGCCTATGTGTAGCTAACCTCCTTAGGTTGAATTAACCCTCATGCAATAAGATCTAGGGATAGCCGGCTCAAGACCAAGAACCTCCCTAAGCAACCATCGATATTGACTGACACATTCATTGAGATGGATCTAGACTATGTCCGAATTAACACTTCACTATAAGTCCTTCATGCTAATTTACGATGACATGCAAATAGTTGATTAGGCTAAAAACATGTAAATTAAATCTGTCAATCAGACGTAACTGGCGCCGATTATCATGAATTAGGATTTACTAGGTATGCAGATCTATCAATAAAAACCATCAATGATCAGGAGAACGCAACCACTATTTCTTGATTTCTTCACCAATGATTTAGATCTATTCATAAATGGGGTAAATAAACTAACTACAACATAGCAAAACTAATATAAACAATTAAAACATACTCATCACAAAATAACAACATATCTACATCTAGAAATCCGAAAATCATACCCTCGAAGACGAGCATAGATCCTCCGCAGATCTCTCCCTGGGTGGCGAATCCGTCAGATCAGTGATTAGCACTCATAGAAAATAAAATAAAGAAAGAACTTTTATTGCAAAATGTATTTGCCTTGAGAAAATTGTACATTGAAACTGAGGTATGATGCCTTTTATTTATAGTGTCGAAACCGACTTAGATACATCTACAGATTACCCCTCGTGCGAAAAACGCGTTTACGCGGCTTCCAGAATGCTCGCTTTGGAGGTGGCGTGCTCACACCTTTTTAATTATTTTAATTGAATAAATGGGATAAATTGTAATTAGGTTAAAACAAATTAAAGCCAATTACCCTTTTACCCTTCTTAAAAACTCGAGGTATTACATCCCTCCCCCTATAAAACAAGTTTCGTCCTCAAAACTAAACATTACTGGGAGGTGCTTGAACACTGGAACTTCGCAAAACATCTGGTATTTTAACTCTCATGTCGCCTTTGATAGGAAATGAATGCGGGAACTCAGCGGAATTTAAATTTTGGATTTTCTTTTACCTAGATCGACTTTATTCAAGAAACAAGCATAAAAGAAGTAAACGAGAAAGTTACCTTGAATGATTTAAAAGATTGAAGCTTGATCGTCTACAAAGGATTAGTGGTGCATGGAGCCGCCCAAGCGTTCGGCCTCTACCGCTAGTCCACATGAACAATCCGCCGGAATCCCGCATTGGATTTTTACTAGAAAAACTCAGTTGCTAGACCGACATTTTCTCTCAATCAAAACTCTCTCTAGTGATATGCCTAAACCATAATCCGGCTCGCGGATCCTTATTCGGGTCCGTCAGGCCACCACAGTAGTGGACAAGGCCATCGGCCACCATAGTCCGAGCAACTCACCAGCCAAGATAGGAACCACCATCCTTCGGCCCCGCCCAGAGCCTTTAAGCCCAATGCGGCACCAAGAAAGGCTAAGGGCCAATCCGCTTAATCCTCAGCTACTAGCCGCCCGGCCGCCCAAGCCCGTTACCAAGAAGAGCAAGCTACAACAAGGGTAACAAGACAGAGACTGAGCAAATGACCAAGTGTAGTGTACCCGCTCCATATCGGCAATGCTCTATAGTCTTAGCTTAGTCGGCGTCGTATTGTATTTAACTACGTCGTTTTGTTATTAGTTAAACCCTAGCACATGGCTTGCTTATAAATAAGGCTCACAGTAATAATTTTAACCACACACAATTAATAGAGAATACAGGCTTACTCTGCCAATTTTACTATTCCCTCTTCTTTTATTTGCACCATCATTCTCACCACTGTGAATCCTATTTCACCGCCATGCACCACCTGTGTTTGCACCAAATCACATCCAGATATCCACCACTTATTCACCGCTATTTATCCGAGAGAATTTCAACATTATCAGTTGGCTCCGTTACCGGGAAAGGACAATCTTTTCTGTCCTCTCCGGTGTATGGCACTGCCGCCTTCTTCATATTTTACAGCGGCTTCAGGAAGATCTTCATCATCTTCCCTAATCTTTTTGGAGTTTGTTGGAAATATTATTTATGTTTTGATGATGGTTCGTCACGTAATTAGACAAATCACTTACAACCCATGATGATGAAGTCGTAACTAACTGTTATAGTGCATAATGAAAGAAGAAGCAAGAAATGGTCTAGAGATAAATGTATAAGTTCTATCTAGAGTCCGAACCTTGTATAGGTTGTTTAGCATAAGCAATTGTAATAGAATAGAACTAGACGAACAATTTGGGTCAATTCAAGGAAATCGAAAGTTATAATAAGAAAACCGAGATATGTATCTAAAGAATCGAGGGCTCAAACTCGGTTATGCAAGAACTAAAGATGACAAGTTCATTGAAGGATACAGACTCGATTGGCTTATCTAGAAGATCGAAGAACCGAGGACATGATCTCGATTGTTAAAGATTGAAGAACCGAGGTAGCAAACTCGATTAGAAAGTCGATCAAGTCGTGACTATATATCGTGATTCGCACAAGTCTGTGGTGGTGAAAAAGCGAATTATAGATCATGAATAATCGAATAATCTTAAGGACAAAGATTATCGATTACTGTGAAAGAAGAAATCGATTGGTGTACTCGACTTAGTCAATTGAAGTCGATATTAAGTATACAAGGTACTCGATTTTAAAGAAGAGTAGAAAACTGAGTTAAAGCCTTGTTGAATTCAAACTGAGAATACGACAAAAGATCGTACATGTGAACGTTGGCAAAACGACAAGTGTAACGGCTACAAGAGATAGTGATCGTTACATCACCCCTATAAATACACAAGAGAATCACTTAAAGCAGAGAGAGAGGAGGATCAGAAAAAGAGCTTTACAAGCATATATTCAAAGATCCAAATCCAGATCCAAAAAAAATCAGATCAGATATATCAAGAAAAAGGGGAAGCCAACTGAATTGCCTTGAAGACTTCAAAGAAAGATCCAGTAACCCACAAAGGGGGAAAGAAGGCATTTTAGAGCTACAAAGCCAGATCCAGAAGAATCAGACAGCTCACTGAATTAATCTTGTGATTAATTCTAAACCCAACCTTTGTGAAAAAGGATTGGCTGTGCATAGTTTGAGAAGAGCAATTCTACCTTTTCTCTTACGGTGTTGCTACAACAATTGGTGCATCATGGGTGTGTGTATGTGTTAGTGGTGAGTGGTGAAGGAGCAATTCCACCTCCGAAAGATCGCAGTGTAATGCGAATGAAGGAGCAATCTCACCTTTCTTCATTTTGTGTAGACAGTGAAACAGTGGTGTCATGAAGGACTGTCATCATAGTGCTAGGATTTTGTAACGGTTATCTCATTATTCTAGTGATACCTCCTACACCACAGAGAGGGGAGACGACGGGATTACACCACCCGAACTTCCATAAACAAATCTTGTGTTGATTTTCTTTATGCATTTGTGTTTGTTTTATTTATTGCATTATCTCTCAAAGAAACACTGCATTAATCGAATTCTCACAAATCGATACATGAAGGTCTAGATTTGTTTTACACATCTATTGCACTAAAGGCTATTACTTTATCCATTGCTAGATTAACAAGACTGAATATAAGTCGCTTTTGACTTACAATCAGTTAAGCTAATCGAACTCCGCAGACAGTTAAGGGACAGAACATAAATCAGGCTGGAAGTCGCTTTGAGTTTCGAGAGAAACTCGTTCCGGGCTTTTACAACTTAAGATAAGTTTTTGGTGACAAGTTTATTCACCCCCTCTAAACTTGTGTTAGCCTTTCCAAGGACCAACAATTGGTATCGGAGCAAATCTTTCATTTGAAAGAAGATCCAAGTATACCTTTAAACCAGCTTGTTGAAGACCCTCACTCAGTATCGATTCACTTAGTTTCAATGTCTACATCTAGAGCTAGAAGTTGGCTTATTCACCCCCGACTAATTTCTTGCATAATATATCTTGATTTTCAGGATCAAATGATCGAAAGGTTCAGTGCGACGATTCTATATACAAATCCAGAACCTCAACTCGGAGATGAAGTGGATACAAACTTCAATGTTCACATTAACGAATCCAGAGAAGTTCCATCACTAAGAGACCTCTCAAAAGAAGAAGGAAAGGAATTGTTGCAAATAGTTGTTGATATAGAAGACTCATCACAAGAACAAGGAATGTGCAAACTATATCAAATCATCAAGGAAAGGTACATTCTTCTACTCGCTTATCACTTTGTCGAACTCATCGAGAGAAATTCTGATCTTGTCAAGTTTACCGAAAAACTCTCCTTGGAGTTGGAACAAAAAGACAAAGAACTTGGCAAAGCAAAAGGTTGGAATGAGTTTCTTGAAACTGAGGTGTCAAATCTAGCTAAAAGATTAATACTCAGCAAAATTGACAAAGGCAATGATAATCCCCCACCACTACCCAGTCTTGTGACTTCAAAAAGTATAAACTCTAGAAATCAAGATATTGGAAGATCTAGTGGATTACACAAGGAAACTAAAAATGTTAAATTGATGACGGTCAAGTTATAAAAATAACTCGATACCTAAATAACCAGCTAGCAAGAGAACTAGGTTCAATCGTAGTATAGCTAGATAGAGTCGAGGTTGATCCCACAGAGACTCGGCTTAAACAAGTACAACGTTATTAAACTAAAAATAGATTAAAGGGCGGTCTACGACCAACAGTAACGTAGAAATAAAGATTGACACGATAGAAAACACAAAGACTAACAATACGACACAAGACACTAAACACTTGTTTTTATGGTTTTATAAGACTCTAACAAACGGTATTGATTACGCTAGTAGTAATTACTCCCCCATATATGTATATCTAAGCAGAGACAGAAAAGACATTAAGGTTGATTATATTTTGGCTACGGGAGCTATCCCCTAAACTGGATCTACTTCGTGAACGGATAGAAGATCTTTATGCTTAATTACGAATCCTTCCTTGGACAGGATAGAACATCATATAACAAGCATGCTATACCAAACTAGGGATGCCGATCTAAAATCGTCACCTCGTCTAGGCAACCACCGTGGACAGGTTGGCACACCTCCTAAACGATCGGCTAACTTATGTCCTATTTAACATGGCAATTTTCACAATATATCATATTAATTTACGAGAACGATGTAACAAATTGGCCAGATCTATTACATGTGTATATGAAAAACAGAAAGCACGACGTAGCCGAAGTCGTTCACAGAAAATTACTAGAATCTTGATGGCTAGATCTAACCATATAGACCATGGTAGATCTAGACCGTGACTCTAGAATTTGCTCGTGAAACGCCTTCATTTCGACTTAGATCTACATGAATATGGGTTTGTTAATTAACTACATCATGAAATCAATACACAAACGACTACTCCATAACGAAATAAAACAGATCTACGAATAAAACGACATATTTGGATAGACATTACCCCTCAGAGACAGAGGGTCCTCCGATCCTTTAATGCAATCTCTAATCGATGAATCCATCGCCTCCGTGATGAAGCAACATAATATAAAATAAAAAAAATTATATTGATAAACTAAAAGTATTGTAGTATTGTGTTTTGTAGGTTTGTTGGGTTTCTCAGCATCGTGGCTGCTGTTTATATAGGAGTTGTAGCCGACATAGGGAGAATCCAGAAGATATGCACGCATTAATCTGATTAGGCTCGGGTGACCGAACAGTTACGCTCGGTCGACCGAATGGCATGGCTCGGTCGACCGAGCCTCCCTCTATACGCGTTTTCAATTTCGCTTCGTCTGACTTGTTCCCCACTTCATTCTTCTATGCTGATCTGATTTGTCTCTTCATTAATGCTCCGATTTTCTTCCTTATTTATCTTGAGATTTCCCGATTGCATGACAATTATCCTCCCGATTTATCATGATCTACAAAATCAGCATTTATCACATAATTAATTGCTCTTTTATAATAAAAACAGCTAAATACCAATTATCACATTAATAATCACTTATCATTAAATAATAAATATAAACACGTGATTTAATATGAAATATATATAATTAACTCCGATTTAAGGTTAGAATTGATGACATAAATAGTATATTTTAATCTGTCATCAAAATGCCCCCACTTAAACTTTGCTTCGTCGAACAAAGCATCAATAAGTCATTCCCAAGACAACATTTTCCGTGGTCAACTCATACTTTTACAAGAAACTCGAGTCAACTCTCATACCGATCATGCTCATCGATAAGCATTATTCATTACTCGCTATGAATCGAAGTGATTGTGTGCATGTGCATTGGTTTTATATAAATGTAGCAAGATTAGAGCTTATGCAGACTTCATATCAAAATTCACCAACATCAGCATTCATACTTCTTATGCCTCACAATGGTGAAAGCACTAGAACAATAAGCAAGAGCGTATCTATAGGGTTTTTGGACTTGGAGACCGAGTACTACTCAAAGCCTCTACAAATTTAAAATTTTTCAATTTTGCATATTTTTCGAATACTACTAATCTCAAGGAAGAAAAATTTTCGTAGAGTATCCCCCTATCTTAGATTAAGCATAGCATCGAATATTACCACAAGCGCGGGGCTACTTTGGTAATGTTACTACAAGCCCATTGTTTTAAGGCACTGTCAAAACACAGGTACGTCCCAAGCTTATTACTCCGCTTTGATGGCTCGAAGATCAGAATACATCAGTCGACAAATATCGACACTAGGTCCTCATAACCAATTATCTACGCAATGTACACATATTTCTTTCAAGTATTATAACTCATGCGGTACTAAACGATTCACATGTTGAGTAGTTGAACAATACCTAACTATTTGCAATTGTTGGCATGAATATCCTTAAGTTTACTAACAATTTATCGCAAAAGTATAATATGATCACGTATTCACGCAACTTGGTTCCTTTCCTATCAACTCTAAGTATAAGAACTTCACAAGTTTAAGGGTACGAGTTCAACAACTTGGCATTTATCCATAAAATCTTTTAAATTTTGCTCAATATTGCCTCAATATTCCGTTCCTCTTTACTTTTTCAACATATAGCTAAGTCCCTTGCCCCCCACTTAAACATGGCATTGTCCTCAATGACAAAAATAAATGAGAGTTTAAGAAAAAAGACTTAGCTCTGGAAACGGCTCCCAAGTGAAGGAACAATATCGGAGTAAACCTCCAAGACGTCGTGGAGAGACAGACATATCCTGTATAAACAAACAAGCTCCACGAAATTGTTAAATACCATGTCTATGGAAGTTATAAAATAATGTGGCGATAATTAGATATAAATATCTAAAAACAGATTTTAAGCCACTTTACTTTATAACGCCATGGACAATACCAAAAGGATTTACACTAAATAAAAAAAAACTCACATGACGGCTATCAAGGAAAAAACCTCGCTTATTCCGAACTTAGACTCGAACATGGCGAGATAAAAACCGTGATAGGCGCATGCTACTTTATTCAAAGCAAAAACAAAAACAAATCTAAAAGAAAGTTTTAAGAAATAGTTCTATGGTTATAGTCGTTAGCTCGACTGTACTCACATGATGGTCTAGTTGTAACTAGGATTTCCTAGAGTAAGTACTTCTTCCTCCCTATCAAATTGATTCACGAGGTAATGCTTTACTCGGTGGCCATTCACCACAAAAGTCTTTCGATCATCCAAGTGACTTACCTCTACAGCTCCGGAAGGAAATACTTTACTCACTTTATATGGACCAAACCATCTTGATTTTAGCTTTCCCGGGAAAAGTTTCAAGCGCGAATTGTAAACAAGAACCATATCACCCACCGTAAAGGTGCGGTCAAGGATTTTTTTATCATGAAATCTCTTAGTGCGCTCTTTATAGATTCGAGCATTCTCGTAAGCTTCAATGCGAAACTCTTCTAGGCGAGTTAATTCCAACAATCTCTTTTCTCCGGCTAAACTTTCATCTAAATTCAACACACGAGTAGCCCATAAGGCACGGTGCTCAAGTTCAACCGGTAGATGACACGCTTCCCAAAACAACTGCACGGGACATACCTATGGAAGTCTTATACGCAGTCCGATAAGCCCATAAAGCGCCATCTAACTTCAACGACCAATCTTTCCTTGTTGGGTTCTACGTTTTCTCTAGAATGCGCTTAATCTCTCGGTTCGTGACCTCAACTTGACCACTTGTTTGAGGATGATAAGCGGTAGCTAACTTATGTCTCAGCCCGTACTTCGCCAATAACTTCTCAAATGGCTTATTACAGAAATGGCTCCCGTTATCACTAATGATGGCACGAGGGATTCCAAACCGCGTGAAGATATTTTTCTTTAAAAACCGTAGTACAACCTTTGCATCATTGGTAGGTGAAGCAATTGCCTCAACCCATTTAGACACATAGTCGACTGCCACCAAAATATAGCGGTTTGAAACAGATGAAGTGAAAGGTCCCACAAAATCAATTCCCCATACATCAAATAGTTCTGGTTCTAGGATACCCCTTAGTGGCATTTCATGTCTCCTCGAGATATTGCCCGTCATTTGGCATGAATGACAGGATCTAGCATATTCATGCGCAGTTTTGTAAAGATTTGGCCAGTAGAAACCACATTGGAGAACTTTAGCAGCAGTCTTGTCCCCTCCATAGTGTCCTCCTGCTTCATAAGTATGGCAATGTTTAAGTATATCGAGGAATTCACTCTTAGGAACACATCTTCTAAATATGTTGTCTGAGCAACGCTTAAAAAGATAGGGTTCATCCCAATAATAGTGTTTAAGGTCCGCAAAGAACTTCTTCTTTTGCTGCTGGTTCAAATCTGGTGGCAAATATCTCCCGGATAAATAATTCACATAATCTTTAAACCATGGTTTTTGCTTCTCGGCCTTAACAACCTCACTTCGCGAAGATATTTCTGCGCAATCACTATTCCCTAAAATGGTAGAGATGGAGGATAATTGCTCATCGGGGGGCTTTTCTAAGCAGGGTGTGAATGCCTCCTCAGGCTCTTTCTCCTTATCCCTAACATCCTCTACATTTTCCTTGTTCTTTGGAATTGGTGGAGTAAGCTCCTTTTCAATTCTAGTCATTATTGCGTTCACATCCCTAGGGTTCCTATCAGTGTTGCTTGGAAATCCCCCAGGAGGTCTAGTTGACATTTGTTCAGCTAATTGTCCTATTTGATGAGAGGATTATGGACTAAGGCTTCTTGGTTGGTGACTTTGGCATCATTCTCTTGTGAAGATTGGTGAAAGTTTGTAGCCAAGTCAAGAATGGATTCTCGCTAATTGATTCACAAATTGTCGGACATTGTGTTACTCATCTTTTCAAGCGCAACTTCCCAAACCGTAAGTTTGAGCTTGTTTGAGGTACATAAGTGTTGTGTGGTTTTACCCTTCATTTGGATCACTCCATCGGAATTCAGGTTGGTCATGATTTGGTTTGTAACCTTCATAGTGATTACCCTGTCTCCCAATGTAATTGGCTTCTTTAGTACCCGCATTCTCTAATGGCTTAGTCGTTTCCGTCCCTTTTCCAGTCTCTACTCGCACAATTCTCTCATGCATACCATCCACCTTATCATTTATGAGCAATAGAGTATTTAGGATCTTATGCGATACATCCTCCTCAAGATTATCGGCCATCTTCACAGTTGCTATTTCACCACCTCCCCATTGGCTATTCATTGCTATTTGCTCCATCTTTCCTCGTGCCTCCTCAGGAGATAAAAGAACAAACGCTCCATTGCTGGAGGCATCTACTCTTATCTTCTCCGTATCTCTCAATCCATGGTAAAAGGTTTGCATTAAAATCCTAGAGGGATATCATGATGAGGGCACTTCCTCATGGACTCCTTAAAACGCTCTTAAGCTTGATCAAAACTCTCCCAAAGTTGTCGCTTGAATCCCAAGATATCTTGGCGTAACTTAAAGGTCTTTCCTATAGGAAGTACTTATTCATGAACTTTGTAGCAGATTCCTCCTGTGTCATGATTGATCTAGCCTCTAAAGAGAAAAGCCATTGCTTAGCTTTATCTTTCAAAGTGAAAGGAAAAGTCTCAGCTTAATGTTATCCTCAGGAACCACTTCTGGCTTCACGGTACTAACGATCTCTAAGAAATTCAAAACGTGAATGCCAGGATCTTCATTCAGATACCATGAAAAGTGGAATAGTTTGTCACCATTTGAATGACATTAGGTTTCGGGTGATAAACTTGGTGAGCATTTTTAGGTACTACGATAAATGAGAATGAATTGTTCAATGGTAGGCGTTGCATAGCTTTGCAAAGTACGCCTTTCCCATGCAAACCACAACTTGGTTAACAAAATTTGCATTATTAAAATTATTTCCATTTACCTCGTTGGTTTCATTTAGTAATCCTTCCATGTCAAAGTCGATTGATCGGAATGTTGTGTTCCTTGATTTTTCCTCGCCTTGCTCCTCGTTTGGATCCTTAGAAACCGGGTAGCTTGTTTTTTTTTATTATTTGCAAAGCAAAACAACAATAAACAATTAAAATACGCCAAGGCTATCGCTTTGGCGAGACTCTAAAATAGACAAAAATAGAAATAACAATAAACTATTAGAAACTTTAAAGGCTAATCCTAGACTCAATAAATAAAACAAAACTAAAACAGACTAAGAAAAATACAAAACACAAAAGTAAATCGTGTAAAACAAAAGCAGAATAAAAAAAAAAAACAATAAATTCTCAATTCGATCGAGAATCGTGGTTCGGTCGATCGAACTCTTTTTTATTTATTTATTTATTTATATTTTTTTAAATTTATTTTTAACGACACTGTTTAATATACTGACTCTTATTCACAATATTTACGAATCTACTTTTAATAAAATAAGCTATACTCAATTTAATGACACGAGTCCCCGGCAACGGCGCCTAAAACTTGATGACGGTCAAGTTATAAAAATAACTCAATACCTAAATAACCAAACTAGCAAGAGAACTAGGTTCAATCGTAGTATAGCTAGATAGAGTCGAGGTCGATCCCACGAGACTCGGCTTAAACAAGTACAACGTTATTAAACTAAAAATAGATTAAAGAGGCGGTCTACGCACCAACAAGAACGTAGAAATAAAGATTGACACGATAGAAAACACAAAGACTAACAATACGACACAAGACACTAAACACTTGTTTTTATGGTTTTATAAGACTCTAACAAACGGTATTGATTACGCTAGTAGTAATTACTCCCCATATACGTATATCTAAGCAGAGACAGAAAAGACATTAAGGTTGATTATATTTTGGCTACGGGAGCTATCCCCTAAATCTGGATCTACTTCGTGAACGGATAGAAGATCTTTATGCTTAATTACTTAATCCTTCCTTGACAGATAGAACATCATATAACAAGCATGCTATACCAAACTAGGGATGCCGATCTAAAATCGTCACCTCATCTAGGCAACCACCGGGACAAAGTTGGCACACCTCCTAAACGATCGGCTAACTTATGTCCTATTTAACATGGCAATTTTCACAATATATCATATTAATTTACGAGAACGATGTAACAAATTGACCAGATCTATTACATGTGTATATGAAAAACAGAAAGCACGACATAGCCAAGTCGTTCACGTAAAATTACTAGAATCTTGATGGCTAGATCTAACCATATAGACCGTGGTAGATCTAGACCGGTGACTCTAGAATTTGCTCGAAACGCCTTCGCATTTACGACTTAGATCTACATGAATATGGGTTTGTTAATTAACTACATCAATAAATCAATACACAAACGACTACTCCATAACGAAATAAAATAGATCTACGAATAAAAACGACATATTTGGATAGACATTACCTCGTGAGACGGAGGGTCCTCCGATCCTTTAATGCAATCTCTAATCGATGAATCCATCGCCTCCGTGATGAAGCAACATAATATAAAATAAAAGAACTATATTGATAAACTAAAAGTATTGTAGTATTGTGTTTTGTAGGTTTGTTGGGTTTCTCAAAGATCGTGGTCTTTGTTTATATAGGAGTTGTAGCCGACATAGGGAGAATCCGTAAGATATGCACGATTAATCTGATTAGGCTCGGGTGACCGAACAGATTACGCCGGTCGACCGAATGGCATGGCTCGGTCGACCGAGCCTCCTCTATACGTGTTTTCAATTTCGTCATTCGACTTGTTCCCCACTTTATTCTTCTATGCTGATCTGATTTGTCTCTTCATTAATGCTCCGATTTTCTTCCTTATTTATCTTGAGATTTCCCGATTGCATGACAATTATCCTCCCGATTTATCATGATCTACAAAATCAGCATTTATCACACAATTAATTGCTCTTTTATAATAAAAACAGCTAAATACCAATTATCACATTAATAATCACTTATCATTAAATAATAAATATAAACTCGTGATTTAATATGAAATATATATAATTAACTCCGATTTAAGGTTAGAATTGATGACATAAATAGGTATATTTTAACTGTCATCATAAATCTAAAAGAATCCTTGTGAAATCAACTAAGATTGAGCGTAATGGTTTATCCGTAAAAGAGTTGAGAAGGTTTAATTCTCTCAACAAAGAAACTCAAAGTAATATTTCAAAGAATTAACTCAACCGACCCAAAAAGATATGGGTACCAAGAAAATTTAAAACTGCTTTTTGCAGGGAAAAGTCATTTACATTGCAAAATCCTCTAAAACTCGACCTCTATACAAAACTGAGATAATAAAAAGCTGATGGAGGACAATTTGGTCAATAGCAGAAAACTTTCCAGCTACCATCTAACGTTTGGGCTGACATGACAAATCACTCGAAGCCACGTGTCAATCTGGGAGAAAAAGTAGATGTATATCCCTACATAATCTCATTGATTGTGACACGACTCTCACTTTGAAAACGATTGAAAGACGAAATCTTGACGGAATCCTGCTCACCCAAAATCAAGCATTCAAGGATCCTCATTTCAAAAATCAATGGAGCAATACAACTTTGACGAAGGAATCACAACAAGCCTGGACGCATTCTGTCAAAAATTCTCAAACTCCAATATTTTAATTCAAATTGCAAAGAAGATTAAAAAGATTCGAGGTTTGGAGAATTTGATTGACACAAAGGTCTCTATCCTATGTCCAGACGGCATTAGAAATTTCTATAGGAATGCTGAAATCATCAACAATGGAAGAAGCTTCAAAACAACTGTTCAAGACAAAAGCTTCACCATTGATGAACAGTTACTTTCCCTAGTGTTCCGTCTAGATATAATTGGAGGCTTTTCATCTTTTACCTTTGGGAAAAAGGAAAAAGACAAGCTTTGGAACATCACGTCAATCAATAAGAAGGAGAAGAATTTCAGTGGCTCCATATATCAGCAGAAAGGAGAATTTGCATTCCTGACCATTCTTCTGACCAAAAACGTCATTGGTCATGCTCGAAATTTCTACACTCTCTCAACAGACAAAATGAAGATGATTTATGCCATTTGGTTCGAAGAGAGATTTGATTGGAACAAATTTGTTCTCAATCAATTAATCAAGCAAATCAAGGACGAGAAAGATAAAGCCATAGAAAAGAAGACCAGTGGAGAAGAATTTTTATTAAGGAAAGGATTTCCTTATCTAGTGCAAAGGATATGTTAAGGGTGATTTTATACGTTTTATAAGGATATATTTTATATCAATTTCCCCCATATTTGGATGTTTTTCATAGAAATCGAGCTCTATATTGAATTATTGAGTAAATGATGTCTTCAATAGTTAAATTGCGAAACGTAACGAATTATGTGCTTAAATTGTGATTTTATATGATTTTGGAATTGTGTTACGCTTTGGTATGTTTTCCTTTAATTGTAGATACTCATTGATGATGGAAAAAAGGATTTTAGAGAGCCAAATTCGAAGTTGGATAGGAATCAATCACATTTATGGAAGAATAGAAGATTTAGGAAAGAAATCAAGTGATTGATCCAATAACTAGCGCCCAAAGGCGGACGAAGCGTTTGATAGAGTGGACGAAAGCGCCCGTGATGAGATTTTTGATACAGAGAGTTTGGACGCTGATATGAACGAGCGTCTGAAGCAGTCCAAGATCTATGGACGGGCGTCCACCCAAAACAGACGGGCGTCCAAGCGCCGCCATGCTGAAACCGACTTAAACTTCTATTTAAAGGCAGCGGATCCCAACCCTAAAACACACAATTTTCACATCAGAAATTTCTAAGAGAGCAGCCGCATCTTGGGAGCTTTCAAGGCCGGTCACCCGAGCCTTGTGCTCGGGTGATCCGAGGTTAGATTAGGATCGTTTTTCGTTTTCAATTCATGGATCATCCATTGTATAAACTATGTGAGTTCATCTTTTTGATTTATTCAAGCTTTGATTATCTTCATGATTTTTGATTTATTTTGTATCGTTCTATGATTATGATGCTATTGTGTGAACTCATATCGAAAGATTTGTTTACTAATTGATATGTTTACAACATACGGAAGTTGGGTAAACTAGATCACCATAGAAAGATAGGATCTTTAATCGTTAATTCGTGACAAGTTAATGGATTAATTATCTAGGTTGCTAGATTCTAAAATACGGGAGTTAACTTGAATCTACACCTTCGTTTTGTATGGAAATTGGTCTCAACATTCGGAAGAGGAGAGATCGGTAATTGAATTCACTAAGGAATTAGGAGTTCATAGCTTGAGAAATAGATTCACTAAGAGATTAGGAATTTGTATCTCGTGTAAAGGTGAAACCACAATTTGAATTAAAATCATGAGATGAACTAGGATTGAAATCACTTGGTTTGTATTTTGTTTGATCCCATGTATCTTTAGTTCAGGTTGTTTTTATTGTTTGTTATAGGTTAGATTTATTTTAGTTGTTCTATCTTCGTTTATATGTTTTTCTTTCGTTTATTTGTTTTCATGAGTAGCAATTGAGAGAGTTAATAAAACTAGATTCAACATCCCAATTCCCTGTGGATCGAACCCTTACTTATCTCGCTCTACTATCAACAACCCGGTATTCGGCCGGTTAGGAGTTAGTTTTGCATATAGGTTAGGGTTTATAAATTTTCTTTTTGTTTAGTGATGCAAAATCCTCCGAACAAAAGTGGCGCCGTTGCCGGGGAATCGGTGTTTTGTTGAATCTAATTGAGTTAATTCTTCTATTTTGTTACGATTTAATTTAAAAGGGGTCGTTAGGGCACATAGTAGTATTTTGGCCGTAACTTTTGGCTCGAGTGTCCGTTTGGGACGCGGGACCCCAATTCGGAAAGCTCGTTCCGACGCCGACGATGTGGTAAGCGGCCTTAGGCCGTTCGACACCGTTTTCGAGGTCAAAATCTGCTGTTTTCCCTTCCATTTTGGCCCTAGAAGATTTCACCACGTTTTTTTTCCTCCGTCTTAGTGTTTTTTTTTTCTCGTTTTAAATTTTTCGTAGGTAGGTTTTCGCTTCGTTTTCGCTTTTTCTCGCTTTTCTTTCAATAAGAGTAGCGCCACACAAATTGAGAGTTTTTATTTTTGCCGTGTTTCGATGACCGTTGGGTTAAGAATGTGCAAAAGTTTTTTACTCGATTTGTGAAACGTGAAGTGTAACCTAATCAGAACCTAGTGCCTCTCTCAGGCTTAAATTTATCCGTACGTCAGATGCGTTCGGTTTGTTTTGAAATTGATAATCTATTTAGGGTTTGCTGTTTTTCCCGCTTTTCGTGCAAATTGATGTGTGGACGAGCGTCGAGAGGTAAGCGACGCCCGCCGATCCATAACATGCAGTGAACGGGCGCCCCGACTATTAGACGCCCGTCCGCCCTGGGCTTTTGCTCAACTCGCTCAGCTTTTTGGTCGACGAAGCGCTCGGCTCATTGAACGCCGGCCCAAAGGTAAAATTTCAGTGCAAATGCCCGCTTGGTATGAGTGAACGCACGCCCGTGTCCAATTTCTTCTTAACTTGATTTTTAATGCTTTATTTGACGTGGATACTTCCATATGAGCTTCTGTGGCTAGTTATTTTTACATAGATGTTCTGAACTTGCATGTTTACATCTTTCCATCTACGAATCCATGTTAAATAATTGATTAACTTTTATATACATGATTCATCCATGCATGTTATAATTATCATCGGTTCTCGTATGCTATAATCGTTTTATTGTTATTTAGTAGCTAATGTCGGTTTCGTATGCTACATATCGTTGTGATGAATCTTGTGAGCTTTGAGACTTATGTGCTTTCTTGTTATTATTGTAACTCATATGGGTAGCTACCGCCGGTTTTCCCTGCTACCATCGTTGGCTTATGAGTTATATCCGCTTAGTATAGCTAATCGTTGGTTTTCCATAATGCTATCACCTTTGATGAGTCTTAAGGCGCGCGTCTACACCGCATATAATGAATAGTACTGTCGTTTATCGTAAACTATCATTATTTGGTAGACGTTTATGATATACATGTCGTGTTGCAAATGAGTGGGCTAGTTTTTTTTCTTTTATTTTCTTTTATTTTTGCATATCATTTAGTTGCATGTCATCTAGTTGCATTGTTTTTCTATTTTTCTTTTTTTTCTTGCGGGTAGTTACTGTCGGCTTGCCGTACGCTACCACTTTATCATGTAGATTGCATTGTAACATATTTTCATGTAGTTGCACCTGGCCTACTATTTTGTAATGTTCCATGTATATGTCCATCTTTATATGAGCTTAATCTGAAAAATCTCTATAACTTCTTTTCCATGTGTTTTACATGTATAATCCTTTTTCCCCGTAGACTCTTTTTGCACTGATCAAGTATGCAGGACACTTGTGATAGCTATTGTGCGCTTTCACGACGATATCAGTTTTTCTGTGATGCTCCACAGTCTACTGATCTATTCAAGCTTTCTTGGATCTGTGATGCTCCACATTTCCAAGGTTATCCGAAGCAATTTTGGTTCTTCATGAGGGTCTTTCCGGAATTGCCAGCTTGGAAATACAATCAGCTAAGTTCTCTTCATTTTTATTTCTGTATAACTTGAGGACAAGTTGCAATCTAAGTGTGGGGGAGGGGTTAGGTATCTACGTTCATTTGCTTAATTAGTTATATTTCTATGAAAAGTGCTAAATTTTTAGAATTTTTTGTTTTGTCCCAAGTGAGCAAATGCATATCTTTATTTGAGTTCTTATATCATTGGTGCGTTATTTTGCATATTTAGTAAATTTAGATGTCTCACCCAACACTATTTTTCACGTGCCATAGTAAATGATGAGCTATATTTTAAAGCTATGCCCATTTAATTAGAGATTTTTGATGATTATCGCATGATTCTTTGCTTACATACGAATTTTGAAAATTTTAATAGTTTGTGTTTAGAATTAAAGTATGACATACTGTGAATATCTAAGGTTTGAATGTGATAAGTAACACGTAACTTAATGTCAAATGAAAAAGTTGAAAAAATATGAAGAATTATTGGGTGTGTCGAAAGCTAGTCGATGGTTTGAGTGCGATAGGGTATACCACGTATGTCCTATACCACTATGATGACTAAAAGCTCACGACAAATGTAAAAGCTGCCTTATGATTGGAGTAAGGTAGGTATATTTCGAATATCCTATTCGCGCTATGACAGGCAATAGCTCATTCGATGTGTGTTAAATGTGAAAAAGGTTGAATCAACTTGAATGAGAATTGGTATGAATTGAATAAAGTATAAGACTAAGTTATCGCTCTATCTTATCCCAGTATAAACTGAAAGATATGTTGTAGGGACTATCCTCTGAGTATGTCGGAAATATTTTAAATACTCCTTATTATTATCTTTCGAATATGTATGTTTTGTAAGGTGCATGTTATAATCATTTTTATATTTCTGATTTAAATGGGATGTTGGCTAGTTTTGCTTGAATCAACTTCAAGTGTGGATTTAGTGGAAATTTATTATGGCTATGCACACACACTTGGGTGAACCTCTAAACTATTGAATATGCTTTATATTTGCATAAATGTTTATATGTCTCGAGTCTTGATTATGTTTTGTTTTGCTCGGGACGAGCAAAAGCTAAGTGTGGGGGAGTTGTTAAGGGTGATTTTATACGTTTTATAAGGATATATTTTATATCAATTTCCCCCATATTTGGATGTTTTTCATAGAAATCGAGCTCTATATTGAATTATTGAGTAAATGATGTTTTCAATAGTTAAATTCATAAACGAAACTAATTATGTGCTTAAATTGTGATTTTATATGATTTTGGAATTGTGTTACGCTTTGGTATGTTTTCCCTTAATTGTAGATACTCATTGATGATGGGAAAAAGGATTTTAGAGAGCCAAATTCGAAGTTGGAAAGGAATCAATCACATTTATGGAAGAATAGAAGATTTAAGGAAAGAAATCAAGTGATTGATCCAGCTGAACTAGCGTCCAGTGCGGACGAGCGTTTGATAGAGTGGACGAGCATCCAGGATGAGATTTTTGATACAGAGAGTTTGGACGCTGATATGAACGAGCGTCTGAAGCAGTCCAAGATCTATGGACGGGCGTCCACCCAAAACGGACGGGCGTCCAAGCGCCGCCATGCTGAAACCGGCTTAAACTTTTATTTAAAGGCAGCGGATCCCAACCCTAAAACACACAATTTCCACATCAGAAATTTCTAAGAGAGCAGCCGCATCTTGGGAGCTTTCAAGGCCGGTCACCCGAGCCTTGTGCTCGGGTGATCCGAGGTTAGATTAGGATCGTTTTTTCGTTTTCAATTCATGGATCATCCATTGTATAAACTATGTGAGTTCATCTTTTTGATTTATTCAAGCTTTGTTTATCTTCATGATTTTTGATTTATTTTGTATCGTTCTATGATTATGATGCTATTGTGTGAACTCATATCGAAATATTTGTTTACTAATTGATATGTTTACAACATACGGAAGTTGGGTAAACTAGATCACCATAGAAAGATAGGATCTTTAATCGTTAATTCGTGACAAGTTAATGGATTAATTATCTAGGTTGCTAGATTCTAAAATACGGTAGTTAAGTTGAATCTACACCTTCGTTTTGTATGGAAATTGGTCTCAACATTCGGAAGAGGATAGATCGGTAATTGAATTCACTAAGGAATTAGGAGTTCATAGCTTGAGAAATAGATTCACTAAGAGATTAGGAATTTGTATCTCGTGTAAATGTGAAACCACAATTTGAATTAAAATCATGAGATGAACTAGGATTGAAATCACTTGGTTTGTATTTTGTTTGATCCCATGTATCTTTAGTTCAGGTTGTTTTTATTGTTTGTTATAGGTTAGATTTATTTTAGTTGTTCTATCTTCGTTTATATGTTTTTCTTTCGTTTATTTGTTTTCATGAGTAGCAATTGAGAGAGTTAATAAAACTAGATTCAACATCCCAATTCCCTGTGGATCGACCCCTTACTTATCTCGCTCTACTATCAACAACCCGGTATTCGTCCGGTTAGGAGTTAGTTTTGCATATAGGTTAGGGTTTATAATTTTTTTTTTGTTTAGTGATGCAAAATCCTCCGAACAGGATACTAGATCATCTCTCCATCTCAAAAGTCACAGAAACACAAGGAAAACTCAAATCAACATCCACCGGACTAAAGAAAAGGAAAATCCTTGAAGAAGAGGAATTGAGTGAAGTTTCAGACTCCAGTCTTAGTGGAACTGTGAATTTAGATGAAAGGACTCTAAGAAGGCAGAAGAGAATGTGGAACAAATTTCAAGAAAAGAAAACTGAAATTGAGAATGTAATCCAGATCGAGGATGGTACTGAAGATAGTGATGAAACTGAAGAAGAAGAAGGTGCTGAAACTGAAGAAAGCGAGTGTGAAGAATCTGAAGGGAGTGAATTTCCCACTACTATGTTTGGGGAATACACTGAAAAACAGAGAGAAGCTGTGGAAAATGCAGAGTTTTGTGAAACTGAGTATGAAAAGGAACTGACAGTTCCTGATGTTCATTTTTATCCTGTGGCCAGCATCTCATCCCAAGCTCATGAGGCATCCACAAGCAAATCAGCATTTGGAGAATCTCTGGTTCAAGAAACTGAAGCTGAGAAACTGAAAAATCTGAAAGAATTCACTGAATGTTTAATACAAAATCTACAGGAGAAAATGTTCAATCTGCATGAATTAATTGGAAGAATACATTACTCAGGCCTATTTGAGTATTCAAACATTATCACCTTACGTAAGTTATTTTAAGATTGCTATCGCTTATCTTCGAACAAGGGGGAAGATGAAGCTGTAGGTGGTGATGATGCAGCTAAAGAAGAAAAGACTGAAGAAGCTTATGCCAGACAACTGATAGAAGATCAAGACAGACAAGTAGATATCGATCTACTAACTACTCAACTTGATGAAGAAGCGATTGACAACATGTTTGAAGAACTGATTGCAGAAGGAGATTTTAAAGATACAAGGACTGAGGATGATGAAGATAATGCAGTTAAAGCAGTGCTGAGCATCAGAAAGAATCTTGTAATTTGTGTCAAATTTCTTGAGAAACTGGCAAATAAAGAGACACAAACTAAGGGGGAAACTGAAAAGGAAACTGGAAAAGAAAGACTTAACCTCATTTCAGAAGAAGAAAAAAGAGCAGATGAACGAGGAGATCAAAGAAATCCTGATCAAGATAAAAAACAATGATAATGAAGAAGCCAATCAATTGCTCAATGAATATTTAGAGATCAAACCTAAAGGTGGCGAATCAGCTGAAGTAGGAAAAGCAAGAAGGCTCCTAGAAACTAAAAGGAGTATCTTTGTTGGTGAAAAACTGTTGGCTTTTGAAAAACAGAGGTAATTTAATTCAGTTATAACTCAGTTTGGCTCTTGTAATAAACTCAGCCGTTCTAGTCTGCTCATTTGTTTTGTTATGATTTCTTGCACTATTCTTTTATTATTGCTTTTAGGGTGGGTTATGATACATCATCAAAAAGGGGGAAATTTTTGGAAATATTATTTATGTTTTGATGATGGTTCGTCACGTAATTAGACAAATCACTTACAACCCATGATGATGAAGTCGTAACTAACTGTTATAGTGCATAATGAAAGAAGAAGCAAGAAATGGTCTAGAGATAAATGTATAAGTTCTATCTAGAGTCTGAACCTTGTATAGGTTGTTTCAGACAAGCACTGCAATAGAATAGGAACTAGACGAACAGCTGGGTCAATTCAAGGAAACTGAGTTATAATAAGAAAACTGAGATATGCATCTAAAGAACTGAGGGCTCAAACTCAGTTATGCAAGAACTAAAGATGACAAGTTCGCTGAAGGACACAGACTCAGTTGGCTTATCTAGAAGACTGAAGAACTGAGGGACAAAGACTCAGTTGTTAAAGATTGAAGAACTGAGGTGGCAAACTCAGTTAGAAGCTGATCAAGTCGTGACTATAAATCAGGATTCAGACAAGTCTGTGGTGACCTGAAAACTGAATTATAGATCATGAATAACTGAATAATCTTAAGGACAAAGATTATCGCTACTGGAAAGAAGAAATCGATTGGTGTACTCGACTTAGTCAATTGAAGTCGATATTAAGTATACAAGGTACTCGATTTTGAAGAAGAGTAGAAAAGCGAAAGTTAAAGCCTTGTTGAATTCAAACGAGAATACGACAAAAGATCGTATATGTGAACGTTGGTAAAACGACAAGTGTAACGGCTACAAGAGATAGTGATCGTTACATCACCCCTATAAATACACAAGAGAATCACTTAAAGCAGAGAGAGAGGAGGATCAGAAAAAGAGCTTTACAAGCATATATTCAAAGATCCAAATCCAGATCCAAAAAAATCAGATCAGATATATCAAGAAAAAGGGGAAGCCAACTGAATTGCCTTGAAGACTTCAAAGAAAGATCCAGTAACCCACAAAGGGGGAAAGAAGGCATTTTAGAGCTACAAAGCCAGATCCAGAAGAATCAGACAGCTCACTGAATTAATCTTGTGATTAATTCTAAACCTAACCTTTGTGAAAAAGGGTTGGCTGTGCATAGTTTGAGAAGAGCAATTCTACCTTTTCTCTTACGGTGTTGCTACAGCAATTGGTGCAGTCTGCGGGCTATGTGTATGTGTTAGTGGTGAGCTGGTGAAGGAGCAATTCCACCTCCGAAAGATCAGTGTGCAGAATGAAGGGAGAAATCTCACCTTTCTTCATTTTGTGTAGACAGTGAAACCAGGGTGTCGTGAAGGACTGTCATAGTGCTAGGATTTTGTAACGGTTATCTCATTATTCTAGTGATACCTCCTACACCACAGGAGAAGGGGAGACGTACGGGATTACACCACCCGGAACTTCAAAAAACAAATCTTGTGTTGATTTTCTTTATGCATTTGTGTTTGTTTTATTTATCGCATTATCTCTCAACAAACACCAGACACCGAATTCTCACAAACTGATACATAGAAGGTCTAGATTTCTGTTTACACATCTGTTGCACTAAAGGCTATTACTTTATCCGCTGCCAGTTAACAAGACTGAATATAAGTCAGTTTTGACTTACAATCAGTTAAGCTAACTGAACTCCGCACAAGTTAAGGGACAAGAACATAACTAAAGCGAAGTCGCTTTGAGTTTCAGAGAAACTCGGGCCTCGGGGCTTTTACAACTTAAGATAAGTTTTTGGTGACAAGTTTATTCACCCCCCTCTAAACTTGTGTTAGCCTTTCCAAGGGACCAACAGAGTTTCTTCATCGGAAATCTCTCAGAATCGGCTCGATCATTAGGAAATCATTATCTCAGCTCCATACAAAAGGTAAACTCCATGAATCTTGAATGAAATCCACGAGTCTGCGTTTGAATCATCACCTTTCTCGCGAGTGTTTGTCTAAGACCACACCAGAGCCATTCTCTTCACCTTTTCACTCTGAGCTTTTATTTTTCAACAAGAGTTTGGTTGTTTTGAGCTTTGTGTTTGTATAATTGATCAAAGACTCATGAAAATTCTGAGTTTGCACTTGAGAAATCATCACTCTTGGTATATTCACGTTAAGAATAAAACTTGTGGAGGTGTTCATTGTTTTGGTATCACCGGCACTTTTATTTTGCATTTACTGGGGTTGTTACTTTGCATGTTTTGGGAAATTTGTTAAGATAAAGCTATAGTACATCAGTGTTGGAAATAAAATTTATTTTTTGATGTTGATTCATTACTTATTCAGTTATTCTTTTTAAACCTCATTGATGAAGTGCCATAACTAGTTGTTATAGTGCAAAGCAAAATGATGTCTAGAATTAAATGTATATGATTTAATAGAGTCTGATATTTGTATAGGTAAGTCAGACAAGCACTATAATAGAATAGGCTTAAAATTGAGAAACTAACTTTAGGAAACCTGATGAGCTTACAAGTGAAAAGTATTCAAGAGAAGAAACCGACCTTAGAGTAGGAACTGAGTTCACATATAGAAACTAAAGAAGGTAAGTTCGTTGAGGGACACATAATTAGTTGGCTTATCTATGTCGATGGTGAGGGAACAAACTCAGTTTAGAAGGATGAGGGTCACAGACTCAGTTATTGAAGACTGAAGAACTGAGGGTTCAAACTCAGTTTATGATGACCATAAGCCGAGACTGTAAAGTTAGAATTTAGCTAAGTCTGTGATGGCCTAAACTGACTTTATAGATTTTGTATGAAGACCTAAGATACATTAGGAACATGATATCTAGATAACTTAAGTGTTATAGTGTACTCTGATCAAGTCAATAAAAATCAGATGAGTACTAAGTTTTGAAGAAGAGTAAAAACTCAGTTAATGCTCTTAAAACTGAACCATTCAGTTATATCAGCTGGAAAATGATAAAACCCAAAATCTCAGTTTCAAGATATTCAAACTGAAGAAGAATCAGAACGTTAGAAAGCAAGCAATTCGATTGGTAATAATAGTTATTTATATAATATTCTTTTGTATGTATTTTATATTTGATTATATGATTATTGTCACACTAACTAGCCATGAATCATTTTTGTTTACAACATATGGAAACCCTTTTGTTATTAATTATTTTGTAGGAATTTAAGAAATATTTAATTAATTATTGTGCCAATTTAATTGGTTAATAATTAATTAAATTATATAATATGATTATATGACAATATAATGCATGCTGGGCCTGAACTTCATAAATAAAGGCTGATATCTTTAAATTCCAGTGTTCAGCCTGGCCCAACAAATCCTTGTCCATATACCCGAGCCTGGATACTCTTAACCCGGATTTGACTCGTTTCCTACACTTAATACCACAGACCTCAATTTCCTTCACTCATTTATCATTACCCCCAATTTCTTTCAGAAACCCTAACTCCCCTTCTCACAGCTGTCTCTGAAAATCTCCACCTTCATTCCAAATCCATCAATCCCTAGAAAATTTGCAACCTTCACTCTTTTCCTTCATCTTCTGATGCTAATCGAGCGTTGAATGTCTTGATTTGGTGTTGATTTGCAACATGCTCTATTTTAGAACCGTGATGGCTCAAACCTTTGGGGAATTCGTTCTATATAACCTCTGATTCTTTCCCCTCTTGAATATCGTATTATATCTGCATTAACTTTTGTAATTTGATTAGTATAATCACAATAGAAAGGAATTATGCCTTGATCCTAGGTTATGTGCTGAGAAAGGATAGAGGAATCAGGGATTTCATCACTTTGATTCTCCGGTAGCCAACCGTTGCCTAAAGATGCCACTTTTCTGTCTTGGTTCATTCGGCATGTTTAGAATATCGAAGGTCAAAGCTTTGGTCTAGAATCATTGACCCATGTGAGGAAAATTGAAGCTTTAATGGCTCAGAATCACTTGCTGGAACAAATCATCTCTGTTCACACCACCGGTTCATTGCTGGATCTTTAACCCGAGTTCAATTCCGGATTAGCTATGGTAAAATGGTTTAGACCCCTTTATTTTTCTACTTTGAGTCAGACTAAGGGTAGTGTGCCCTATGAAGTCTTATTTTAGGTCATCCCTGAGAACAATGGTTCAATGATGGGTCAATATCATGCTTGGTTTGTTTTTCAGTTTCATACAACATGAATTGACTACCTCATGGTTGATCTTCAGCTTCTTGGTCAACCACTGAGTCATAAATCGAATTAAGCCAATTATTGAACCTTTGTATGCTATGTGTAAGTATTTGGTTCAATATTGGTTTGTAGGGTTGTGTTAATCCCAAAGAAGGGTGACACTAGAGTCGGAGGGGGTGGGGTCTAGTAAAAGTTTAAAAAGTTTTCTTGTTGAAAAGATTTTGTGCAGCGGAATAATACCTTCTAAAATATATTTTCAAAGTAAATATAGCCACACACAAACAAGTAATTGACCGAAAGTAAATATTCAAAGTAGAGCGTAGAAAGTAAATAACACAAAACACTTATAGTGGTTCAGGGTGGTGTAATCCCTTAATCCACTCTTATCCTGTGATGATTGGAATAATTCACTATTGTTGTCACCAATAAAATAGATTGATTGTACTTGGCTACAACAGCTTCACAATCTACAAGCTGTCACTCCTTGGCAACAAATGCTTCAGTGACTGAGTCCTCACAAACACACTGCTCCTTGAGATTAAATCCTTCAGCAGCTTGTTACTAATCCTAAAATTCATTCTCAAAAATTTGATTCAATTGCCTCAGTCCTAGAGGACAATCAAAGTCCCTTCACTGAACATAAACTCTCTGAATAAGATGTTAAGGTCTGAATTTGATAATTCTCAAAATGATCAAACTCAGTCTGAATCTCTTGAAACTCCATTTTTGTGAGTTTGAACTTTCTGCTTTTTTCTTTGTATGACCAATAATATGAAGGCTTGAATTTTCGGAGTTATGGCACTTAAATTTCTCAAGAATACTTCATTATTTTTGTCCATCTGTCAATGCCTTCTATTTATGGCCAAAATTCATTGAATTTGAATTTCCGTCCATTGGCTAATTAATATGGAGAATCCTTGATTTTGTCTTGATTTAACCCTCCTTGATTTGCGTGATCTAGAATTTTATTCCAACAATTATCACAAAATCCGTTCTTGATTGATTCTGCATTAATTGCTTATTTTCTATATTCTTCACATGTCTGAACTTGTAATTTGAACTTTGTCAGCTTAATGACTCAACTGACTCTCCATTACTTGGTTGTTTCAGGATTCACTGATCTGTTGATATTTTAGTCAGCTATCTTGTTGTAATTCTACTGCCTTCACTGCTTTGTCACATCTTCATTTAGCTACCTCAAGTATTCATCTCTTAGGTGGTTTTTCTTTGCTGCTTCAGCTGACCAATATATAACTTCATTGTCTCTTATTTTGGGTGAGGTCAGTGTACACCATTTTAGAGGAAATATCTTTTATCACTTCACTGTTATCTTAGACTTATCCAAGGTCATTGCAGATTTCCTTGGTTGTAAGTCAGTCCACGAATCTTCGCTTCACTGAATCTGGATCCTCAGCCTTCTTACTCAGCTGGTCTTCTGTCTTCACTGAGTTGGCGTACCAGACTAATTTTACAGAGCTTAGTCTAATTAACCTATATAATATCAGACGTCTAAATAAAGCCTATACAACCATTTCTAACTTATATCAGGCTTACTATAATAGCTAGTACGGTCATCATCAAAACTTAACAATATGTTCCTAACAATTTATCCCTTTTTGATGATGCCAAAATCCTCTTAAGCCTGAGCATAATAAAAAAAATAGACAATGAACCAACTTTTATTATTCATCTATAAAGGGAAAAAGTTCAAGACAAAAAATTATTACAACTACTTGTTTATGAGTCTTTGCTTATACCTCTTGAACTTGGTTGTTTCGATGCCCATCATGTCAGTGAAGTCAACCATGGGAAGCTTCCATTTCCAAAACACAAAGGCCTGAAAACCCTTTTGTCGACCAGCCTATTGAAATCAGGCATGGTTTCATGAGCTGCTGGTTCTACAAAATATTCCAGCAATCTGCCTCTTTCTTCTTCAACATGTGGTTCTGCCATCTTTAGATCTTTATACATTGTCCATTGTTGCTGATTTTTTAGTTTGGACATAGGTCTAAAGAACTGCTTGAAAATTTTAAACTCCATTTATTCTTCAGTAGTTAAGTCTTCAGGTCTCTGTGCTGATGTAGGGACATCAATTGCTCTTGGATGATTCCCTCTACTGGTGGAACCAGATTTCCCTTCAGCTGGTGCCCTCCTCATTTATGCAAATAAGGCCTTTAGCTCAGTTTGGTGTCTGTCCTACAGACTTAAGAAGTTGAGCTTTTGCAACTCTTTTTTAGTCTGACCTGCAGAGCTCAGTTTGGTGTCTGTCCTACAGACTTAAGAAGTTGAGTGTTTGCAACGCTTTTTTGAGTCTGACCTATAGAGCTCGGGCTTTGTGTATGCCTCCTGCTGGCTTAAGGTGTTGAGCTTTTGCAACTCTTTTTCAGTCTGACCTGCAAAGCTCATCTTTTTAAGGTCTGTCCTGCAGACTGAATGAGTTGGTCCTTTGCCAATTTTATAAGATCGACCTGTGTAGCTTATAGTCGTGATGTCTGTCCTGCGGACTTAATATCTTTACAATAACGTATCAGTCACAATGGAATTGAAGAAAAATTTATAACATAAAACTAGAATAAACTTGGTTATTTACAAAGTACAAACCATTTGAAAAGAATCAACATAAAGGAATACTGCATGTGAAAATACTATGTCTGGAACCTATCCTAGACATAAAACTTGCAAAGATTATCCGCATGCTAGCTTCGAGGAATGGTCCTACCATTAGAATCTTCCAGATGATATGCATATTTTCCGTGCACCTTTACAACTTTGTTGGGGCCTTCCTTGTTCGGGTCAAGCTTGCCTTGAGGGCCTTGCCTGCTGACTTCATTCTTTCTCAGCGCCAAATCTCCTTCATTAAATTCTTTGCTTGTACTTTGCCATTCTGATGAAGGCAACGTCTCAATCTTCTTATAGATCATCTTTTGAATGCCTGAGCTCGGTTTCTTTATATGTTTCTATGTAAAGTTCAGACCGGGGTGAGGGAAGTCTGATCTCAGAAGGAATGAATGATTCACTTCCGTATGGTAAAGAGAAGGGAGTTTACCCAGTTGCTGCAATTGGCATAGTCCTATATGCCCACAATATATGAGGAAAGTCTTCAACCCAGCTCGACCCCACTTATTCGAGTCTTTTCTTAAGGCCAGCCTTTATCAGCCTGTTAGTCTGTTCGACCTGCCCATTGGCTTGTGGATGACCCACTGAAGTGAAGTGTTGAGTGATCCCTAGCTCGGAACACCATTCTCGAACCGTTCAGTCTTCAAACTGAGTTCCGTTGTCTAAAATAAGTGACTTCAGAATGCCATACCTGCATACAATGTTTTTCCACAAGAACTTATGTATGGCCTTGGCCGTGATGGTTGTTAAGGCTTTGGCCTCTACATATTTGGTGAAGTAATCCACTGCCAAGATCAAGAATTTGAAATTGTCCGGAGCTCAGGGTAATGGACCAACTAAGTCAACCCCCTACTGATCAAATGGCCATGTAGACACTATAGAAATCAAGGATTGAGAAGCCTAATGCGACAAGTTATAGAGAACTTGGCAAGATCAGATTTTCTATACGAGAACCTGAGCTTCTTGCTGTATTTTGGGCCTGTAATAGCTGAAAATGCGACATTTCCAGGCCAATGTCTGAGCTCCGGAATGGCTTCCATAGTGGCCTTGGTGAATTTCTCTAAGGAGATAATTTCCTTCTTCTTCTGTCGCGCACCTGAACCATGGGGCTATAAATGATTTCCAATAAAGCACATCATTAAAAAGGGCAAACCTGGCCGTAAAAAATCTTAGCCTTCGTGCTTGAGTTCAATATGTGGGAAGGATTCCAACCATCAAATAGGACACGATTGGGTCCATCCATGTGTCTTTCTGGCTGATAGGTTGAACTGTTTGGTTATCTAACTTCATTCTTTGAGAAGTTCGACTAGTACCTTCTTATCGGGCAAGAAGTTTGAGGCTAACTTTGAAAGTGCATCTGCTCTTTTATTCTGACTTCGGGAGATCTTCTCGATCTGACTACTTGTAAAACTTTTCAGCAAAGTTTGAACAACATCCAAATACTTCTTCATCGGCTCTTCTTTTGCCTCGCTCCCTTTACATGATTCACAACCAATTGGGAGTCGCTGAAGACTTGTACATCTTTCGCACCAAGCTTAATTTCAAGATTAAGACCCGTGATGAGTGCCTCATACCCTGCCTCATTATTGGTGGCTTGGAAATTTAAACGTAAAGCATACATGAATTCTCCCCCTAGGACTTATGAGGAGAAGTCATGCCCAGCCATTTATTTACTAGATGCCTCATCGACATACAACGTCCGGTGTTTGGACTTACAACTCGGCTGATCTTTGTCAATGGTAATAGCTGTTCCCCCGGCTAGAAAATCTGCTAAGGCCTATGCCTTGATTGACGTTCTGGGGCGGAAGTCCAGGTCATACTCTGCTAGCTCGACTACCCATTTTGTTAATCTACCTAAAGTGTCAGGTCGCGCCAATATTTGCCGAAGTGGCTGATCTGTAACGACAACTATTAGATGAGCTTGAAAATAAGGCCTTAGCTTTCTTGAGGCATGCACTAAGGCCAGTGCCAACTTTTCTTCATTCGAGTACCTGACCTCTGGTCCTTAGAGCGCTTTACTCAAGTAAAATATGGGTCTTTGCACATTGTCTTGTTCCTTGATCAGAACTGCGCTTAAGGCTCATCACATACCGATAAATAGTCTAACATCGTTTCTCATTCCTGAGGAGAAGTCAAAGTTGGTAGCTTGCTTAGATATAATATCAGCTCTTCGAAAGCTTTCTGACATTCTTCGTTACAATGGAACATACTTGCCTTTCTCAGAACCTTGAAAAACGGGAGGGCACCCTATGCTGATTTAGAAAGGTGTTGAGTTATGAGCCTCAGTTGCTTGTATGTTTGATTAATTTCCTAGAATACCCCTAATATGTGATTTTACTATAATACCCCTGCTACTAACTACCATGAAGCTAAAACTTACATCATATGGAAATTTTTGTGTTTAACCTCTTTTTGCAGGTTTTAGTAAAATTTATAATTAATTATTTAATTATTAATTTAATTTATAAAATTAATTTTGTTAATTTTATGAATGAACTATTTAATTAAATAATCTAATTATATATTTTATAATATATAGTGGATATTAGTTATAAGGCCATCGTTAGAGAATTAATGATCATTTAGAACACTCCGAAATCTTATTTAGTTATAAGGACGATCTAATTTTACTTCCTACAAATATTTACATTAATGAAGATTCAGATTCTGATTCACCATTTAATTCTCATTAACACGCCATAGATCTAATTCTTCTACCTCGATTTCTGCATGATTTTGATTTACTCAAGAACGGATCTTCTTCTTCGCTCATCTGTGAATCTTTCTTCATCATTTTTTTTTATCTACAATCATTCAATTCTACTGCCTTTCTACAATTTTGACATTTTCATTGCAGCGTATTACATCTTCGTTTTTGCGTTTTTTGCCATTTTCATTGAATACTTGTTCCGAAATTGGTGCTTTTAGTTTCTTAACGATTGGTGATCTGCGTTTTTTGATTCAAATCGGTGCTATTCCTCTTCGTTTCTGCTCTTCACTTTAGAGATTCATTGCAGCTGATTCAATTCTTTCTGTTTTATAGTTGAGGTATTATATTACATCCTTTATTTTGCTGTTGTTGTCGGTTCTTCAAATTTGAGATGATTTATGTGCAATTTTCTTCTTGTTTTATCATTTTGTTACTAATTTTTTTTGTTATTTGTTCTGTATTCTGATTTAGTTTGAGTGTTAAATAATTCAGTTGCAGTGACATAAGTTTATTTTGCTTTGATATTCTTGTTTTATGCAGTGACATTGTTTGCTTTATGATGGAATATTTTGCTTTTTCTTGATGTTTTAAGTTGATTTATTTAATATTCAGGTAGAGTGTAAGTGTATGACGATGATTTCCTTTTTTCATGTCTGTTTTTCATTGACTGTTTTTCTGTTTTGCATTGACATTGTGTGTTATGAAATGGTTTCTACTCTCTCTTTGCATTTTTGAGTTGAGTTATTTCATATTCATTTATTGTATGTGGTTTTGTTACTGATTTGTTTAAGAAATGTACTTGATTCTGATTTGGAATCACTCTTTTTTGTGATTTAGAGTATGCAGTGACATAGATTTGGTATGGAGTGTCAATGTGTGCTATGTGAATGTGCTCTAATGTTTTCTTCTTCAATTCTCTTGCTTTTAGATGTTCTATTTGATATTCAGATAATGTATTCAGATATTATGATGATATTGATTTTTATTTGATTTAGTGAAGTTTGTTTAGTATTTGCAGTGACATACTATTTGTTTTGTTTTTGTGCAGGGTTACAATGTTGCTTATTGGGTGTAGTTATAAGTCAGATATGTTTGTTGTGATGGCGGAAGCTAATTGTACGTTGAAGTCTATTCTTAATAAAGTTTCCAATCGGTGGTCAGATTTGAAGGATACGGTTTTTAGTCTTTATTACGTGTTGAAGGATAATCCAAAGTGTTTGTTATGTTCTGATGAAGACGTCCACGCAATGATATGTCTTGTTGAGTCTTATCATGTTCAGCGTGTTAAAGTGGATGTTGTAGTTGACGTTGTTGTTGGTTCTTCTTCTTAATCTTACAATGTTGGTGGTAGTGGAGGTTCAATGGGTCTTGTTCTTCATGATGCTTCTTCTGTATTATCCTGTGTTTCTTCATCTAATGATAAACAGGTTTCCACTTTTGGTTGGGATTGAGTTGTACTCCATGATGGTCAATGTTTTTCTGGTGGTGTGGTCCATTTGAGGGAGTCCCTTCAGAAGCTTTGTAACAAACTGGGTTCAAGTTTGTGTACAAGAACAATGACCGTTGTAGGATTCATGCCGTTTGTGCTATGAAGGATGTAGCAAATTGTGGTTGGTTTGTCCGTGCTCAAAAAAGAGATCTCTAGTGGATATTTCTATATATCTGAGTTGTGCAATGTTCATACTTGTGGTACATGCTCGAGATATATTGCGGGGTCTTCTGAGCGAGATCGCCGTATGAGTTCGGATCTTCTTTCAAAGGTAGTTGTTCGCAAGGTCCGTCGAGATCCAAGCTTTTCAGCATCAGACTTTCATCTTTTGGCATTAACAGATCATGGTTATGAGGTTCCTTATTTAGTTGCTTGGTCTGCGGTGATCAAAGCGAGGGATTCATTATACGGGGATGTTAAAACGTCATTCAACTGTTTACCTGGGTTTGTTAGTAGTGTGCTTGAACAAACCCAGGTTCTGTTATATCCTTAGACGTGAATGCTAAGACACAGTGTTTTAAACGGATGTTTATTGCCTTTGATGGTTGTATTCGTGGTTTTAAACATTGTCGACCGATGCTTTTTCTTGATGGTGCTCATTTGAAGTTTGATCAGAATGGTAATTTGTTGGCTGCCACTGGGAAAGATGGTGATGATGGTATGTGTTTTTTTATGCAGTGACATTGATGTTTCATGCAGTGACATTTGTGTTTTATGCAGTGTCATTTGAGTTTGATGCAGTGACTTTTTGAGTTTAATGATCTGAAAGTTTATTAATTTTTTTGAAATGATGTAATGTTCTTGTTTATATGAATTGTTCATTCATTTTTTGATTTATATGATTTTTATGAATGTGTTCTTTCAATTTCTTGTTTATGCAGTGACATTGTTAGTTGTTTCTTTTCATTGTTGTGTTTTCAGGTTTATATTCTTTATGTTATGGTGTTGTTGATTCTGAGGATTTTGATAATTGGAAGTGGTTCTTATTGCATTTGAAGCGTTTGCTTATACCGGTTCGTCGTATTACATTTATGACGGATAGGAATCCTGGTCTATTGGATACTGTTCACGAAGTTTTCACTGATGCATTTCATTCTTATTGTATTTTCCATTTGATGAATAACCTGAAGACTCATTTCAGTGGTAGAAATGTTGGTAATTCTTTGCGTAAGAGAATGTCGATCTGTTTTACCAATGTGCTATTGCACATTTCTTTGAGGAGTATGAGAGAATAATAGGCGGATATGTTACATGAAGGGGTGATCGTGCAGAATCTTTCTTTCAGAATTTGCACCCGAAGAATTGGGCAGCTGCTCACTTTGAAGGTTGTCGCTATGGTCATACTGAATCTACTTTGGCTGAGTCTTTTAATAGTTCAATATATAAGGAGCGGCATCTGCCCGTGTTGAATATGGTAGATGGTATTTGTATCAAGATTATTATAAGACTCTCGGAAAATCGTCGTGCCTCAGCATTATTTAATTCCATGATTTGTCCAAAAGTGGATGTTATTTTGTCTAATCTAATGGATTTGGCAAGTTTCTTGGGTGTTGGCAGTTCGAGTTATTCAAGGTATGAGGTTTTTTCATTCCCAGCTACAAGTGTTGATCTTGAATCTCGGGTCAGCTCATGCAAGGAGTGGCAGCGGAATGGATATCCGTGCATTCATGCTATGGCGGTGATTAGGCCTACATCATTCCCTTTGGATCAGTATGTTGATCCTTGTTTCTTGTCACAGTCTTATGCCGATTCATACTATTTTCCAATTCATCCAATTCCTGGTCCCTTTTGGAATGCATCTTGTGAAGATTTTGTTGTGCTTCCTGCTATTCCGAAGAAGCAGCCTGGTAGGCCCCGGACCAAGCGGCTTCATTCTCACGGTGAATCATCGAAGCACCATTTTCAATGTGGTCGTTGCCATTCCTGTGGTCATCATAATAAGAATACATGTCGTGTTCATATTGCTGGATAGTTGGTCTTTTGTTCCCAAGTGACAATGTGGTCTGTTGCAGTGACATCTAGTCTGTTGCAGTGACATTGTGGTCTGTTGCAGTGACATTGTGTTGTTTTGCAGTGACATTGTGGTTTTTTGCAGTGACATTGTGTTGTTTTGTAGTGACATTTTTGTGTGATGGAGTGACATTATGAATATTTGTAATCATTTGTATTGCTTTTAAACATGAAGACATATTCCTTTTACTTGGAGTATTTTGATCTTATTATATAATACCTATTTTCAAGTTGTATATTTTGTAATTTGTTATGCATATTTTCATGTCATTGTCAATTTTATCATTGTATTCCTATTGAATTTAATAAGTAATGAATTCTATGCTTGAATTTTTATTGTTTTGAATATATTTACCATATTCTTTTTGTATATTCTTTTTGTATGCATTTGTTTATTTATTGATTTCATTAACTATATAGGTTGAAAATAAAATGAAAATATGAATAAGTTGAAGCATTAATCATATAAAATGTCTCAAAATATAATGGATAATAATTTTTAGTAGAATTGTAGCAACTACCACAACCATGAAAGTATTAATGCTTTGTGGATAACGTCAAAACATCGTCACAAAATCAAAACATCATCAAAACATCCTATCGTCATCAAAACATTTGTTTGCCCTATCACTATCACAAATCACCTATCAGTTTTCAAAATCAACCACACTTGTCAACTATTACTTGTCCCTATCACCACTACGTTTTCATTCTAATGATGAATTTCATTCAAGACAAGGAATTTACAATCATCCCTTTCATCCTCTTAATTTCTTCCTCTTCAACTTCGTGGGAATTGGTAACTCTTGTGCCATCTTATATCGTAGTATGCCACATAAACACTGCATGATCCATGCATTAGATTAGAATGATTTGCGTTAGTCTTACTGTGTGTGTGAGTATATATATATATATATATATATATATATATATATATATATATATATATATATATATATATATATATATGTTTTGCACCTTCTCGATTGTTCTTGTTATTTCTTCCTGCTGGTTATCTTCAGTAAATGATTGTGAAATTATTGATACCTACGAAATAAGAGGTAGTAGATGTAGTGACATTATGTTAAATTGCAGTGACATGACATCCTTTTTCTTTTGAATGCAGTGACATTATGTTAAATGCAGTGACATGACATCCTTCTTGTTTTGAATGCATTGATATTATGTTAAATTTATGTGAGATGAAATTTAATTTGTTAAATAACTTACTGCAGTTTCACACTCGGGAATGAATATGTCTTCTTTGTGTATCATTTCTACTGAGTGATACATTTTCCAGGTGGGTTCTCCTTTGGTGTAGGTTAGGAGTACCCAATGGTATGGCCTGTCATTCAAACCCTTGCAGCATAATGGGAGTAAAACCTTTTTCCCTTCATGTATGATCTTCAACATGTCGCATGTTATGTTATTTTTGAATGTTACATCCCGCTCAATCTCTTCAAATACTCCCTGCACACATTGTATGGTAATGATGTTATGTTTTTCTTAATGTTAGGTTCTTTCAAATTATTTTTGTATGCGTACCCATGAGCTTGTGCTGTATATGTGGTTAGTATCCTTTTCCAAATCTGCATGTCTCATCAGCTCAATGAATCCTTCTATGATCTGTTTCAAAATTCGATAAATGTGTTATAATTTTGTCTAGTGTTTTTCATGAATTAATGCAGTTACATAAAGCCAGACTAGATGTAAGTTGTAGTGACATTAAGTCTTTACCGTTTCGTCTATGAAGAGTTCATTTAGAACTTCCATGATGAGTTGACAGTGACATATAGGTAGTCTCCCAGCGATTTTGACCATACTAATTCCCTGCAAATTATATAATTTTCTATGTTAGTATTAAAGATTTTGCATGAATAGTGATTTTCTATGTTATTGTTTTAGTGATTTATGCTTACCCTTGTCCACCTTGTTCGTGCAATTCCTTGATTCTTTTGAATACTTCTGGTAGAATGTATGCTCCACATGTGTATGCTTCTTTGTCTTCCGCAATCAACAGCCTCCCATCCTTCAACTTTTTATTTTCTTTATGTAAATTGGATTTTTTTCCCTTTTCCTTTCCCACCTTTCTTTTTCTTTTCTGGATGGTCATAATGGTAAGCAGAATCTTCTTTTCTCCCCTGTTTTCTTGCATTTTTCTTTACACCCCTTTCAATCGAGTAGTCCGGGGTCCGTTGCTGACCACGAGGTCGTAGTTGGCGTCCAACAGGGGTTGCTTCCTTTTTTCCTTGATTTGTTCCACATCTTGTGTGACTTGATGTACCCCTCTCTCATGTTTTTCAGTTCATCTTGCAAAATCTCCTGTTCTATTGCATCTTTTAATTCTTGATTCTTTCTTTTCAATCGTTCAATCTCTTCTTCTTGTATCTTTTTGCTTTACTTGAAGCCTTCATTCCTCTCTCTCATGCTTTGCAGTTCAGCTTGTAGAATACCCTCCCTTGTTTCACTCTCAAATAATCTTTTCTCAATTGATGTTGCCCTTTCTTCAATTGTTTGCATCTGCTTTCTCATATTCTCCTGCTCCTGCAGCATATTAGATATCTGTTTATACGGTTCTCCTTTTTCATCAATTAGTTCTAAAATCTTGCTGTTGTATTCAACTTTCCTTAGCATTTCGTGGCTTTTTTCCCGAAGGACAGCCTTTGCATCAGAAATACTATTTTCCCAGTTTTGTTTTTCAATTTGCAATTCAGTTTTTTCAGCGGTGAGGACATCTATTACCTCATTCGTGCTTGCCACACTGTCTTCAAGTGTTTTAATCTACATTTCCAAATCCTCCTTTTGCTTATGTATTTCTAGCTTTTCCTTTTCGATTTCCAGCTTTTGCTTTTTCAACTGTTCCACTCTTTTTCCTCGTTCTCGAGTCTCATCAAGTGGGTCAACAATCCTTTTTTTGGTCAAATCAGCAGGTGATTGTTGACTTTTCAGTTTCTCCTGCATGTATATTTGAACATATTATCAGTTAGTAAAGGGGGAACTACTATGTATATGTGTTTGCCGTGCCATTGCATAATGTCACTGCTTGTTTGCAGTGACATTCCAAAATGTTACTGCATGTTTGCAGTGACATTGCATAATGTGACTGCATTATTGTTTTTGGTTCTTTGTGGTTACCATGGCTTTCATGAGTTCTTGAATGTGGTTGTTTGCATCTTGTAATGCTTTTGTCAACCTGACATTTTCTTCCTGGATCTGTTTCTCTTCCAAATCCTGCATCATTTTTATTTAATGTGAGTTTGGGTGCCGTTAATTAATTTATTTTGCATTTTTTGTGTTTTGTAAAAATGGAAGTAGTAGTTTTACCTTTGCTGGTGGTGGTGTAGGTGTCAGCAATGTGAATGATGGAGTTCTTCCCAATTTTTGCTCATCTTTTTTGATCTTTTCTCTTTCCCTTCCGCTTCTAATTCTGTCTCTTTCCCATCCTTTTGCACTATACTATCTTCATACTCAATATCTTGCTGGTGATGATCATCATCATTCTCAGTTTCTCTTTCTTCATCATGATCATCATCCACATCTGCAGCCTCAGTTTCTTCTTGATTATCATCTTCATCTCCTCCTTCACTCTTTCCGTTTTCATCATCATTATCATCAACATCTTCTACTCCAATTTCTTCTTCATCATCATCAACTTAAACATCCTCACTATCATCCTCCTCTTCTTCATCCTCACTGTCTTCCGATTCATTCTGATCATCTTCGTCTTCATCCTTAGTGCATCCTTTAATTCTCATGATTTCAGGCAATGTTGCTTTCAGTTCTCCAACTTTGAACTGTTTCATGTTGTATAACCAAACTTTATGAGTAATGTTTTTTTATGATGCCTCAAAAGTTCATTGTTATGCCTTGAAAGTGTAGTGATATGCTGGAAAATTGCGGTTACATGTGATGAAAGTGCAGTGACATGTGCTAAATTGCAGTGACATGGTTAAAATTGCAGTGACATTACTTGAAACTATATTCACATTCATCAAAACTTCATTGACCATGAAATATATGTCACTTTTAAGTTATTAGTGTATTATTTACCTCATGTTCTCCCATTTTTTTTAAGCTTTGCAATTGTTAGAACATTCTTCAGTTGCCTGATATCCCATTTTGTTATCCTTGGGATCCATAGCTTTTGCTTTGTTTTGTTCCCCTCTGATGATCTTTTTTCTTCTTCTTCTTGTGCAAGATCCGATATCATATCTGTGTGCTCGCAGAACCAGTACTGTAACATAAAAGTATAGAATTTACATTAGAATGCATTGATATTACTTTAAAACATTATGTGTAGCACGGTACAAATAGAATGAAATGTGTTTGTAGGAAACATACCAGCAGCATCACAGTGCATCCATTTACTGTTCTTGGTTGATCGGAGCTTTTGTCAAGGCTTTTTTTTAGTTCTTTCACTATATAGGATGACCAGTTAAATGATTTGCATGTACTCATGTCATCCACATAGTTTAGGAATGACTAGGGCACTTTCTGGCCGGATGTGGCGCAAAAAACTGTTGCAATCTATAGAAGACACAGTAGTTTTACTGTGTCTTCAACTGATGTTCCATCTGTCTCTTTCACTTTTACCTTTATCAGCTCCTTTAGGCTTCTTATGCTGATTCTGTCAATCTTATCAAACAGTCTTGTTTTTATTGGTATCTCCTTTGTTGCATCATATCTCATTACTGGCATCTCTTCTTTCCCATCTTCTATTCCAAATAACAGTTTGACATCTTTGGATGATGGAAAGTGATAGCTCTTTCCAATCTTGAATGCACCCTTTTGTTTGTTGTATGTGCTTATTAGGTCATCAAGCATTCTATTTCTTTTTCTGTCATTTCTAATCTTTTGCTTGCGGCATGCTTCAAACATATGCTTGAATGGTGTTTCTCTAATGATTGTCGAATGTTCCTCTCTTATTTGCTTATTTATCTCCTGCATCATTTGGACGATGCTGTTCAGTGTGGATCTGTATTGTTCTCTTATCCTGTAAAGATTAGAATATTTTAGTTAAACATAAATGCAGTGACATGATCTGTTTGCTGTGACATTCCCTTTTGTTCTTCAAAAAAATTGCAGAACCTTGTCTAGTTCATGCAGTGACATGATTTTTTAACTCTGTCTTAGTGCAATATACCCCCAATTTCATTTACATACTATTATACTTATCAAATATGCAGTGATATGATGTCAAACTATCTATTACTTCAATATTGCAGCAAATTATGTTAATCAACCAATTATTGTGCCCAAATATGCAGTGACATGATTTTAAACTACGTATTACTTCAAAATTTCAGCAAATCACGTTAATCAGCCAATTATTGTGTCCAAATATGCAGTGACATGATTTTAAACTACGTATTACTTCAATATTTCAGCAAATCATGTTAATCAGCTAATTATTGTGCCCAAAGATGCAGTGACTTGTTTTTAAACTAGCTATTACTTCAATATTGAAACAAATTATGTTAATCAACCAATTATTTTGCCCAAATATGCAGTGACATGATTTTAAACTAGCTATTACTTCAATATTACAGAAAATTATGTTAATCAACCAATTATTGTGCTCAAATATGCAGTGACATGATTTTAAACTAGCTATTACTTATTTCAGCAAATCATGTTAATCACCCTATTATGTTTTCATTAGTTGGACAGGAGTAGACAAATTTGCCGTTAAATGACATTCTACATCTTGTGGATACAAGGACAAGATTTTTTGAACATTATATCGCATTTGCAGTAGCCGTATGATGTGTTTGTAGGGACATTCTTTTTTGTTCTTCACCAAAAATCCATAACCTTGCCTAGTTCATGCAGTGACATGATTTTTTAACTATGTTTTAGTGCAATATACCCCCAAATTATGGAAACCGAACTATGATTCTGCTCCAATATGTAGTGACATGACTTTTTAACTATGTTTTAGTGCAATATACCCCCAAATTATGGAAACCGAACTATGATTCTGCTCCAATATGTAGTGACATGATTTTTTAACTATGTTTTAGTGCAATATACCCCCAAATTATGTAAACCGAACTATGATTCTGCTCAAATATGCAGTGACCTGATTATAAACTAGCTATTACTTCAATATTGCATCAAATTATGTTAATCAACCAATTATTGTGCACAAATATACAGTGCCATGATTTTGTACTAGCTTATGTCTCAAAATAGCTCCAAATTATGTAATCTCAACAATTTTTTTGCAGAAATATGTGGCGATATCATTTGTTATATCTATAATGTACTTACCTTGCTCCACCCGGAGAATCTGTGGCTTTCTTCTTCGCTTTCGCCCTCTTTGGTGTTCCTCTTCTTTGCTCCGCGGTTACCACTTTCTTTTTCCTCGCCATTTTAATTTCTTCTGCTTTTCTTCTTTGCTTCCCTTGATTTTGTCCGATTGATTGTTCTTTTGATGCTGTTATCCTTCAATTTCTTCAGATTCCGAACTAGAATTTCGCTTATATAGTATTCCATTTGATCGCACCTTGAGATCGTGGAGCTTCAGTTCGTGGATGTTCGGTTTTTTTCCGTTTATGATTTTCGGAAAGGTGGGGTTTTGTTTCCAACGTGGAAGAAAGATAGGAGTAGAAAAATAGATTGTCCTTATAACATAATAAGTTTTATTAGTGTCCTATTACCTCTAATAAGTTGAAAATTAGTCCTTTTAAATAATTGGCCCTAATATATATACTCTGCCAGCCTAAAAAGCGTCCGGTCTATGTTCTTTTCGCCATGCCCAACCTCCATTATCCATTTACTCACAAACCCGGCCAGTACCCGAATCCTTCACCCCTATATAAACTTATAACCCGACTCCCTCAAACCCTATCCCTCTCATTCTGCAGTTTTTCTTTCTAGAAACACTCTCTCCTAAATATTCTTCGTCTTTAATGGGCTTCAATGCAAATCCGATTTCTTGTTAAAACCTTATATCTCCTCACCTCAATCTTTCAGTCAACCGTTTCTTCTCCTTGTAATCCCTGAAAATTCGTTATGATGTCTTTTCCTTCCTTATTTTTTTATCCCTCGTGTTGATAATCCCTTGGAGAAACGCAGTGGCTGATTCTGTGAAAGATCTATCCAAATCGATCAAGCATGTGCAAAAAAAAATCATTTATGGAAGGTCCGATTTCGAGGAAATATGGCTTACCGGCAATGCGATCCAACGCTTTGTGAGGCTCCTCTACTTAAAGGTCATATGTTTCCGTTATTATGTTAATATATTTCAATATTTAGGCTGATTTGAGCATTTATTTGCCTTGACCTTTCCATTTTGTGTCGATATTGTATATATATCGTTTCAAAAACACGTTATGCACGTGGTGGCTGTTCGTATAGCCGTTAAAGGTTGAACCTTGCTCCTAAGACCGTCTGGATTCTTGAAGAATTGTGTTGCGAGTTTTAGACTGGTGGTTCTCTTCTTCATTGGTCCAACTAAACCCGGTTTGGTGAATCTCAACCCAAATCGCACAGGTAAAATGGCTTGAACCCCTACACCGAGGCTAAGTTTGACCTAGGGGTTCTTAACCCAATGATTGTCCAGTTCGAGTCATATGCCGAGGGTCCCGACCCAATCATGCCAGTAAACCACCTCAACTAAGTTAGACCAAGTTTTGTTGGCATCATAGCCTTCCTCGGTTTGTGTTTGAGTCATTCCCTGGTTTAATTGAACTAGGGTTTGGGTGCCTCACACTGAGCTATTAGAACAAAGTCAAAAGGGGATCTATCGGTTAAATCGTCAAGTGATTGCATGATTAACCAATTAACTGGGTTCAATGTCAGTATCACTCTCTCTTTTATGTGCCTAACAGCTCTTTTTTAGAGAGTATACTTAAGACCTTGAACGATAGACAAGCCTCGGTAAATTCATGGCTGGTAAATCACTAATTAGTGCTTCGAATTTTCAAGATTTCCTTTTTGGTCATGTTCACACACACCTTTGAGGTTCAAGTCATACCTCAAGGGCTATAAATAGCCAGTCACAGCACACAGGATTGCATCAGTTGAACAATATAACAATCCCACATTTTCTCTTTTAAAAAAATTTCTCTCTTTTGTGAGTCTGATTTAGTGTGGCAGTGTTTGAGTATCTTGGGAGATATCTCAAACTGAGACTGGTTTTGGAAGCCAAGACGATTGAAAGGAAGGGCATTTCCAGTTCAATAGGAGTGTGATTCCGCAACTTAGTTTGAGGTCAAGTTATGGTGTTCTTCCTAGTGTTTTGAAGGTATATAGAAACTTGTCACTTTTATTTCTGCCATATTTTTTTGCAACTGTGTTGTTTGTTTTTGCTTAACTGTAATTACTTGTGTAGTGGTTTGGTTAAGTGTCTGCACTAATCATTTCTCGTCTCAATTGGACTAAACTATGCATGTCAAGAATTTGAGTGATTCATCTCTAAAAACTGAGAAACTCTCTTTCTAGAGAGGACATGATCAATGGAAGGTTGACCCTCAGTTTTGCTGAGTATTAATCACCAACTCTAGGACACACCTTAGTCAATTTTGAAAAGACTTGATTGAGTGTCTATGGTTGGAGAACCTGTCTGTTTTGCTTGTAAAGATAGCAGCCTTGTGCTTTCAATTTAGTTTTTGAATCCACAGAAAGATCACATAACAGAAACTGTCTTTTGGTGATTTGGCCTGAAGTACCAAGACCACTGCCTTGTGAATAAGGCTCATCAGATTCTGGGCTTCTCTTGACTGTGTGTTGATCAGCGAAGTGAAAGGTTGTGGTGAACTTTGCTCAAAAATCAAATTGCTGCTGTGTAAAATTTAAGATCTGGTTTCTATGCGTGTCAGACTTGATATATTAGCACACTACCTTGTGTATAAGGCTTGAACAGACTGAATTTCAGACACCCTTGCAATGCTTTGCCTTTGAGTAGGTTTGAACTTGTCTTGTTTTTGTTATCCCCTTTACATCTGTTGGGAATTTCAACAGCCTATTCCTTGTGAATTGACTCTGATGAGATTCTGCCCCTATGTATTGTGCCTTACTTTGCTCAAATCTGCTGTTATAATCCCCGTATCTGTGTTGCCTACAAATTTACCATGAAGTCTGCATTGCCTGAATAATATGTAATAGCCATAGTATATTTTTGTGTAGTCTTAAGGACCAGCTGTGTTTTGTGATTAGAATGAATACTGCTTTGTTAATCAACCTTGAGTTAAGACTCTAAACTAATTAACATTTCAATGCTGAATCATATTAATCAGCTTATTTTTTAGGTCCCTTGCTTTGATTGTATCCTGGTGTGCATTGTAGTCCGGACTGGACTGTATTTGTGATAATCTGACAATCAAGGTTGGATTATCATCTGTACAAGTTTAGCTGAAGGCACTCAGTTCAAGTTCTGTTGTGTATTAACTCTTCGTAAATCTTGAATCTGTAATAGCTTAACACTAATCTATAATATTAGTAGGTTCTGTTTTGAACAAACTTTGTGCCTTAGTGTAATTTCTGCCTGCTTTGAATTTGTATTGTTCAATACATCATGTAAATCGTTTTGATCTTAGTTCTATTGAAATTTATTGTACCAGAATCGTACCTTTATCACACTTAGATAATCTGATCACTTACGTATAAACACATAATTTAAAAATGTTAATTCAACTTTCAGAATTAATTGTTAATAATTGTGTGCATCTTTGCTCCTATATGTGACAACTCCGTTTTAATAATTTAAATCGAAAAAGTTTTAAAAACACCTTCTCTGTATTCAACCCCCTTTCTCGAGTGGTTTCGCACATTTTCGATCCAACAATTGGTATTGGAGCTTGGTCACCAGTGATCATATTCTTGATATCTCATGGTGTGATTAATAGTGCTTTTAAATTCTTTGATTTACCTTGGTCTTGGTGATATTTTTTTTGCATTATTTTTGTTACCAAGTTAATCCAAGCCAGTGTGCTAGAATCTTTGACTCTCACACACTCAGTTATCATATTTTCCATTGTACCTCATTTCATCTTGCATTACCTTTTTGTTGCATATCATTGACTTGCATTGTATTGGATTCCTTGAATAACTCCATGAACTCAATGGAGGGCTTTGTTGGATCGAGTTATGCACAATATATATCCTAGAAGGGGAGGGGGGTGAATGGGTTATTACGGCTTGTTAAATTTTATTAAGCCTTTTTCAGAGTTTAAATTACTTAACCTATTATTGATAATAAACTAGGCGGAAGATCTAGTTAGAATCATCATTTATAGATTAAGGTTCTTGTGAAGTTAACAACTCAGGAAATTAACGAGTTATTTCCTAATATGTTTAGCATGCAATGATATAAGAGTGTTTCTATTTTGATTTCCAGGAAAAAACAATTACGTTGATTTTAGTTGTTTAAACTAACCAATCAATCCTATGTGTCAAATACAATCACACATAGATTCACCAGGAACTTTTAGTTTACAAATTTCAATAATGTAGAAATGCAATACAAGATGAAACGGTGTTGTGACTTGTCACTCTTTTAGTTCACATTGTAGTGAAATAATCTTAACCACTAAAGATTCAATCATAGTTCTGTTAATAAAATATGACACAATAGAACAATACAACCTCAGTACTTATTCTAACAAATTCTAAATTCAAGAACACGGTTGGAGATAGCAATTTAAAAGCAATAAATAAGACATGAACTTACTGACAATGAACCACAAAGGTTCAGGTTGGGAGAGAACGGTGCACAAGTTACCAGAAAGAACAAGGAGAAAAGTCTTTAATGCAACAATAAGTATGGCAGATAAACCGATGCTTTAATTATCATATGTTTTTGACAAATTTCTGGATAATCAAAATGTATAGAAATATGTTGCAGTGACCTAGATGATATATGTGTGTGTGTGTGTGTGTGTGTGTGTGTGTCTGTGTTTGTGTGTGTGATGATAAATGCAGACATCTAGTGTGGTTAGGTGGTAATAATCCCATTATGGCAGATGTAAAATGATGAAGTTTATTATTTCAATAACTGGTTAATTATTTACTTAAATAATAAACTTGTACATGACCCATATATAGAGATAAATCTGAAACACATACCCGAGAGGCATAGGAAACCCGATCAATTCTTCATAATCATTAAAGTGATGATCAATGAGACTCAGATTTCATAAGAGACATATCTTCATCTTTGACATAAGTCCAATCGGATCTATACATTTTTGAATCATAAACACATGGTTTCATCAAGCATTCATCAACAGATTGTATATAGCTTCATAGGATGGACGAAATAACACAAAACTATATACATATCTACTACAGTTTCACAATACACCAGATAATATTACGAACACTGTAATGCAAAGTGTATAAACATGTCAAAAGATTTGAACAAGAATGACTGACATGTTTATAATATTCGGATTTACTTAATCTTTAATCGAAGTTCTGTGAGTGACATTTCATAAGCAAATCTGAATGTGAATGAGAGATAGAATAAAGAGAGTTATACTAGTGCTTACCATTGCCGATTTAGGTCATATCGAAGCTAAAAAATATTGCATGTTCATAGATGAAAATAGAACAGCCACCGACTTTATTTCATAGTAAGAGACCACAACATTTTCTCGATCTGATTCTTAAAACTTCAATTCAGACATTGTTCATCCACAGATTGTCACAAGCTGAATATTGCCTAGCCACCGGAAAAAAGATCAGGGCTGCATCTTCATGGCATCAATCAGTGACCGGAGAAGATGAATCATCATTATCGGATTTAGCAAAGGAATCTTGAGTTCATCAGAAGAGAAAGGGCTTGATAGAAGAAGAAGATATTCTCAGCACAGAAAAAAATAGGTGAAAGAAGTAAGATATCGGAGATACATCGGAGATGGTTTTTCTGATTTAGGTTTATGGAGAAGGAGGATTTTCAGAGAGGAGAAAGGAGTATTCAGACTTATAGACAGCGAAAAAGTGGACGGAATGTTAGGGTTTTGGTTTATATAGGATGGCCAGTTTCCGGGTTATGGGCTTGTTAGGGTAAACGGTTGGGTTATATCAGCAGGGCCGGGTAGGAGATGCAGCTGGATCATTTAATGCTTAGCCCAAGTATATTATCCAATGTACTTAAAGAACACCATATCATATTTAGCGTGATGATTAGAAAGTATCATAAATGAATTATTTTAATCATTTATGGCGTGTATTACAGGGTACTTGCAAAAGAAAGAAAAATGCCTTTGTAAGTCATAAGACTTCTTGGCAGGGTTAGTACAGTTAAAAAAAATATAATGACATATAAATTAAGGTATTGTAATATTAATCAAACCATATATGGATTATTGTGGGCACAACAATATCATAACAATTCTCATCCTTTTGTAAAATTAATCAAACCATATATGGATTATTGTACGCTCCCCCTAAATTACAGCTCCCCCTGCATATGTACATCTCTCCCCTTATTTTGAAAAATGAATGAAAAGAAGGGTCTAAAGAGGAACCTCCGCCCCCCGGCTCTGTGTTTCCACATCGAGAATTATTTGCAGATGGAGAGGTGTCAAAGGGGCTTTTTACTTCCCAAACAGATCCTCCTACATCTATATATAAAGGCTGGTTTATCAAGAATACGCAAGAAAAGCACTTTGAATTGTTGATTAATCGGCAAATGGTTTTTGTATTATATCAATCTACGTTGATGATTTAAATATTATTGGAACATGCAAGGAGATTGATGAAGCAAGTTCATACTTAAAGACGGAATTTAAAATGAAAGACTTAAGTAGAACCAAATATTGTCTCGGCCTGCAGATCGAACATCGACCTGAAGGAATATTCATACACCAGTCAACCTATTTGAAGAATGTTTTGGAGAGATTTAACATGGACAAATCTCATCCACTAGCACACCCATGGTTGTCCGATCCATTGAAGTGGATAAGGATCCATTTAAACCTAAATAAGATAATGAGGAAATGTTAGGACCAGAAGTTCCTTACATGAGTGCCATTGGAGCATTACTGTATATTGCACATTGCACTAGGGCCCATATTGCATTTGCAGTAAACTTGCTAGCAAGATTTAGTGCTTCTCCTACAAGGAGACATTGGAATGGCATTAAACATATTTTTAGGTATCTTCAAGGAACATTAGATTTGGTTTTATTTTATACAAGAGATCAAGATATGACGTTGGTAGGCCATTCAGATGATGGCTATATGCCTGATCCCCATAATGCCATATCTCAGACTGGTTATGTTTTGCTATTTGGTAATACTGCAAATTCATGGAGGTCGTTAAACAAACTATGGTTACCAATTCTTCAAATCATTCAGAGATTATAGATTTATATTAAGCCTCACGAGAACGTGTATGGATAACGATAATGATACAACACATTCATAGTGAGTGTGGTATTGTTTCAGATAATTTATCCCCAACAGTCGTTTACGAGGACAATGCAACATATGTTACACAAATGAGAAATGTTTATGTTAAGGGAAACTTAACTAAGCATATTGCACCCAAATTCTTTTATCCACATGAGCTCCAGAAGAGCGATGATATAGTCATTGAGAAATTTTGCTCAAGTAAAAATCTAGCAGATTTATTCACCAACTCTCTTCCCACATCTACTTTCGAGAAACTTGTTAATAAGATTGGAATGCGTAGGCTTGGAAGATTATCATCTTAAGGGGGAGCGAGCAATTCAAACAATATTGAAGACCAATGACTATACACTTTTTCCCTTTAACTAAGTTTTTTCCCACATGGTTTTCTTAGTCAAAGGTTTTTAATGAGGCAGTTAATGTAACACATAAAACGCATATGTCATGAGCTATATTCCTTGTCTAGTTTTTGTCCCACTGGGTTTTTCTAACAAAGTTTATAGTACATGACATATACGTAAATCAAATGAGTTACATATTCATCGACATCCAATGAGGAGTGTTATCAAACATGTAATAAATGTGGATGTCCATTAAGAGATTACTTGATCTTATTCATTGTAGAAGTTAAGGATATCAAAAGTTCTACATTATTACCTTCATTCATTGTACCTATTATCTTAATTAATGAAATATGATGGAGACGGTTGACTTCGTCATAGCTATGTGTGTGTGTGTATATATATATATATATGTATATATATATATATATGTATATATATATATGTATATATGTATATATATATATATATATCTTCCTTGTAAAGGGATGAGGGCAATGAAGTAAATAGATACATTTTCTTCTTTTATCCAGATAGTTTGCCTTGTTCATATGGTGTTATACCGATTATTCTACAACAATATATAGTTAATGGATTACATTCTTATATAAATAAAAACAAGCAAGAGGATCGCATCTGCCTTAATAATAAAGGTTTATTGCACCTCTTGTTGAGAATTAAACATCAATATCTATCTTCTCATGACATAATAAAAAAAACACTTCTTCCATTTAAAAAAAATTAAAATTTACAAAGACAACAACGTCATAAAACGGAAAGAAAAATAGAAACCGAACTAAAAGAAGGCAAATTTTATCCGGGTCCAAAGTAAAAGTATGATTTTTTGTCCTGAGCCCAATCATAATAACATATTTCAATAAGGTCTCACATTGTTAAAATTTTAAAATTGCATTTCTAAAGGCATCTCCAACCCTACCCGTTTCCCTTCTTGCGCAAAATTCTCCACAAATGCAACATCAACTGTTGCCCAATTTTTTTTGGTGACATCACCAAACATATCCTCCATTTTCAAGTTAGATTTTACTTCTCCCCAATTTGGTGTTAATTAGAAAAATAATGTAAGATGATCGAAGATGGTAGAGAATATTTAAGGCAAAAAAATTACATCGTTTTGATGGTAAGGAGTGCAAAATGGAGCAAAGGATTAAAGATGCTCTAAAGGCCTTTTTATACATTAAAGGAGTCCACAAGTACAACAATAATGTAAGCCTTCAACCCTAATGCAATGGAGAGTTTATATCAATTTTGGTACAAATTAGCACACCAAAATAAATAGGCCTAATACCTATTTTATATTAAACAAAGTCGGCAACTATAGCTATCATTGCCGATGTGGGATAACTAAAACCAATTTGACAATTGTGGTATTTAAATCAAATTGGGCTTTGGCCCAACCTTAACAAACCTCCGCCTTGCGACAAAGGCTCAAATCCAGAAATAGTAAAACTAATTTTTCTCCACAAACTTCAAAAATCTTCAGACTATGTAAAATAGGTCCAAGCATTGCTTGAACATAACTAATGGACGACGTTACGTAAAATCAAACTCTGAACGAGATGACATAGGGAATGCAGAATTGCCAATAACTGTGGATCCTTGCAAAACACACAAACCACCTGACCTTCAAGCTTTCATAACAATAAGAGCACCTTTAGTTAGCTTCAAAACTCCAACTTCAGTGTTGTACCGAAATCCAAGAGTCTCAAGTGCGTCCAAAGAGATGAGATTTTTCTTCAAATCCGGAACATGTCTTACTTTTTTAAGTGTTCTGACAACACCATGACGGGTCTTGATTCTAGCCGTACCAATACCAGCAACCTTGCAAACTGCGTCGTTACCCAACGAAACAACTCCACCTTGAACTGAATCAAATTTGGAAAACCAATCCCTACTGGGACGCATATGATACGTGCAACCAGAATCCAAGATCCATTCATCAGAAAACCTTAATTTATCATCAACAAAGAATATATCTCCATCACTCTCATCTTCTACAGTACCGGCCTGACCAAACTCTTTACCACGCTCTTTCTTCTGTTCATGATTTTCTTTGCTCTTAAGTCAAAAGTGATTGGATTTTATATGCCCAACTTTTTTACAATAATTGCACGTCAAATCTTTATGTTTGGGATTCAAAACATAATTTTCACTATCTGCATCCTTTTTATTTAATCTACCCTGAACTACCAGCACGTCTTCCTGACTACTACTACTTCCCCCAGTAATATCTTTATCAATCTTCTCTTTTGATTTAAAAATCGACTAAATTTCTTTGTAAGAAATAGTATCCATACCATAAAACATCGTTTCCCTAAAATGCTTAAACGACTGGGGAAGTGAACACAATAACAACAAGGTCTGATCCTCATCATCATTCTTAACATCTATAATACGCAAATCCATTAGTAGGGAATCAAATTTATCTAAGTGTGATAATATAGATGACCCATCATTCATACGAAACATATACAAATTCTGCTTTAAATAGAGCCTATTCTTCACATTTTTTTTTTCACACATAAGGATTTTAGTTTTTCCCACAAATCCTTAGCAGTAGCCTCAGTGGCTACCTCTCTTAAAACCTTATCAGAAAGACATAAGATGATACCTGACCTGGCCTTCTTGTCGAGACCATTAAACTCCTCATCTGACATTTTCTCTGGCTTATTCTCCTTCCCAAGTAGCGCAATATCGAAGCCCTCTTGAATCAGCATAGCTTTCATCTTCAACTGCCACATCCCGAAGTTGACGTTTCTGTCGAATTTCTCAAAATAATACTTAGTTACCGTCATGAAGGCTAATTAACAAAAGCTCAAAAAACAACCTCGGAAAAACCTAACGAAAGCTTAGAAAAACCACATCTTGAAATAACCCCAGCTCGGAAACACCTCGGCTCTGATACCAATTTGTTAGAATAAAACAAACCGTGCGATAGGCATAAACGATGGTAACACAAAATAACAAATGGAAGGAATTAAGACAAAACACCAAATTTACGTGGTTTTCGATAATGTGCCGACTAGTGATGACATAGATCAAGTGATAATAAAATACTTGACCACCATAAACCAATACTAGCAAGAGGACTAGGTCCATCGTAGTACAGCTATAGCGAATCAAGGTCGATCCCACAAGGAACCAATTGTGGGTCATTTATATACAAACAATTAATCATTCATACCAAGGACACAAAGGCGGTCTACGACCAACAAGAGACAAGAAAGATAAAGGACATGACACAAACAATGTAATTAACCTCCCCAATTATTATGTTATCATTGGGATCTAGAGATTCTATGAAATTAAGCTAGACTCGACACTATTAACCCGATTCGTATTTCTTTTATATTGGCTACGGGAGTCATCCCCTAAACTAGATCTAGCTCCGGGTAGGCCATCTAGATCACTATGCTACATTACGTGACTTCACTTTTTAGTCCTCCATCTCATATAACTTGCACGCTTACAAAACTAGGGATGCCGATATTAACTGTATTCCTCACCTAGGCAACATTCCTATGGTTAGGCATACTTCCTAAGTGATCGCATAAGTCTCCGTCCCATTAACACTAACTTTTTAGGTATCATGTTAATCTACGATTTACATATAATTAGATGAGCTCAATTCCCTAATACAAAACAGATCTAGATCTCACTGAAAGTCCCGGAAGATCAATTCATGAGCGGACCTAGGAGCCCTATATTGGTATTTTCTAATCATATGCTAATTAAAACAGACGAGCAACGTAGCCGTAGCCACACCTACTAAGACAAGAAATTCTAGGTGGACAATCATACCATAAAGACGTGGCTCGATTGACGCGGCAAAAACCTAAATCTTTGCGTTTCTACATACGTAACGGATAAAATAGAGATTCATAAAGCAATTATATAGATCTACTAAAAACACGATTGTTAATCAAAATAAAGTCATACATAGATCACGAGACATAGGCGTGGGCGTGCGGATCCTAATAGACGAGGAATCCGTACTGCCTCACGTTGTAATCCTAAATCTACATAATTTAACTAAGAAATAACAATCTCAAACGATAAATAATAATTGGGGAATTAATTATAAAAACTAAGAGAAAATAACTACAAGAACTTACATAATTGCAGAACTTGTAAAAAACTACTCTAAGGAAAACTGAGGATTTTATTATAAACTGAGAAAAGTGTCTAAGGTGTGTTTTTGCTAATGAACTAGAACAACTATATATAGGAGTAAAAATCGAGTTAGGATAAGCATTAACCGATCTAAAATGGGTTTCTTAAATCCAAATGAAGTCTAAAACGCGTTGAGATAACTCCAAGTCGATCCGGTCGATTTGGCCGAACTCGCCCCCAGCAAGCCTTGACTTCGCTGCCAGCGAGTCCCTGATCTTCGGATTGGCTCGCTGGCTCTTGTCATGCCTTACTCCTCTTTTCGCACTGATCCGATATTTATCTTCAATGCACTCCGAATTTTCTTTTATCTTGAGATTTAATTCATCCATTTGTAACTATCCTCCAATTTATCTCAATTTACAAAATAAATATTTATTGCACAGTAAATCGTATTTAAATGATAAAAACGGATAAATACCAAATTATATTCTATTAATCACATAACATTAAATAATCATTATACACATGTGATTTAACATAAAATATATATTATTAGGCTCGATTTAAGGATAATGTTGATGACTTTTACGGGTATATTTTGACCGTCATCAACTACCCCCCACTTAGACTTTGATCGTCCCGAACAAAGCATCAATAAGTCATTCCCCAAGACAACATTTTCCATGGTCAGATCATACTTACGCAAGAAACTCGAGTCAACTCATACCAGTCATGCTCATTAGGTATCCATTATTCACTACTCCCTATGAATCAAAGTGATGTGTGCATGTGCATTCAGTTTTATATATTCGTGGAAAGATTGAAGTTTATGCTAACTTTGCAGTCTTAACCTACCAACATCAGCATTCCCACTTCTTAAGCCTCGCATGGGTAAAGACATGGTGCAATAAGCAAGAGCGTTATCTAAGAGGTTTTTGGACTTGGAGACCGATAAAAATACTCGAAGCCACTTAAAAGTTGACTTTTTTTTCTCACATTTTCATATTTTCAAGCATTAACACATCTCAAGAAAGAAACTTGCTTTAAAAGTAAATTACGCATTGCAAGAATCCTGTTTCACGGATTGGTCAATAGCATTGAATATTACCACAAGCGCGAAGCTACTTTGGTAATGTTACTACAAGCCCAATGTTTAACGCTTTGTTAAAACACAGATAAATCTCAAGCTTATTACTCCGCTTTAATGGCCAGAATATAGGAATACATCAGCAGATAAATATCGACACTAAGATCACATAACCAATCATCTACGCAATGTACACAAAATTTCTTAAGTTATTATAATTCGTGCGGTAAAAATCGATTCAAAGATTGAGTAATCGAATAATAAATAACTACTTGCAACAATCGGCATGAATATCCTTGAATTCACATAAATATAAAATGATCACGTACTCATGCAACTTGGTTCCTTTCCTATCAATTCTTAGCCAGGAACTCACAATTCTAAGGGTACGAGATAAATAATATGGCATTTATTCAATTTTTTCAATTTTTCTTAAATTTTCTCCCATACCGTTTCTTTTAATTTTTAATTATAGCACATCATAGCTAAGTCTCCTACCCCCCACTTAAACATGTCATTGTCCCCAATGACAAAGAAAAAATGAGAACGTAAGAAAAAGACTTAGCTTGGGAAACGGCTCTCAAGTAAGAAGCAGAATACCGGAGTAGTCCAAGCACGTCGAGGAACTTCTCGGAATATAAGTGTAATATCCCGATTTTTGAAAAAGGGCAATTCGGTCTTTTAGCAAAAATCAGAATATTATGTTATTTTTAATTAAAGGATTTTCGAAAAAAGAAAAGAAAAAGGATAAACAAGGATTTTCTTTTTAAGGAAAATAATTAAATAATTAGGTAATTGGGATTATAAAAGGAAAACTAATCCTAATTTTAACCTAGTTGTTTTTGACAAAAAAAAGAGGGAGGGACGCAGAAAGAGAGGCGCAGGAGAGAAAAAAAAAAGGGAGAAGAGGCTTTCGATTTTCAAGGCTAATCCGTTGCTCTTTTCAACAGACGTCTCAAGAGAGAAAGGATCATCGCGAGACGAGGATCGTTTTGATACCAACAATCCCTAGATCCGTTGACGTTGGAGGTTAAAGGTTTAACCTTTTTTTTCAAAGCTTTGGTAGTTTGGATCGTTGTACCATGCAAATTAAGGTAACGTGGTTTTCTTATCGTATGATTAAGGTTTCGTAAAGTGGTAGAGCAATTTGTATGATTGTTTTTCATGGTTTTAATTCGTTTAAGTCGAGTTTGGGTTGAATTTGAGTAGAAAACGCAGAGTGCGTAAAATCGCCTCTCGTGGTGCGAAGAAGAACGTGTATATGTGCAGGGGAGGGAGGCTCGGTCGACCGGGCCTATCCATTCGGTCGATCGAGTGTTGGTTCATCCGCACGGATGAGTTGTGTATCCGTCATGGCTATTTCTCGATGATCGAGCAGAAAGTTTATCCGTCCGGACAGGATCGCTTTTTGATCGTTTTCCTTTGTTATATGTTTAAAGCTCCATAATAGCGTATTTACTGCATAACCTTACGTGACAAAGCCCTGAATTAGCTTTTGATGCGTTTAGTTCCGGCACCACTTGGATTCCCTAAAAAGATGAAGTGTGGGACCGTCGAAAGCTTTGGATTTGCCTTGTGCTTCGATAAGCTAGAGTTTATCGATGTCCGTGTAATTGCTAGGGCTTGTCCGTGTCTAGTGGTCTAAACGAGAGTAGGAGATGTGAGGAGCTTACTTGAAAACACTTAGGTGGCTAGCTAAACATCTAATCAAGCGTATGTGCTAGATTAATAATCTTAAACATCATGCAATGCTTGGTAAGGCATAGTACAATATCGCGATGTATTCTCTCGACCGGACAAAGTAGATCGCACTCCACGCCGGTCAATCGATTGGCTAGATAAAGCGTCTGGTGCATTCGCGGTTATCACACTATCGGGACTCGAGATATTCCGGGGCTACTAGAGCGTGTCTCTAAGTAGGTTGCACCCAGTTGTCCTAGTACATCCTATTACTAGGCGTAGTGCCCTTGTTATTCATGATGTAACAAACTTGAGCTAAGTTAGATACCTTTTGGAACCCCATGTTATGCTATGAACATAATATGATAGTTAGCTAGGGTTAATAATGGAAATGAATTAATAAAAGACGGCGTTGCTTTTATTTCTTTATGAGATCATAGTTATACGATCTTCTACGCGTTACTAAGTACTTATGTACTTACCCCGTTACTTTTTGTTTGTCTTTCCCTTTCCCCAAAGAAGATGAACAGGTTGCTACGGTTGACGAGTTCTTTGATGATGAAGTTTGAGAGGAAGCTTTTGAAGACTTAGTTCTTTTAGTTGTTTCTTTCTTAAAACAGTTGTTTCACGTTTGAACAATGTTGTCCTTCTTTTTGGTTTAGCTTGTTTTGAGATCATTGGGATTTGGATGTTGGATGATTAGTTCTCTTTATTGGGTTTAGTTTTTCACAGCATTGAAAACCGTGTGTTCGATCTTTTGGTTTCCCCGAGTTGTTGAGTTGTTTTATCTTCCGCGTCGCTTGGTTCTGGTGTATGACATAAGGCTTACATATATTATTGAATTTATTTGATAATATTTGTGCCGAGCGCTCTTTCCGGATAAGGACTCGGTGTCCGGGAATGGGGCGTTACAGTTGGTATCAGAGAGAAAGGTTTTCTTTGCTGTGTAGGACTTGATTTATTCTTTAAGATAAGTTTTAGAGCTTTAGTAACCCCTCTCTTTTCTTGGTAACAGAATGGTGCTTACTAGAGGAGGAGCTAATACGAGTAACACCGAGGCAGCTAACACCCAGACGGGTAACGCTGAGGCAGAATTTACCGAGGTTGTGATTCCGAGAAGGAGAAGAAGTGGACCAGCTACCCAGAGCCCTACGGTTTCTCAAGGAAACACCCCGTCTGTGAGCAGCATCATGCGTGGGGTGAATCAGGGACCAGACATTATCACCAGAGGTAGAGTGGAACAAGGGGGTCCTTCACGGTTTAACACCCGCATACCGGTTACTACTTCAGCTCCAAGGACCACGAGTTGGACCGGGTTGGGACTTTCTCATCCACCGGCTAGTCGCTTTTCGATTATCCACAGTATCGACGTTTTTCCTTCGCACCACCGAGTTTTACACGCGAACCGACGGTTCTACCTCCACCGCCACCTAGGTCGATTCTTTTTTGTAGCACTGGCTACACCCATCCCCAATAGAACTATCGAGATCGAATGCCCCACCCAGTCAAAGCAGCGATGTACATCATCATCAGTTTGGGGGTTATGACAGACCAGTGGATTGGTATGAGAAGATAAAGAAACATAGGGTGCCAGAATTCTTTGGCAATGTTGAGCCAGCAGCGGCAGACTTATGGATTCGTGGGTTCGAGAAGGCGTGCAGAAATATGAAAGCTCCAGAATCTGAGTGGGCTCATTTAGCCATATCCTTGTTGGCAGGAAATGCAGAAAGTTGGATGGAAGCATATGAGCAAGTTAATCCAAGGATCACGGATTGGGCAGTGTTCAAGGATCTGTTCTATAAGGAATACTTTCCTAGGACAGCACGGAATGCGAAGGCTAATGAGTTCCTGAGTTTGAAACAAGGGAGATATACTACAGTAACTCAGTACTCCCAGAAGTTCCATGAGTTGGGCAGATTCTACCCTGAGATCATGAAAAGTGAAGAGAAAAAGATTGATAAATTCATGGAAGGATTGTCACACGAGGTGGCGAAGGGCATGCTAGGAGATAGACCTACGAGCATGGCAAGCGTCATGGATAGAGCTTTGACTGCGGAGAGATTTGCCAGTAGACAGACGGTTGTAGTTGGAGATAAGAGGTCTTTCTCAAATTTTCAAGGAAGTAATAGAGGAGCACCGCAGCAGAATGTTAAGAGGGCAGGAAATCCGGCTACGAAGAGTTCAGCAAGTGGAACGCCAGCGGTTTGTGCTAAGTGTAACAAGACACACACAGGAGAGTGCATGGCAGGTAGCGTGAGTTGTTTCCACTGTGGGGAAGTGGGACATTACTCGAGAGCGTGTCCTAAGAAGCTCTCTCAAGGTAATCATGTAGGAGGACGAGGTAACCAGCAGGGTAATCGTACCACAGGTAGCAAACCAGTTCGTGTCTTCGCAGCAGATGCAGAACCGGAAGAGTTAGATGAACTTGTGGTGACAGGTACTTTTCAGTGTTTGTGTTTATTATAGATATTTAATATGATATAGCGCGCATATGATATTACATATTTATACTTAAATTGATTCACTTGTTAGGCACCATAATCATAGATAATCTAGCAGTTTCAGCTCTGTTTGATACTGGAGCTTCAGGGACTTTTGTTTCCTCTAAGATAGCTAAGAAGTTGAACCTACCCCTTAAGGAATTGGAGAGACCTTTGAGTATAACCACACCTTTGGGCAGAGTCACTAGATGTGATCAAGTCACCCCCCAAGTCGATATTAGAGTTGGGACTTACATGTGCCAGTATGCTTCGACGGTGTTGGATTTCTCGGATTTCGATGTTATCACAGGTATGGGTGGTTGTCCAAGAATTATGTCTACTTGGATTGTAGAGGTAAGAGGGTGATCTTTAAGGCCCAGGAAAATCACCTAAGGCGTTTGAGTGGTAACGTATGCAAGCCTAGCAAGGGTCGTTATCCGATTATCTCAGTGATTAAAGCCCTAAGAGCTTTGAAGAGGAGTTGCCTGGGGTTTCGTTGTTTATGCATTAGATAAGGAAAAGCATAGGCCCGAGTTAGGAGAGACTCGTGTAGTTAAGGACTTTCTGAAGTTTTCCGGAAGATTTGCCGGGACATATGCACGATAGGGCCATAGAGTTCGAGATCGAATTGATTGCCGGAGCATCACCGAGTGGCTAAAGCACCTTATAGGATGGCACCAGCTGAGTTGAAAGATTTGAAAAATCAGCTTAAGGAGATGCTAGAGAAAAACATCATCCAGCCAAGTACATCACCGTGGGGAGCACCGGTCTTGTTTGTGAAGAAGAAAGATGGGAGTATGCGCTTGTGCATCGACTACCAGAGAGTTGAATAAAGCGACAATCAAGAATAAGTATCCTTTACCAAGGATTGATGATCTGTTGATCGATTTGCAAGGCAAGAAGGTGTTCTCTAAGATTGACCTTAGGTCCGGTTATCATCAGTTGAAGATCAAGGTGTCAGATATACCTAAGACAGCCTTCAGTACGAGATATGGACATTATGAGTTTCTGGTCATGCCGTTTGGACTCACTAATGCTCCATCGAAATTCATGGACTTGATGCAAAGAGTTTTCATGCCTTATCTCGATAAGTTTGTGATAGTTTTCATAGATGATATCTTGGTATACTCCAAGGATAAGAAAGAGCATGAAGAACACCTAAGGATAGTTCTACAGACCTTAAAGGAGAACAAATTGTATGCCAAGTTTTCTAAGTGTGAGTTTTGGTTGGACCAAGTGAGTTTTCTTGGGCATATAATTTCTAGAGAAGGTATTAAGGTGGATCCAGCAAAGATAGAAGCCGTTTCTAAGTGGCCTAGACCGACATCAGTAACGGAGATAAGAAGTTTCTTGGGTTTAGCTGGGTACTACCGGAAGTTTGTAAAGGATTTCTCTAAGATAGCTACACCTCTCACGAGGCATACTCAAAAGAACGTTAAGTATGAGTGGACCAGTGAATGTGAGGAATCTTTTCAGACTTTGAAAGAAAAGTTGACCACAGTACCCGTGTTAGCATTACCGGAAGTTTTTGATAACTATGATGTATACACGGATGCATCAGGTCAAGGTTTGGGTTGTGTTTTGATGCAATCAGGGAAGGTAATTGCTTATGCATCTTGTCAGTTAAAGGCGCATGAGAAGAATTACCCTACACACGACTTGGAGTTGGCAGCAGTGGTATTTGCTCTGAAGCTTTGGAGACACTATCTGTATGGTGTCAAGGCAAGGATCTTCACGGATCATAAGAGTCTTAAGTTCTTCTTTACTCTGGAGAATCTGAACATGAGACAAAGAAGATGGTTGGAGTTCGTGAAAGATTACGACTTGGACATTCAATACCATCCGGGTAAAGCGAATGTTGTAGCATATGCACTTAGCCGGAGAGCGGTTAATGCTATCACTACCTTGCAAGAAGTCGTAGATCAGTTGGATAGGATGCAGATTCAAGTGATTGAAAGGAAGGGTGAAGCTCGGACTTTGGCGCCATTGATGGCAAGGTCAGATTTGCTAGATGAGATTCGGGCTAAGCAGGATAAAGACCCTGTGTTGATTAATTTGAAGCGAGTAGCTCGAGAGAAGCCTATAGTGGGTTATTAGTTGGACAAGAGTGGTCATCTTTGGTACGGAGACCGTTTGTGTGTGCCCGATGTGGATGGCCTAAGAGAGAAGGTTATGGATGAAGCTCATAAGATTGCTTTTGCGGTACATCCAGGAGCCACTAAGATGTATAGAGATCTCAAGGAGAGATATTGGTGGCCTGGTATGAAGTTAGGGATCGCAGAGTTTGTGGCAAGATGTGATACATGCCAGAGAGTGAAAGCAGAACACAGAAGACCAGGAGGTTTGTTGAAACCCTTGGAGGTACCGAAATGGAAATGGGAGAATATCACGATGGATTTCATCACCGGTTTGCCTAAGACTAAGGGCGGTCATGACATGATTTGGGTGATTGTGGATAGACTCACAAAATCAGCCCATTTCTTGCCATGTAAAGTGGACATGCCAATAAAGAAGTTCGCTACTATGTATATCGACAATATAGTGAAGCTTCATGGTGTGCCTCTATCTATTGTATCCAGCAGGATAGTAGATTTATCGATCGCTTCGGAAGGGTTTGTAGAAAGCTTTTGGGACGAAGATCGATTTGAGTACTGACGTTTCATCCATGACGGATGGGCAATCGAGAGAGAACAATTCGAGACTCGAGGACATGCTTAGAGCTTGTGTTTTGGACGCCGGAGGATCATGGATAGATTACCTCAACTTGGCTGAGTTTGCTTACAACAATAGTTACCATGCAAGTTTGGGAATGCCACCTTTTGAGGCCTTGTACGGTAGGAAGTGTAGAACTCCACTTTACTGGGATGAAGTGGGAGAGAAACATATCACAGGGCCGGAGATGGTTCAGCAAGCCAAGGAGAAAATCGAGTTGATAAGGAAAAATCTGAAAAGTCGCTCAAGATCGTCAGAAGAGTTGGGCCGATGTTAGAAGAAGACCGCTAGAGTTTGAGGTCGGGGATAGAGTTTACCTTCGAGCGTCTCCGATGAAGGGTATCAAGAGGTTCGGACAGAAAGGAAAGCTAAGTCCAAGGTATGTAGGACCTTTTGATGTCATCGAAAGAGTTGGGAAGTTGGCTTATAGAATTCGGTTGCCAGAATCGATGTCTAGAGTCCATAATGTCTTCCACGTATCGATGCTTAAGAAGTGTTTATCTAAGGTGGATGTGGAATCTGAGATTGATCCGGAAGTTTTGCAAGATAATCTAACATACGTAGAGAAGCCGATAAGGATTCTTGATAGGAAAGAGAAGATGATAAAGACACGAGTGATCCCGTTAGTATTAGTGCAATGGAGCAATCATGCACCGACGGAAGCCACTTGGGAAGTGGAAGCGGACATGTTCGACGAGTTCCCAGAGTTCCCTCATCTACCAGGTATGATCTAGTTTCGAGGACGAAACTCCTCTTAAGGGGGGAGGAATGTAATATCCCGATTTTTGAAAAAGGGCAATTCGGTCTTTTAGCAAAAATCAGAATATTATGTTATTTTTAATTAAAGGATTTTCGAAAAAAGAAAAGAAAAAGGATAAACAAGGATTTTCTTTTTAAGGAAAATAATTAAATAATTAGGTAATTGGGATTATAAAAGGAAAACTAATCCTAATTTTAACCTAGTTGTTTTTGACAAAAAAAGAGGGAGGGACGCAGAAAGAGAGGCGCAGGAGAGAAAAAAAAGAGGGAGAAGAGGCTTTCGATTTTCAAGGCTAATCCGTTGCTCTTTTCAACAGACGTCTCAAGAGAGAAAGGATCACCGCGAGACGAGGATCGTTTTGATACCAACAATCCCTAGATCCGTTGACGTTGGAGGTTAAAGGTTTAACCTTTTTTTCAAAGCTTTGGTAGTTTGGATCGTTGTACCACGCAAATTAAGGTAACGTGGTTTTCTTATCGTATGATTAAGGTTTAGTAAAGTGGTAGAGCAATTTGTATGATTGTTTTTCATGGTTTTAATTCGTTTAAGTCGAGTTTGGGTTGAATTTGAGTAGAAAACGCAGAGTGCAGAAAACTGTCCTCTGTGGTGCGACAAGAACATGTATATGTGCAGGAGGGAGGCTCGGTCGACCGGGCCTATCCATTCGGTCGACCGAGTGTTGGTTCATCCGTACGGATGAGTTGTGTATCCGCATGGCTATTTTCGATGATCGGATGAGAAAGTTTATCTCGTCCGGACAGGAACTATTTGTGATCGTTTTCCTTTGTTATGTGTTTAAAGCTCCATAATAGCGTATTTACTGCATAACCTTACGTGACAAAGCCCTGAATTAGCTTTTGATGCGTTTAGTTCCGGCACCACATGGATTTCCTAAAAAGATGAAGTGTGGGACCGTCGAAAGCTTTGGATTTGCCTTGTCCTTCGATAAGCTAGAGTTTATCGATGTCTGTGTAATTGCTAGGGCTTGTCCGTGTCTAGTGGTCTAAGTACGTGAGTAGGAGATGTGAGGGAGCTTACTTGAAAACACTTAGGTGGCTAGCTAAACATCTAATCAAACGTATGTGCTAGATTAATAATCTTAAACATCATGCAATGCTTGGTAATGCATAGTACAATATCGCGATGTGTTCTCTGACTAGACAAAGTAGACTGTACCCATGCCGGTCAATCGATTGGCTAGATAAAGCGTCTAGTGCATTCTGCCGGTTATCACACTATCGGGACTCAGATATTCCCGGGGCTACTAGAGCGTGTCTCTAAGTAGGTTGCACCCAGTTGTCCTAGTACATCCTATTACTAGGCGTAGTGCCCTTGTTATTCATGATGTAACAAACTTGAGCTAAGTTAGAAACCTTTTGGAACCCCATGTTATGCTATGAACATAATATGATAGTTAGCTAGGGTTAATAATGGAAATGAATTAAAAAAAGACGGCGTTGCTTTTATTTCTTTATAAGATCATAGTTATACGATCTTCTACGCGTTACTAAGTACTTATGTACTTACCCCGTTACTTTTTGTTTGTCTTTCCCTTTCCCCAAAGAAGATGAACAGGTTGCTACGGTTGACGAGTTCTTTGATGATGAAGTTTGAGAGGAAGCTTTTGAAGACTTAGTTCTTTTAGTTGTTTCTTTCTTAAAACAGTTGTTTCACGTTTGAACAATGTTGTCCTTCTTTTTGGTTTAGCTTGTTTTGAGATCATTGGGATTTGGATGTTGGATGATTAGTTCTCTTTATTGGGTTTAGTTTTTCACAGAATTGAAAACCGTGTGTTCGATCTTTTGGTTTCCCCGAGTTGTTGAGTTGTTTTATCTTCCGCGTCGCTTGGTTCTGGTGTATGACGTAAGGCTTACATATATTATTGAATTTATTTGATAATATTTGTGCCGAGCGCTCTTTCCGGATAAGGACTCGGTGTCCGGGAATGGGGCGTTACAATAAGCAAACCGGAGATCAAACACGAAGTTCTATCGCTGCAAAATAAGTCTTCAACAAAGCTCGAAACTCGTTACAGCATTAGCTCATAAATAATAATCGAAAAAAAGGGACAATAAAAGGAATACATTAAACCTTAAACATTTTTAAGTCCATAAAACGATTACATTTTTGAAACATTGAAATTATTAAACCCGACTTGTTTTTAGTACAACATTATGATTTAGAAAACTGACAACAGACTCGATAGAAAGGAAAATATACTAAATAGAAAGAAAAATAAGTAAGCAACTAAAGATGGTAGTCTTCATCTATAACCTCCACCGCTTAAATATTCTTAAAACCGGGTGGGGAAGACAAAGAGCAAAAAGCCGTACCCTATGTGGAAAAACACGAGGTGGACTGGATCGACAGGGTATTCAAACCAGTATGAAAGAGAAACTTGTTAAGGAATAACAGATTGGGTGTGACCTATTGGTAAAAGATAGGATCAGAAACTCAGCGCAGACGCTTCACGTTTTGAATGGATATCAACAGCTTAGGGAGATGTAGCTACTCCTCAAAATTACTAATTACCCAATTTAGCACGTGGAAGGTCTCAACGTCATCAACAAGGTCGGATCGGTGTGATAGTATAGAACAAAATTCAACATCTAGAAATGCCGGAATAGGCGTAAAAGTGTGAAATTCAAAACTTCCGGTAGAAAGATAAGTTGTATTTTGATCTAACCAAAAACTTTTAAAATTGAGCGAGGTTCAGAGCTACACTTACCCCAGCTAGGATCATGAAAACCAAAATGATAAAAGATAATCATTAAAACTTAGCAACATTTCTAACTCCGCAACACAGGAGTATTTTGTAAACAAAATGGAGGTTGAGAGTATGATGGGTTTAGAAAAAAATATATAAGGATGGTAAGAAAAGATAAAGGGTGGGTAAGAAATTGTGTTTTGGGTGGGTTGAAATTGGTTAAGGGATTGGGTGAGAGTGGTAATGGTTTAAGGGATTGGGATTGGGTGGGAGAGTGAAATAGATGGAAAGAAAGAGAGGGGATGAAACAATGGTTAGAAATATGAATTGTGAGGCAGATTGGTGAGAGAATAGAAAAGGTTGAAGGGTGAAAAGGTATAAAGGAAAGGATAAGGGTAGTTGCAGAACGAATTGCACACAACTTTGGATTTTCACTCGGATCGTCATTCTAAAACTTTTGGAAATTGACAAAAATTGTTCTTGTTCGCACCAATCATTCTCAGTTACATTTTCGATAATTCTCAAGCTCTCTTAATGCTTCCATCTTAAGGTTGATTGCTAAATTTCCTTTTCTTTAGAAATTTCTCGACTTTCCTATGGAACTCTACTTCACATGGCCTATATTGAGTAAATTTTTTTTGCACATCCTTAGCCTAATAGCCATCGGAACACGGCAAATCAAAAACCTCAACACATGTCACGTTACTCTTATTTGACTCAAAGAAAACAAAACCTAAAAAACTAAAAAGAAATCCTAAGGGTTTTAAAGAAGTAGTTCTGAGTTTAAAGTCCTCAGCTCCACTTTCCAAAAAGCATCCTTGTCGGTCATCTTTCATAGCTCGCCAGACTTTGACCCTTTGAGCACTATAAGAGGTGGGCTCGTCGCTATTGCGGATTAATACCCTTCCCTTGGTTGTGAGACCTAGGAAACGACATCTATCCATACCATTTATACAAAGCTCTTACCTCGGCTCTCATTTTAGGAACTAGTGAATTCTAAGAAGATTTAGTCCTAGGGACCCATTTTAATCACATCCTCTAAAATGTTGCTTCATTATGCTCTCTCAAAACTCAACGTCTTCTTTAGATTGCGAATTCTTAAAACTACACAAATTGTTGCTCCCATGGCCAGTAGAAGCAATCTCATACATATGACAATGAGATTTTGACAGAACTACGAGGAACTCTTTATTCACTGCTTCCTTCAACTACTACATGTTTCCTTACACTCTCTAGATGAGGCAGATTTGGGGCAGAACCTTCCACACTAATAAAATTAATCTTACAAACCAACTCCGGGCTAAGATTCATACTCAGGTTCATGTAAAGACTAACTTATGTTCAAAAAACCAAAAGATAGTAAAACATAAGCAAAAAGGTAGTACATTGCCTTCAACATTGTACCACGAATAATTCGAACCTTTTAATATTTATTTTCTCGGATCCATCTTGGTGTTTAAAAGGTGTTTCTTCCATTGCTTTTCCCATCATAGATTCGTAGCTCCACATGTTGCTGGGTTATTTTCTCAGCGCCCACCAAAAATTACTGAATCAGATTTTTGCTTCCCTGGTTTCTGCAAACAGAAGAAAAACAAAAACAAAACAAACAGACCGTAGACTGATTTTAACATGGTTTCACATGCTGCTATCAGACCTACGGATTAAACATACAGAGATAAACAGACACGTGAAATCCCAAAAAGCGACCAGTTTGCGGCAACGAGAAGCGATCTACTGAGCGAAACAAGTCGCTCCAGATCTCGGAATTTTTACACAAAGCAGACAACCAGAGGGACTCAAAAACGTAAAAACAGACTCTAAAACAGAAAAATCGACATGAATAAAAATTATTTATATATAAAATTGACCGTTGGTTCCCCGTCAATGGCGCCAAAAACTTGATGACGTAGATCAAGTGATAATAAAATATTTGACCACCATAAACCAATACTAGCAAGAGGACTAGGTCCATCGTAGTACAGCTATAGCGAATCAAGGTCGATCCCACAGGGAACCAATTATGGGTCATTTATATACAAATAATTAATCATTCATATCAAGGACACAAAGGCGGTCTACGACCAACAAGAGACAAGAAAGATAAAGGACACGACACAAACAACGTAATTAACCTCCCCAATTATTATGTTATCGTTTGGATCTAGAGATTCTATATAATTAAACTAGACTCGACACCATTAACCCGATTCGTATTTCTTTTATATTGGCTACGGGAGTCATCCCCTAAATTAGATCTAGCTCCGGGTAGGCCATCTAGATCACTATGCTACATTACGTGACTACGCTTTTTAGGCCTCCATCTCATATAACTTGCACGCTTACAAAACTAGGGATGCCGATATTAACCGTATTCCTTACCTAGGCAACATTCTTGTGGTTAGGTGTACTTCCTAAGTGATCGCATCAATCTCCGTCCCATTAACACTAACTTTTTAGGTATCATGTTAATCTACGATTTACGTATAATTAGATGAGCTCAATTCCCTAATACAGAACAGATCTAGATCTCGCTGAAAGTCCCGGAAGATCAATTCATGAGCCGACCTAGGAGCCCTATATTGGTATTTTCTAATCATACGCTAATTAAAACAGACGAGCAAAGTAGCCGTAGCCATACCCAGGGCCGGCCCTCGCTTGTATTGGGCCTAAGACCAAGCCCTCGAATTGGGCCTTTTAGTTGAAATTGTTTTTTTTAAAACATACTTATTGTTAGATATTTTTTCATAAATAAATATTTTGGTTATCGTTTGCATACGAGTTGCCGTACGAAGTAATGTTACCGCAACGAAACAGGGTTCGACCTTCGCAGGGGTCGAGGGGGCAGCGCCAACTCGTGGGGGTTCAGGGGCAACGCCCCCGAAACCTAAACCACTGCATGCATCAGTTCATGAAGGGATATGCATTTTCAGATACACGCATTTTCAAACTGATATGTACTTACCCTTTTGTGTAAGGGTTGCATGCCTTCATCCCTTGCAAGGAGTACATCCATTCGTTTATGGGGTACTTGCAACCTATAAAAGGCATAAGTATGAAGACGAAAATCCATAAATTTGACAACATCATTAGAAAAACTTTGAGTGTTCTCGGGTTTGATTCAAACAAGTCACTGTTTGAATCAAACACCCCCATTGTATCCTGAAAGAGATTTTCATTTGATCCCTTAATGACTAATCGTGTGGGACAAAACATCTCTTAAAAGACAACGTTATTAACGTGCCTTGGAGTTTCTAATTCTCTGTCAAATCCTAAGTACTACATTTTTTCGAACACTTATCGCGTTTTTACAATCCGTAAATGCAAAAAAAAAAAAAAAAAAAAAAAAAACTTGTTTGTATATATCTATTTTTTTGGTCAAGTAAATTTTTTTATTGGGGCCTTTATCAATTAGAGTAAAAAAAAAATTGGGTCTTTATCAAAAAAGAAAATTAACATATTATATTAGGTTGGATCGGATTAAATCTACACGATTTTTTTCTTCTTTTAGCGAAACATGTACCGTTGGGCCCCCCGACAGAATTGGGCCTAAGACCCGGGTCTCACCGGCCTTAGCATAGGGCTGGCCCTGGCCATACCTTCTAAGACAATAAATTCTAGGTGGACAATCATACCATAAAGACGTGGCTAGATTGACGCGGCGAAAACCTAAATCTTAGCGTTTCTACATACGTAACGGATAAAATAGAGATTCATAAAGAAATTATATAGATCTGCTAAAAACACGATTGTTAATCAAAATAAAGTCATACATAGATCACGAGACATAGGCGTGGGCGTGCGGATCCTTATAGACGAGGAATCCGTACTGCCTCACGTCGTAATCCTAAATCTATATCATTTAACTAAGAAATAACAATCTCAAACGATAAATAATAATTGGGGAATTAATTATAAAAACTAAGAGAAAATAACTACAAGAACTTACATAATTTGAGAACTTGTAAAACTACTACTCTGATGGCGAGGAATTTATTATAAACTGAGAAAAGTGTCTAAGGTGTGTTTTTGCTAATGAACTAGAACAAGTATATATAGGAGTAAAAATCGAGTTAGGATAAGCATTAACCGATCTAAAATAGGTTTCCTAAATCCAAATGAAGTCTAAAACGCGTCGAGATAACTCCAAGTCGATCCGGTCGATTTGGCCGAACTCGCCCCCAGCGAGCCTTGACTTATTGCCAATGAGTCCTCGATCTTCGGATTGGCTCGCTGGCTCTTGTCATGCCTTACTCCTCTTTTCGCGCTGATCCGATATTTATCTTCAATGCACTCCGAATTTTCTTCGATTTATCTTGAGATTTAATTCATACATTTGTGATTATCCTCCAATTTATCTCAATCTACAAAATAAATATTTATTGCACAGTAAATCGTATTTAAATGATAAAAACGGATAAATACCAAATTATATTCTATTAATCACATAACATTAAATAATCATTATACACATGTGATTTAACATAAAATATATATTATTAGTCTTGATTTAAGGATAACGTTGATGACTTTTACGGGTATATTTTGACCGTCATCAACTAGTCCATGGGCGAAAGAGAAAATATCACTATAGAGGAGGAATACAAAAGATACAACTCTCCTGAAGCCTAAAAACAATTGCCAAAATAGCTAAGGCAATTAAGAGTTTATCTTGATTTTGGTACAAATTGGCACACCAAAATAAATAGGCCTAATAACTATTTTGTATTAAATAAAGTCAGCTATAGCTATCATTGCCGATGTGGGATAACTAAAACCAATTTGACAATTATGGTATCTTAATCAAATTGGGCTTTGGCGAACCTTAACAGTTTTTTCGTTTTTTGCGAAATGACATCATTCAGAGGACATTATGTGGTTATGTAAGTGTGCGTTCATATCATTGCATAAAAGAAGGGTAAGCCATCAACGTGAATTGTATATTATGAATATGGATATGGATACTATGATTTTCATATGTAATTAAAATTATGGTTTTTTTGTCCTTAAGGACAATTTTAGAACTTAGTAAGGCATTTAGGACACACCCAGAAGATCATTGATTATAAGGACAATGACGATGCTGGAAATTGTGAATTATTAATTCTGGGGATGTTTATCCTAGTGAATATCCGTTCAAGATTCAAGAACACAGAAAACGATAAAAGAGGGGGGTGGTTTGTGTGAGGTTTAGACTGGACTTGAGATGTTGTATCTCAAGCTGTCTACATATCCTGTGAATTAGTCAGGAATCAAGTCATTCATAGTTCCTTAGGAATTGTTTATATAGAGGGGCTTATGCCCTAGGCCTGCATGGGCCGTGTCCTTGGTGGACTGTGGTTTTGTGTTCCCTAAGGAAGAGATAAATACGGTTTAATCTCCTTAATTGTAGGAGTTAATCACGCTGGTTTAAATATCGGATAACAGCCTTTATGGCTGATGATTCTTTCCATGTTTATCTGATTAAATGTGCGCATGGGAAATTTAGTCCGAGATATACTCAGGCCGACCTGTGAGGTCCGAGCTGAGTAGGCTGATCTCTTGTACTTTGGCTAACCTGTAGAGGTCGGGAAGAATGGTCAAACTGGGCTTAGCTCGGATTCTTGGGGCTTCTGGCCGTTAAGGTGGACTTTCTCAGTCTTTCTTTATTGTTGACTCGTTGTGGGGATGATATGTGGCGAGGTGCAATTCGACCTCCGTCAGACAAAATAACACCTTTTGGACTAAATTAACCCTACATAGTTATGCCGGACATCATTCAGACATGAAAATGAGATCAGGATCTGCCGGTAATCATTCAAATATGAAATGCGATAAGGATGACAAATCAATGAAATTGATGTTTAAGAAAGCAATCAAGAGAGGAATCATGGACGGTTCTTGAATATACACCGAAAACATAGCGAGCAGATGAATTATCTCCGATTGGTTCCTCAATTTAGCTTTGAATTTTGATTCAATGTCACCAAACATCATAAATTGGATTTTGATTCCTAGATATGTCTCTTTATGCTGATGAAATTAAGGATGGGAAGATGAGAGGAAAGAAATCAAAAACTGTATTGAATCAGTCATGGGTGCTGATGGAATTGGCCTTGAGTTGAAATAAAATGAAAGGAAATTTATGTATTTAGGGAAGATTGTAGTTTTTTCTGTAAAAAAAGATTTAGCAAATAGCAGGAGTTTAGCTTCTCCTCTTCTGGATGAAATCCCATAGATATCTAATTTAGCACCTACATAAAACAACCTCCATATCCATGGTTTGTTGTGTTTAAGGGTTGTTAACTATTGATTGAACGTTTCTTCGGAGAAAAACAACAACTATTGATTGAATTTTTTAGCCATGAATTCTGACATTCACTACAACAAAACATGTTTTTTGGGATGACATTTTGTCGTCCCATTTAAACCATTGTCGTACCAGAAAAAGTTTAAACGGACGACAAGTCGTTCCTATAAAGCCGTCTATTCTGCTCTGTCCCTTTAAATAATTGACTCTTTTAAAGGGACGAAAAAGTCGTCCCTTTAAATGTACGCTGACGTGGCACGAACTTTTCTAAGAAATTTCAACGTCTTACGACACTTTTTTTTGAAGGGACGACATTGTCGTCCCTATAAACATGACTATGTTCATTTTGCTTAAAAAATTTATTATAAGGAAAAAAAATTATATAAAATTATGTTTTGGGACGACAATGTCGTCCCTTCAAAGTGTTTAGATTTCGTTTAATAATAAAATTTAATACGAAAAGATAGTATTTTTATAGAAATATTTGTTGGGACGACTTTGTCGTTCCTTCAAAGATATTTGGGAAAAAAGTAATTTTTTTATAAAATATTTGTTGGGACGATAAAGTCGTCCCTTCAAAAACAATTTAGAAAAAAATAATTTTTTATAAAATATTTGTATATAATATTTTTATAAAATATTTGTTGGGACGATATGCCGTCCCTTTAAGCGGAGAAAATTTCCAGAAATGCATGTATAGGGACGACATGTCTCCCTTTAAATGTTTGTTGGGACGACATGTCGTCCCTTTAAATGTTTTTCTATTTTAATATTTATTTTATTTTCGCATGGCCTCCCATGCTATTTACATCAAACCAATCATGTTTTTTCCAAAATCCATAACAGAAGCTCACAAAATAGAAATGTATGGGGATTCATAATAAAACAAAATACAGAAGCTTAGTGAAAAAATTTTACGCAAAATACAAAGTTGTGCAATGTTTCCAAAAGTAACAATAGTCTCCTCTAGAATGTGTACGCGTCATCGTCAAGATCAACTTCAGAATTGTCTTCTTCATCTTCATCGGAAGACTCTGAGCTAACCTCTATTTGCATATCCAGTTCCTTATCCTTAAGATTAGTCAGCAAAAATTTGAGAAGAGCCCCTTGTTTTTTTGTTTCTCTTGTTTTTTTTTTTTTGGTTTTAACTTCACCAACCGATCATGAGACTTTCTAAGTTGTTCAATCTGCATATTGCATTCTTGGTGGTAATAAGATGATGATGCTGAAGACTTGGATGATTGTGATGAATTGGATACAGAAGTTTACATAGGGCCAAGACCAATCAAATAATCTCGCCTAGTTCCTAAGGCGCCCCGAAATATTGTCTCCTCTTCTTCAAAAGTCATCGGTCGACCTGGTGCAATCATATCACGCCATTCCTCCAGCCTCCTCTAAACACAACATATATCGTTGGCAGTTAAGATAAGGAAAAGGGAATGTGAACGTATTGAATTGAAATATATACAACGTATATCACTTACGTAAGCAGCCTCCACATCACTGTTGAGAAACAAGCCGTCAGCATTCTTATGAATGCTTGCCCATACATGGATAGGATCATGCCCCAAAGGATCTTCACTCAGACTCAGATTACCCTTGAAAAAACAAAAGTATTAGTTATGAACTCAAAAAAATGAAGTGATAGGGATTTTTTTCCTAATACTTACCCTTCTTAACCTTTCGCATCGAACTACGCCATAGGCGTTCGTCCTTGGCGGCCTACATATTTACTCCCGGCGCGATTCTTCTTATTCTGATCAGATCTTTTCTACAAAAAAATGGTACTTTTGTATTACATATAAGCAGTAACAAGTAATAATAATCGAATCTACGTCACACATGTAATGGAATAAAAGCTGTATCTTAAAAGCCTGGCTAGTAACACAACGGAGATACGCTTCCCATTGTTGTTGTGAACCCACATCCTCCCTTAGTCTAGTCTTTCATTTTCTGAATAAAGTACCGGCGCTTTTCAGCATGGCATCGCGGTGAATAGGCTCAAGGGGTTCGAACGATGCCTAAAAACACAAGAATTTAAACGATTGGAATCTAAATTAATATAATGAAACTTACAATTTGAAAGTGTTAACAATTTTATTAGCTAAGTACCCAAATTTCTTGCCAAATTAATTCTTTATGTCGGCCTTCCACCTTTCGCCATTGTGGGGACTTAACAGGAACATGGGACCTCATGACTTTCCCTGTCTCGGACTCAAAATCCTTTGCGTATTTTCTCAAAACCTTCTGAACTTTGGGAAATCTAGGATCCTATATAAGAGGAATCAAGCCCCCTAACTTTTTCTTGAGGGCTTAGACGGTGAAACCTTTTGCAGGTCCAAGTTCACCCTACTTCTTTTTCGGGGGAGGAGATTGTGGTATCCATTCCACATTATTTGCTATATTACCATAGTATCGGTGTCAATGTTAATTCAACGAAATAAGAACACTCATACAAGACAAAAAAAATGAAAGTTAATTAATTACCGTCCTCGCATTTGCCCGGTAGCCTAAATTGATGCTTGTGCGGTGGTTGAGAACCACCTGCCGATCCCGCGCAAACCATTCACCTATATGATCAAGTATTTGAATATAATAAAAAATTTATATAAAGAACACATATATTTTGATGTAGTATAAGTAAAGCCTACTATTGTATAATTTTTAAATTCAAGTATATTTGAGTGAACTTACTAAAAGAATATTAGATTTATAGCATCATTCATTATCACTTGCATAGTTGGGTGGGATAGAGTCGTATATGTCATCATCTACACAGTTATTATCATCATCGCAATCCGTTGAAGCATACTCATTACTGTCATCCTTTTCATTTTGATCGAGATCGTTTTCATCATTTTGATCTGTTAAAGCAAGATCGTTTTGATCAACATGTGTTTCTACATCATTTGCACTCATGTATAACGGTTCTATCGGTGGCAGTTCAACAACAAGTTGGAAATTTCCGTGGGTTGTTTCTTCGATTACCAAATCATCAACAACCACATCAGCATTAATATTTGGTGCGTCTACGATATAACGGTGGTGAAAATGCTCAACAACTTTCCAGTCACATCTGTTATACAAATCATATATGTAGAACACTTGTTCTGCTTGTGAAGCAAGAATGAATGGCTCCTCTTCGTACCAGGAGTTTGTAGTGCGTATACTTGTTCTATTCTTATATACACGGACACCCTTCTGAGCTGCACTAGTATGGAACCAGGTACATTGAAAAGAACAACAGTGTTATCATTTGGATAGCTTACAACATATATGTCTTCTAAGACTCCATACCATGTAGTGCCTTCGGTCCTTTTGATAGCAACCGTACTGTTTTGAGTTGTGCGTGTGCGATCCCATTTTTGTGCATTGAATCTGACACCGTTCATAACACAACTCTGATAGGATTCAACCGTTGAAAAAGATCCGGTGGAAAATGCTAACAATTGGTCATTCAAGTCTGATGGGTTCTGTTTACTCATTACAATCATCAGCATAATGTACCATACATAAGCTACTGTGAAGAACGCTCATAAAAGTTCACAATAAGTGTATCAAGCTTTATTTTGTACCATCGAATTAAACCATTCATGAAATTCTTGACGGTGCATTTTGTCCAGGTTCTGTTTCGTGCAATAACTTGACAGTTTTGTATGATGTTCATCGCCTTTCAGTGTGTAGAAGACTAGTTAGCTTTAATGGAATTATAAAAACAAAAAAATAAGTTTGGATTGCTCACTTACATGAGGTATTCATTGATCTCATGGCAGTTTTGCAAGACATACCACTGAACCTTCTCTCTCAAAATAGTATTGAATGTCAAGCATTTCATCGATCCTATTGATTGAAAAGGAGTCTTGAATACTGATATACGGTTCTTGATTGTATCTTCATTCTCAACCCAGTTCCTTTTGGGCCTATTGAACTTTGTCTCATTTCCCAAAAAATACAATGAGTAAAACATCAAGGTCTCGTTAGCCATGTATGCCTCTGCGATGGATCCTTCCGGCATGGCCTGATTTCTAATATACCTCTTTAACTTACCTAGAAAACGTTCAATCAGATACATCCATCTCAAATGAACAGGTCCACCCCTAATCACTTCTTCAGGCAAGTGCATTATCACATATATCAAAATATCAAAGAATGCCGGTGGGAATATCGTTTCTAGTTTACACAAGATTTCCAAAACATTCTATTTCGCATTCTCTAAATCACTAACCTTCAACGTGCGCACGCAAATCAATTTGAAAAAAAAATTGCTTAAATCAATGATAGTATCAGAAATTTCATTTTTCAAGAATTTTCGTATCCCAACTGATAAAAGTCTCTGGAGTATGATATGAAAATCATGAGATTTTAGCCCGCTAAATTTGTCTTTACCCAACAAATTCTTTCTTAGGTTTCCTGCAAAACCATCGGGAAACCGAACATTTGTTAGGTAAACGTAGAATTTTGTCCGATATTTTGGTGCCAACGTGAACAAAGCACACGGTTTTAAGGTCTTATTGCCTTGTTTAATCACGTGTAGTTCCTTTTGTAGGATGTAATATCGGCGCATGGATCTAAGATCCACCCGATTACACAGCGGAATAAATATCAGATCTAGATCTAAATAAACAAAATACATGAATAATAAATCTAACCTACGAGGGGGTTAGATTACCAACCTTTTTATGGTGCAAAACGCCAAGAACAAGGTCAATCCAAACCGAGCTAGTTGAGAGCCTAGTTGAGAAGCCAAAGTCTACCAACGTGTGTCTCCAATCACCACTAGGTGGATGGTGTTTCAAGCCGCCGGACCTCCTCGATATGCTACCTTAGAAAACCCGATGTTTTCTGAAACTCGAACCCTTAGTAAAATAGCCGAAATATCAAAGCTATTTTACTACCCAAAAGTCGTGTGATGTGTTATAAATTCGCTTGGGAGAACTCTCTTTATATATAAGAGAAATCCTAGCCTCCAAGGCATTATTTAATTAATACAAAATCAATCAAAATAATCATTTTCCTTAAAAAGATAAATCTAGAATATTCCGAAATTAATTAGGATAAATAAAAGTTTTATTTTCCTTAAATTATTTAACAAATAAATAATTTAATCACATGTCTTATTATTTATCAAGAAAACTAATTTCCCAACAAATAATAATATACAAAATGCGGCCATACACCTAATTAATTAGGTCATGCGCATTTTTCATTTATTTGGGCCGAGTCCACGAAAAATTTCTTTTCCATGTATTTAATTATCTAGTCCAACTAAACAATTAATCCACATATCAATTAAACAATCCAATCCAACTATTTAATTATAATTGAGGTGAAACGACGAGAAAACGATACGCTATATTATGAGCCACGTTCGGGAACCATGGACCCATATTCAAGATGTTACAATAAATTGAATAAAATTATTCGTCTCGACCGAACAATAATATTCAATCTATTAATTCGGGATTACACCACCATAAACCCGAAACTGAACTCTGCCGAATATAGATATAAACTTACACTAAACCATTAGTTATAAGGTGTCCACTGATATAATCATTACATATGGATAAATCCTCCATAGACTGTTCATTACGAATCGGGATATTTCCGTACACCCTACTCGAAACATCTTATCATTATTTACCATTAATCCCCTAGTGATAAATTAGTTCATAACTAATATAATATGAACTGGCGCCGTCGATCAGTTTCTAGGATTAACAAATAAGGGAACTGTCTGTCTACTTCCGAGGAAGGAATGGATTCCATATCTGTGATAGCACAGACTACTTACTCATCCTAAAATAGAGCCAACGAGAAGTGTTGTACCACATACTACGAAGTGATCCTTACTAACGCATCAAACCCTACCCTAGTCTAAGCAGTCATCTATGATCACCTCAGGATTGAGATTAATCCATATATGATCATCTTGTGATTCGATAAGACTTCTCGATCACGGAATTATATCGAGAACTCAAATCAAATCGGTCCAGCCATATATGATTATCATCATATATAAATGACCTAATAGGTACCCTTTTACCGATAGTCCGGATAAGACTGTCACACCAAAGTGTTATGGGCGCATTATTAGCAAATTAATCTTGAGACCCGTACTCAGATTAATAAACGCTACGGACTAAGTTTAAGTATATCTCACTTACTCAATCCTCTTCTGTATAGCCATACACTGAGTTATATGATTACATAAACGAGGTACTTAGGGTTTTCAGTAGTGTCTTAATTGTAAGCATACATGCATATAATAAGATGATTTATTAATTCTGTCATAAAAACAATTAGATAATTGTCTTTCGGGCACTACACCTAACAATCTCCCACTTGCACGAAAGTCAAGTGGATTAATTGTTTTAGAGCACACCCTTTATATCTATACCTACAACATTCTCCCACTTGCTCAAAACAAGTGAGACATATCCCCAAGATTTGTACCGTCCAAGCGCATCTTAGTAATTTATCCTTCCAAGCACGACTGGAGTGTGCCGCCGCAGGGTAGGTCGGTGACCCTGCGTGTACTTAGAATTCAAATACCATGTGACTCGGTACACTGATCAGGTAGGTTAGCGGCTTGAGTCAAACTTTGGGATCGAAACGTCGCCTTTCCATCAAATCCGGTGGTACGATTTCAATATGCTTATGACCTCTAGTGATTGCAAAATCCTTATGAGCAACCTCTCCAATGTTTTCACAATGAAGTGGTATTTGCTTACTGGATAATACTTTATCACATGAGTAAACACTGAGACCGAGATCGATTTAACGATAATCCTCAATCTGACCTAAAGCCAGAATCAGTGTTATCACTTATATTCTAGTTTGCACCTGAATATACTAGCATATTATTCCTCATTCTCCCGAAGAGACTTGAGGATTCACTAAACATCCCATTTAGTATTCATCCGCATGTTTAGACAAGCATTCCTGAGAGGTAGGGTAGACTACATCATTGAATGTTGCATTGCTCTATGCAAGAACATCTTAACCATTAAGATGGATGAATGGGATTGCCAATTGCTTATTTTCGAGAATTTGAGTGAGTCAAATTCTTTAGAAAATAGCCCGATGGCATGTTAGCCTCTGACTTCAGATAACACACCCATGTTGTTTCCAACAGTTTCAGTGTTACCATTCACAAACACTAATCTACATACTACTTTACTAATATTGATGCCTAGTCTACGAAAGACTTATCAACATGCTGGTCAAGTCCAAATATTAAAAAAAATATATGACTTTTAAATGACTTAGAGGTTTGCTTTAATCCCCAAAGGATATAAGCTATGGCAGGCATCCTGCCAAAGGTTCTTTCTGAATAAATTAAGATACCGTTAGTCTCGCAAGAAGGTCTTAGGGAATCACCCCTATTTTCTTCTTTGTAACGAATCTGTCATTTGTTCTTAGCTAAAACCCTTCAGTTCTAAATGAGTTCAGATTCCGTTGTTCGGCAAGGAAGTCTTAGGGAATCACCCTCTATTTCCCGCTTTCTGACGAAATCAAGCAAGACTGAGTGGTAAGAGAGATCACGGTCTGGTTAACTCTCTACCTTTTAAGGAATCGCCCCCAAATTACTCAACTTTGTGTTGAAAGTTAAACTTTCCTATTCATTCGACTCTTCTCCGTGTAGTTCCAATTACTCCAACTGGGCCTGAGGTACTCAGGTGGTTTTCTACAAGAGTTTCAACAGAACTGGAGAATCAAACTCCATTCACAGGGTTATGGCTTTTAAACCAACCTCTATGATCAAGATCCTATACAGCCCACGAAGGACTATAGGTCATCAATCTACCCTATAGACCGTAAGGTCCTGCAATGGGTAATGGACAAACCATACTCCCACTGCATTCGGGGTGGATTGATATACTGATCTAGTTTAGTAGTTTTTATTAGTGTTATCACCAAATGCCCGTGTTGGATGTGGACTGAACAAATCAGTTAGTAACATCTTGAGTACAAATACTTCAAGATCCAAAGCTGTGATTTATAGACTCTATCAGACCGAGTTTGACAGTATAACAGTCATTCTCTGATTTTTCGAGTTTTATAATCAACCTTTACTCAATGTATTAAGATATTTCACACTCTAAACATGTACACAAAATTTCCAGTCCTACCTTCAAGCACTAAGTGCTAAATGTCTATATTTGAGGAAGTGGGGTGAACCGAATTCACTCTGTATCCACAAATATGTAGGCATCTTCTAGATAGACTTCTCAGTTTTACATGATAATGTAAGCCGTTATTTTTGCAACTAATATCTTAAATGAGTTAAGCAGTGTATCGTTGCACATCAATAACTATATAAGGCAAATTTATGGTGTATCCCTTAGTGAAAACATTCCATTGGGAGGTAGGCAGAGCATCAGTCCCGAAGACTATGCGAAAGCCTATACTTGAGTATGAAATACCCTATCTCTGGTGAAATCAGAGATTCCTCCTAATATTTTGGATAAACTTAATGGAGTTTCGAGTAGTTGTCAGACTATATGTCACTATTTGAAAATTCTCCTAAAAGCTTGTATCTTTCATATGACCCCGAAGGTCGATATGAACAAGCTATGTAACTTCTTTAAATTTATTACCCTTTCCCGATTGAAAGGAAACTTAGGTATTGTTCCTTTGAGACAGGGTTCCTTTGACTGGGAGATAGGAATCACCCTAAGCCAGTCTGCAGATCTTGTCGTTAGGGAATATGCACTAATTAATAGTATATAAAGAAGTGTTTATCTAAATACGGAAACCATTTGCGTTTATATTGTTTAAGATGTGTTACATATACCTATTCAGCATTTCTTAGTTGTTTTGACTTTATCAAACAAAAGTCTGAGTCTTGGGATCATGCTACGAGTGTTATATTCATCGTCAATAAGACAAACAAATTATCCTATTGAAAATGAATACGTTCCTTCCAACGAATCTGAAAACAGAAAATGAAGTTTCTGTGATACTCAAGAATTGAATCCGAGATTCATTTCCTTATATTACTCTTACTAGTCTATCTGAAATAACTGCCTGTTGTCTATTTTATTTATCGTTTAATGCAAAGCTACCTAGTTCTTCCAAAGAACTTAGCGTTTGAGAAAATTGCTAAGGATGCATTGGTCAGTGATCCGAAATCACTTTCCTTATCCTCTAATTTCCAATTTATTAATTTTCCGGTTTAGCCTTAAAACTACTTAGTTTAGATGACTAACACGTATAAACATTCTTTCCCATTATCGACTTTCCTTAAATGGAAACAGTCTAGAACTAGCAGTTCATTTGAGTAGACACTACTCTTGAACTGTGGGATGTCTAATGATAGTGTTACTAGCTTGGACTATTCGATTTTTCTAATCGACAAATCATAAGAGCAAAGCTCCCACTAGTTTATCGGTTCCAAATACCGTCTAACTAGCGACACTTTGAATTTATGATTTTTCAAAGATTAGAACATCACCTAGAACTAAGCTCCCACTAGTTTATCAGTTCCAAATACTGTCTAACTAGCAATGCTGTGTTCATGATGTTTCAAAGATTATAAAATCTCCAGAACTAAGCTCCCACTAGTTTATCAGTTCCAAATACTGTCTAACTAGTAACACTTTTTTCTCGTTTTTTCAATGAATGGAAAAACTCTTGTGCAGTCTATTACACATTTCTAATGCTTCAGAAAAAACAATCATGAGACTAAGGCTCCCACTAGTTCATCGGTTCCAAATACCGTCTAACCAGCAAACGCCTTATGTATGATTTTCCAATTTTTCAAATAGAAATTTTTTTCCGTATAAATACACCTTTTAAAATTTACTAAATGAATTTATCTGATAGTCATATATCATCTTTTGTAAACTAAGTATGGTCGTCTCTCGTTCAACACGAGTGACATCCGTGACATATCTATACTATGTCACTTAAGTTTTTAAAGGCTTAAGGGAAAAATCTCTTCCGAAAAATTAACTGCATTCTTTTGATAATTACAACGTACTTGTTACTTCCACATTTTTAATGAAGTCCTATTACTAAGAGTTTAGTAGCCTAGAGATTAAATTTGTAAAATAAACATGACAGAAAGTTAAATTCAAAAAATAAATTTTCACTACTAGATTTTTATTTTATAATAATAAACTTGTTAAAAGTCTATCCTACCATTTCAAGGATTTAATCTCACACCTCCGTGCCGCCACAGGGTCAGTCAAAGAGACGATGATCAAAATGAGACAATCTCTCTCAATTATTAAACTTTGAGAATCAAACATCCCACGGGAATCAGACATCCCAGTCTTTAATCATTGATTACCTTCCTTTTTCTAGCCTAGATATTTCAAAAATATCCATAAAGAGTGTGACCTACTATATCAGATCTCAAAGTACGCCCCGAGTGTGCCGCCGCAGGTTTGGTCAGTGACTCAACGAGTACCCGAAATCCTATCCTTTCAGAAACCAAGCCTTGAATTTTCATAAGGGTGAACACCACCCGCAGGGGGGCAGAATCAAAGTGGTTCGAGGCGTCACCCTTCTCTCACGTGCTTGCATTTATAGTAGAGGCCGTGGGGTTAGCTGTCTCCTTCCCCGCTCTCACTCAATTATTTGAAAAAAAGTGGTGGGTTTACTAATTACGGTTTCGGTCTTGAAAATAAGAAACAATGAATAAAATTACTCCGAACAGGGTCGGTTAAGTAGGCAAGCCAACGCCGTCTTGTTCGTTGGAACATATGTGACAGTTCAGGCTAATCCGGCAAGAGAAGCCCCGTTTAGCCCGAAGGCTTATCGGCTATGCTAAGTCTTGTCTAACTACTCTAACGTACATCACCCGTGGAGGGGAGTTGATTGAGCCGAAGCTCGGTTGAACTCGCCCAACCATGGTCAGACCATTTCCGAACCCATGTACTAAGATTTTTCGATTTCTAAATTGGCAACCAAAGCGTAATTTCGTCTCTGTTTAAGTTGGGTTCACCGAGAAGCCATCACCGAAAACTCAACGATTTATCTAAGTGAGATTCACCGAGAATGCATCACTAAAATCGTAACGATTGACAAAACCCGGTTCCTCGGTTTTTATAATTAGTTACTTATTTTAATTAACTACCACATATTAATTAAAAAAAGCTTTTAACTAATTATACGAGTTATACATGCCTAATCTATTCGAAATAAACTAGCTACATGTATGCATTGGAGTGGATTCATGATATGATGCATGTCATGGCAATTTTCCGGTTTCTATCACATAATTTCGATCATACACGAAAAAGATACGGAAAAATAAACACCGAGATGGACCGTTGGTACCCCCGACTAACCTATTTTCTAAGGAAAAGTAAAACCTTAAACTATGTCTTGAGTCTTGATCTTCAAATCTTGATCTCTAACCACCGGATCACGAACCACTTAACACCGAGAGGAGAAATGCTTTTAAATTAAATAAATCCAATTTATTTATAATAAAACCCTTTTAATTTTTTTTTTTTTTTTTAATGTCGGCTGAATTAAATATTCCAGAGAAAAAAAAAAAATATATATATATATATATATATATATATATATATATATATATATATATATATATATATATATATATATATATATATATATTATTTATTTATATTTTTATTATTATTATTTTAATATAGTCGGTCAGTATTTTAAAAAAAAAATTAAAAAAAAAAAAAAAAAAAAACAGCCGCAACTTGCCCTAGCCATGTAGGGTTTTATATAAAAAACAGACTTATAGCGACAGATTTAAGCGTAGCAGAAAGTGCTGTGCCACAGATTTTTAATAAAAATTAGGGCTTTTGGCCGTTTCTCCTCGTGCTTACCTTGGGTTTCGCCTTGATCTTCATCTTTGCTTCAAGATCTTCATATTTCGAGCCTGTAACAACATAAAAATTACAAAGATTGCATCTTTTACATGAATTTCGAAATACATATAAATAAATTACAAGTCCTATGCTCAATTGATACTAATCAAAAGAGCTACAAAATAGATCTACGGGTAAACAGTACCAACTCCAATCCATGTCTTCAACCACGACAATCTCAAAAGCAATCATACATGCAAATTTAGTAGCATATAAAATTACATACGAAATAAAAAAAAAATCTAAAACATGCTTTTTCCACTCCTAGATCTAAAATTCACATACTTTTTTTTTGGTTAAAAGTAAATATATTAAACCAAGGTATGCAAAAAACAAGAAATTACATCCTAATCAAAGGAGAGAGCTAGTCTAAAGCCTACAAAGTGTTGAGAGGAGGTTAGATTTGTTGATTTCAAGGTGCATAAGACCCCGAGGTTATATGCATCAAGAAACAATGACCACTAAACACCTAACAACACACAAAACTGCAAAAGGGGTCATGTGAGAGCACAACTCACAGAGCCTATCCCAGTGTGTAGAGAAACAAAATAATCTCATACAACCACCAAAGAAGCACCAAAAGAAAGCACAAAAGAAGTACCAAAACCTACAAATGTACAAAACCCTAACATCATAGGGTAAAAGAGTACATAGGAAGGCAGATCGCTTTATATAGAAAAGATGAGTTTTAATACAATGCATTACATCGTGATCTTCATGAGAATACCTCAAATATTTTCTTGTTTCTCATGTGCCAAATCCAAGACACCACCACGTAAGCGAAGCAACTCGGCAACATTCCCATGAGAAGTACCCTACACTTTCTCTCGAATCCATTTAATCGCCTGCAAGCACAGTCTCCAACCTCCTCTTTAAACCAAGCCACAGACTGATCTTTCCCCAAACCATATAAGAAATAGGACATTGGAAAAACAGATGTGAAGCAGATTTATTAACCAAACCACACAAGGCATAAGTTTTATCTTCAAAATGAAGCCTGTCAGAGGTAAGTAGACAGTTCTTCATTGATAGCCAGAGCAAAAAATAGTGCTTAGGGGTGGCCCTAGGATTCCAAACAGCCCTGCACCACCAAACAGTAAGACCATGCACTCTAAAGAAATCATAAGCCTTTCTAGGGAAAAGCTTAGAACCAGCAGACCAGGACTTAAGCAAATTGCACGAAGCGTGAGCAGATCCAAAGACTAAGTAAGATCCTATCCTTGATTTTGAATAAAGCCTTGATCGAAGAGAATCCCTGTGCTTGTATCTATAATCCCAAAGGTCTACATCTTTCAAATACTCTTCACTGATCCATTTCACCCAAAGACATTCTTTCTTGCATTGAAAGTTTCAAAGAATTCTACAAAGAAGGGCCAGATTCCAAGCATTCAACTGAAAAACCCCAAGGCCACCCTCAGTCTTAGGCAAACAAACCTCCTCCCAACCCACCAAAGATTTTCTGTTTGAGTCACAAGAACCCCCCCACAGAAATCTCCTACACATCTGATCCATTTTCATCTTAACACTTCCAATAATAGGGTAAATCCCCAACCGAGCTTGAAGAACACCTTGAATAAGCGCAAGAATAAGTTGCGTCTTCCAAAGATAAGAAAGAGTATGGTCTTTCCAGTCACAAAAGTAGTTCCTTAAAGTAGTAAACAGAGGATCATAATGGACCACCTTCAACCTCACAGCACATAAAGGAATGCCGAGATACCTAATAGGAAGGACCCCAGCCTTTAAACCAGTAATATTCTTTAGAGCATCAATACCTTCATCATCCAAACTTGCACAAAACAGTTCAGATTTAAGTAAATTAGCAACCAGACCAGAATTCTCACCAAAAGTAGCTAAACACTTCATCAAAAGAGTGACAGAGAGGGGATCCCCTCTAGCAAACAACATTAAGTCATCAGCAAAAGCCAAGTGATTGATCTACAGATTATGGCAACCAGCATGGAATTTGAAATCAACATCCTGTCCTAGTATTCTCAACATTCTGGAGAAATACTCCATACCAATAACAAAAAGGAAAGGAGACAAAGGGTCCCCTTGTCTCAAACCTCTTTTCCCAGGAAAGAACCCTTTCATCTCACCATTAATAGACAGGGAGAAAGAAGTAGTGGAAACACACAGCATGATCCAGAGAACAAACCTGTCTAGAAAGCCAAAACCTCTCAAAAAAGACTCCATAAAAGACCAATTAACAGAATCAAAAGCTTTTTTGATATCAACTTTTATCATACACGTAGGGGTACCCCTCTTGACACCATAATGTCTAATCAACTCCTGTCAGAGGAAAATGTTATCAGTCATAGCTCTGCCATCCACAAAACCAGTCTGTGCTTCATCAATAAGATCAGGAAGACAAGCAGAAAGCCTAGAGGCCAAGATCTTAGAAATCACTTTGTATGTAACATTACAGCAAGATATAGGCCTATAATCACCAACCTTAGTAGCATGAGAAGACTTAGGAATTAAAGCAATTACTGCATGATTGATCTGCTTCAACAAAGCATCATTGTGAAAAAATTCCAACATAGCCTTAGTGAAATCTGCACCAACTATATCCCAAGATTTTTAAAAAAACCAGCAGAATATCCATCAGGACCAGGAGACTTATTATCAGAGAAAGAGAACAAGGCTTCCTTAACATCCAGGTCAGTAACCTCTCTAATCAAGTGAGCTCCAGCAGCCCTAGAAACTTTAGGACCAGCATTGATAACATCAACATCTATAGGGACTGCAGGAGCCTCGGTACCAAGTAAGTCAACATAAAAATCTATAAAAGAATCCTCAACTTGTTCAAAAGAGGTAGTAAAAGAACCATCTTGGAGCATTACAGAAGATATATGCTTCCTAGCATTATTCCTTTTCACCAAATTATGGAAAAATTTGGAGCCCCTATCACTGAGTTTCATGTACATACCCTTAGACGTTTGAGACAGAAATGAAGACTCAGTAGCCTCTAAACTATGACGGATCTTCTTCTGCTCCAGGATCTGGGAGGCCAAAGCATCATTAGGCCCCAAATTATTCAGTGATTGTAACTCACCAAGCAACCTAGTAGCATTCTCAGTCCTAACAGAGATATGAGCATAGTGCTTCCTATTCAAAATCTTCAAAGGGTGTTTTAGCCTTTTAAGTCTTTTGCAAAGCTGATACATAGCTGTTCCAGAAACTCCTTCACTCCAACTCTGAGCAAGAATATCAGTATAATTTTCATGTTGCATCCACATATTAAAAAACTTGAAGGGCCTTATTCCAGATCCAGAATCAGTAGATAAAGCAATTCTACAAGGGGAGTGATCAGAATGGAGGCCAGGAGGCTCAAAAAAAGCAAGAGCATTCAAGTTCCAATCATACCAAGATGCATTAACCAAAACCCTGTCAATCCTAGTGAAAACACCGTAAGGCACCAAGTAAAAACTCCCCTGCTGAATTTAGAACAGAAAGGTTAGCATCAAGACAACGATCAACACCATCCCGCAATTCATAATCTGAGGGAATAATCCCATTCAATTTATCCTCCACGTAAAGAAACTGACATTAAAATCTCCAAGAACCATCCAAGGAAGAGAAGAAGTGACACTTAACTCCCTTATCCTATCCCACATGGACCTTCGATCCCCTACTGTATGCAAGCCATACACAAAAGTAGTCAGAAAGTAGTCCCAGAGACCAATAGCCTAACCTTGCAATGGATCCACTGAATATCAACCTCCAGAACCTCCACATCAATAAAAGCAGGATCCCAGATAACCAGCATCCTTTTACTAGTATGTAAATCAAAATTATTAACAGAGTTCCAAAACCTAACTTTCTTCTCCATGAAGCTACCATAACTATTTTGAGACAATTTAGTCTCAAGGATTCCAAATAAGGCAATCTTATGCTGTCTGAGAAATTTGACAAAAGTAGACTGTTTAAGGACCTTATTGAACCCTCTAACATTCCAAAACCCTATCATTTTTGTCTACCAAGAGGTGATTTACCTCTTGAGACAGCATCATTTGCTTTTTGTACATTACCAGAAACACCAGATGTGTTATTCCTCTTGTTCTTCTTTTTCTTCTTTGATTTCCTGGAACTAGAAGCCACAACAACTCCTTTATCCACAATATCTCCTTTATCCACCAAAACATCATCCTCAGCATCACTTGCCCAAGAGCTACATTTATCAGGATCCAAAACTTCTAAGTTATTAGCCACAGGTGTGGAAACCGGCAAATTCTCCACAATGCCATGTGTACTAACCACATTCTTACCTTTATCAATGACAGTGGCCTTCACATTGGATGTTGCAAAGAAGACCACCAGGTTGGAGAGAGCGATGTAATCGGTGGCGTGAATCTTTCCTGTGCACTATCTGCATCTAAGATTATCACTTTTTTCTTTTTTGAGGCATTAGATTTAGTAGCACCAAATTGCTTAGATTTAGCAACATATAAAGTTGGAACATCAATCTTAGCATCATCACAGCCAGCATCATTGTGCCCTAGTCTATTACACTTGGAGCAAAACTTAGGCATTTCTTCATACAAAACAGGTTGCAGGAGGACCTTCCCATCATGTAAGGTAATAGGAATGACAGAGGGCAAGTCAGACTTGAGATCTACATCCACCAAGCATCTAGCAAAACTTAACACTTTCCTAGAAGCTGTCACCTTGTCAGTGTACTGAGGACATCCCACCAAAGGAACAGATCTTACTCAATGCCCTACCCTTCCAAAGCCTTAATGGAAGATTTGGGAGTTGAATCCATACTGGTACCACAGAGCTAGTTTCCTTACTGAAATTAAACATCACTGGCATCTTCTTCAAGATCATAGGCTTCCCATAAGCATAAAAGGGTCCAGCTTGCAAAACATCACAGAGATCAGACTCATGCTTAAACAAAAACACTATCCAGCCAGAATTGTGATAGTTAAACCTACACTTCCTAGGCCAGGCATTAACAATTTTTTGAACAACATCTCTACCAGGAAATTTTCCTGGAAAGATGCCAATAAGACTTAGTTTCTCCAAACTATCATCATTCTCATCTTTCTCCTCTAAAATCATAGTTTCTTCAGTAATAACATGGTCAGTTAAAGTAACAACTTCATCAGATTGCTCCCTATTATTCTTCACCAGTTGAACCCAAGAGGCAACCTCATCAACAGCCTTAGCCGCATTAGGCCCCAGAAAATCAGCAGATTGAGCATTCAAAATGACTGGAGCAAGTACCTCACCAGTAGGAATAGAAGAAGCATTCCCACTAGTGACATTAGTAGAGACATGATCCACCCCTAAATGAGTCCCCTTCTCTACTACACCACTTTGTCATAAAGTATCAACTACACCATCAGAAACAGGCCCCACCCCTGAAGAACCAAGTTCAACAGTTGCAGGAACCAGTCCAGCAGGTACAGTGACACTCTCACTCACTTTATCCAACACAAGGCCTACCTTTAAATTATTAACTAGAACAGTATCCGATTGAACATGATCATCCAATTTTTCAACTTCAAGTAATTCTAAAAGAGAGAAAGAGCTTGCCATTTCAGAATCTGTCATAGTGACCTTCTTTTTAGCATTGTTGACAGCCGGAGTAACAAGTTTCCCAGATTTCAACTTTATTGCTTCAAACACCAAAGGATTACCACACTTTAGAGCATACTCCTCCACCACTGCAGGGGCCACATCAAGCAACGGGTTCCTTTCCTTGGTGCATCCATCTTCATATTGAGCTGCAGGCATTTCTACAAGTGGAGTAGAAGCAGCTGCAACCGGCACTTCAACTGTACTTTCTTGTTCAAGAGCAACCGGAACATGAAGAGTACCTTCTCCATCAGACTTCTTAATTTTGCGAGTCATAGATCAAATTTGGAGCTGTAAAAACTGTATGTTGTAGATCATGAAGAAAACAAACTAAACGAGCAAGAAACAAGAACAAAAACACAGAACTGTAAGGGATTTGGCAAGCTCAATCAAAGAGAAGAAGAAGCTAGGTGAGAGAAAACATCTCTCTAAAATCCGCCTTGATCCTCTGAATCTTATTCAAATTCACATACTTTGATTGATAGATCAAAGGCTCTGATACCACTTGTAGGATGTAATATCGCCGGATGGATCTAAGATCCACCCGATTACGCAGCGGAATAAATATCTGATCTAGATCTAAATAAACAAAATACATGAATAATAAATCTAACCTACGAGGGGGTTAGACCTTTCTCACTTTTATGTTTTCTAGATCCTTACGTGCCTTGATAGTGTCTTTGGTCTTACGATCAATATTCAATACCGTAGACAATAAGCTATCACACACCTTCTTGTCAATGTGCATAACATCTAGATTGTACTTGAGTTTTTTCGGAATCCAATAAGGCAATCTATTTAGTATGGTGTATTTCTCCCAACTCAAAAAAGATTCTGGACGCTTATTACATTTACCACCATACTCTTTTTGTTTCCCCGGCAAACATTCGGGTAGGGTACTAATTTGTTGAAGAATTTCCTCCATGGTTTTCTCAATTGGAGGGCTTAATGTTTCGATTTTACTGTTAAACCCCTTATTAATTTGCATCGGGTGGTCCGCCCACAGCCATCTACGATGTCCGACATATCCAGTCTTACTCTCTAACTGTACCGAAGGTGTTTCGTCGTTGCAAGTCTGACATGCTTTATATCTTTGACCAGTCCAACCTGAGAGATAACTACGAGCGGGAAAATCGCTCACCGTAAACAAACTGCAACTCGCATTGTGAATGTAGTTTTTGTAGCAGCATCAAGCACAACTACCCCTTGTGACCACAATTCTTCCAACTCATCAATCAATGGCCTCAAATAAACGTCCAAGTCCTTGCTTGGGGAGTTTGGTCTTGGGATAAGTCAACGCATGTGTTTATAAAGTTCATTGTTGCAAACCCATGGTGCTGGATTCAACACTTGTGTTAGAACAGGCCACATGCTGTATGTTTGACTCGAATTTCAAACGGGCAAAAACCATCTGTGAGATGACCGAGAGGCGTACATTTCTAGGTTCGATAGCGAAGTCAGGGTGTTGCTCGTCGAATTTTTTTCATTCTTTACCATCAGTTGGATGCCTCATCACATCTTCATCCGTAGAGCGCCCCGTCTTATGTCATGTCATTGCCTGAGCTGTGTGACGGGAAGCATACAAACGTCTCAAACGATGCTTTAACGGAAAATAACGTAGCACTTTATGAGTTACCTTTTTTCCTTTAGACTCCTTATAACGGCTCATTTTGCACACTGGACATGATTGTAAGTCAGCATTCTCCTTATAGTAAATGCAACAGTCGTACTTGCAAGCATCGATCTTTTCTTACCCCAGACCCAATTTGTTCAGAAGAGTTTTTGCCTTGTAGAATGAATCGGGTAAATTTGACCCTTCTGGCAAAACTTCTTTCAGTTTCTCTAAAAGAACGTCGAAGCTTTCATTTGGCCACTTATACAACACTTTTATATGCATTAAATCTGCTAAGAACTTCAAGGCGGATGAGTTTTTGTATCCCGGATAAACATGTCCGTACAATTTGGAGAGGAGTTCATCAATGTTGTCATCCTCCTCTGTCTGTAAAACTTCTTCTTCAGGGGCTATACCAAGGAAATCATTTATAACTGGAGCCATTTCGTCTCCGGATTCAACTATCAATTGAGTTTTTCGTGCACGTTTACGGGATACTCCGTCTTCACCGTGGTGAAACCATGTTGTATACCCAGCTGCCCATCCCCAAATGAAACAGTGATCATACACGTCCTCCAAAAGTTTCGAAACAGATGTTGAAACACTTTTTGCATGGGCAACGAATCTTTCCTTCATTGCTAAGAAATTGCACTATGTATTTAATGAATTCACTCAACCCTTCATCAAACTCGGGTTTCATTCTGTCAATATACAACCATGACTTGTCTTGTTCCATTTGAAATCACTGATACACAATAACTTGACAACCCACAATAACTTAAGTTAGTATCTTACTTAAGGCACAAGAAAAAGTTAATACCATATGTGTTAGGTATTATGTTATTCATCATCTTGAGTATACTTTTTTTCATTAAAAACTAATATAGTATACTTAGTGTCATTAGTACACTTTTTTTCATTAAAAACTAATATAGTATACTTTTTTTCATTAAAAACTAATACTATTTCATTGAACACAATGATTACACTTTCACACGAACACATAAAACTAAGTCTTTAACACTTACCATTCCTAGTTCTTCAATGTTAGTTCATTTTCTAATTTTGATTTATAACAAATTAGCACATGAACACCTTCAATGGTAGACTTTTTCATCATGTTCAATCACATACATACATAACGGTTTTCCAACACTTTTCCAAAACCAATACATGCTAGACAAAACTAGTTTATGTTCTTCATCATCATGCTAGACATATCGTCATGTTCTTTAACACTTTTCCAACACATATACATGGCTAAGATTCATACACTAGTTAATACACTACTACTTGACGAAATATAATTTCAAGTCAGTCACACACATATACTAGTCAATCACACGCTTTATACACTAACATTGTGAAGTAAATCAACTATATAATACATCTACTACCAAAAAAGCAAGTCAATCACACACATAAAGACCTAACTCTACATCCCATGGGTGATATCCATTTGGATCTGAATATTCAATACAGAACTTTGTGTGCTGATATTGTAAGTGCAACACTTCTACATACTGTGTTGGTTTCATAAACAACACAGAACAACTTTCACAGAGAGTACAAAAAACCAATTAATGTTGCCTTCTTTAATCACTTGTTTCCGATCGACCGATTCCTCTTTAGGTTAAAGACCTTACAACCAAATCCAAGCAATGCAACATATATACAAAAACGACATGTATTTTAATCGAGGCAAACTGCATGTACTTCTCCATTTTGAGGGTTTATCCTTTATAAATAGAATTTACATTGTTTAAGCCTAAAAAATATACTCTAAGATGGTAACTCAATCTAGAAAACAAGTTTTCTTGGTCAATTGAATCGAGAACAAAACTGAAAACAAGTCTTAACAAAATTGAGTGTTTAGCAATGTAAGCTTAAGATGATCTTTGTTTGAGTTTGAATATTGACAAATCTTGAATGAATTATGCTTCACTAACTTCTTCACGGTGTGAATGGAGTTCCTTTTACAGTTTAACTTTTTTAATTGAGCTCAAACGACCGTTTGAAGTAAAATAAAGTTGTTGAAACACATTTGAATCTGACAAGCTGCATAATCACCTCTAATCCATTCATTTCAAACTTCAAATCCAAGTAAGAACACTCAACAACACAGTCAACAAATCAATTAATCACTTCTAAATTCTAATATATACACAACATAAAAATCATGGAAATTGAAAAAATACTGGAAAGGGAAAAAAATTACTTGAACTGAATTGAAATTGAGTTGCAGAATAAAGTTTAACCTGAAAAACTCTTGATGGAAAAATAGTACCGGAGGTGGTGGAGTCGTGGAGGACCTGCTGCCGACCTGGTCATCTGGAGTGGAGGTTGAGAACCACCTGTTGATCCCGCGCAAACCATTCACCTATATGATCAAGTATTTGAATATAATAAAAATTTATATAAAGAACACATATATTTTGATGTAGTATAAGTAAAGCCTACTATTGTATAATTTTTAAATTCTAGTATATTTTAGTGAACATACTAAAAGAATATTAGATTTATAGCATCATTCATTATCACTTCCATAGTTGGGTGGGATCGAGTCGTATATGTCATCATCTACACAGTTATTATCATCATCGCAATCCATTGAAGCATACTCATTACTGTCATCCTTTTCATTTTGATCGAGATCGTTTTCATCATTTTGATCTGTTGAAGCGAGATCATTTTGGTCAACATGTGTTTCTACATCATTTGCACTCATGTATAACGGTTCCATCGGCGGCAGTTCAACAACAAGTTGGAAATTTCCGTGGGTTGTTTAAATCGATTACCAAATCATCAACAACCACATCAAAGATTAATATTTAGTGCGTCTACGATATGACGGTGTTGAAAATACTCAACAACTTTCCAGTCACATCTGTTATTCAAATCATATATGTAGAACACTTGTTCTGCTTATGAAGCAAGAATGAATGGCTCCTCTTCGTACCAGGAGTTTGTAGTGCGTATACTTGTTCTATTCTTATATACACGGACACCCTTCTTATCTGCACTAGTATCGAACCATGTACATTTGAAAAGAACAACAGTGTTATCATTTGGATAGCTTACGACATATATGTCTTCTAAGACTCCATACCATGTAGTGCCTTCGGTCCATTTGATAGCAACCCCACTGTTTTGAGTTGTGCGTGTGTGATCCCGTTTTTGTGCATTGAATCCGACACCGTTCATCACACAACTCTGATAGGATTCGACCGTTGAAAAAGATCCGGTGGAAAATGCTAACAATTGGTCATTCAAGTCTGATGGGTTATGTTTACTCATTACAATCATCTGTATAATGTACCATACATAAGCTACTGTGAAGAACGCTCATAAAAGTTCACAATAAGTGTATCAAGCTTTATTTTGTACCTTCGAATTAAACCATTCAGAAATTCTTGACGGTGCATTTTGTCCAGTTCATTTCGTGCAATAACTTGTGATTTTGTACGATGTTCATCGCTCCATGTGTAGAAGACTAGTTAGCTTTAATGGAATTATAAAAAACAAAAAAATAAGTTTGGATTGCTCACTTACATGAGGTATTCATCGATCTCATGGCAGTTTTGTAAGACATACCACTGAACCTTCTCTCTCAAATTAGTATTGAATGTCAAGCATTTCATCGATCCCATTGATTGATAAGGAGTCTTGAATACTAATATACGGTTCTTGATTGTATCTTCATTCTCAACCCAGTTCCTTTTGGGCCTATTGAACTTTGTCTCATTTCCTGAAAAATACAATGAGCAAAACATCAAGGTCTCGTTAGCCACGTATGCCTCTGCGATGGATCCTTCCGGCCTGGCCCGATTTCTAATATACCACTTTAACTTACTTAGAAAACATTCAATCGGATACATCCATCTCAAATGAACAGGTCCAAACCTAATCACTTCTTCAGGCATGTGCATTATCACATATATCAAAATATCAAAGAATGCCGGTGGGAATATCGTTTCTAGTTTACACAAGATTTCCAAAACCTTCTATTTCGCATTCTCTAATCATTAACCCTCAGCGTCGACGCAAATCAATCGAAAAAAATTGCTTAAATCAATGATAGTATCAGAAATTTCATTTTTCAAGAATTTCCGTATCCCAACAGATAAAAGTCTCTGGAGTATGATATGAAAATCATGAGATTTTAGCCCTCTAAAGTTGTCTTTACCAATCAAATTCTTTCTTAGGTTTCCTGCAAAACCATCGGGAAGCCGAACATTTGTTAGGAAATCGTAGAATTTTGCCCCATATTTTGGTGCCAACGTGAACAAAGCAAGCGGTTTTAAGGTCTTATTGCGTTGTTTAATCACGTGTAGTTCCTCTTGTAGGATGTAATATCGGCGGATGGATCTAAGATCGACCCGACTACACAGTGGAATAAATATCAGATCTAGATCTAAATAAACAAAATACATGAATAATACATCTAACCTACGAGGGGGTTAGATTACCAACCTTTTTATGGTGCAAAACACCAAGAACAAGGTCAATCCAAACCGAGCTAGTTGAGAGCCTAGTTGAGAAGCCAAAGTCGTCCAACGTGTGTCTCCAATCACCACTAGGTGGATGGTGTTTCAAGCCGCCGGACCTCCTCGATATGCTACCTTAGAAAACCCGAAGTTTTATGAAACTCGAACCCTTAGTAAAATAGCCGAAATATCAAAGCTATTTTACTACCCAAAAGTCGTGTGATGTGTTATAAATTCCCTTGGGAGAACTCTCTTTATATAGAAGAGAAATCCTAGCCTCCAAGGCATTATTTAATTAATACAAAATCAATCAAAATAATCATTTTCCTTAAAAAGATAAATCTAGAATATTCCTAAATTAATTAGGATAAATAAAAGTTTTTATTTTCCTTAAATTATTTAACAAATAAATAATTTAATCACATGTCTTATTATTTATCAAGAAAACTAATTTCCCGACAAATAATAATATACAAAATGCATGCCATACACCTAATTAATTAGGTCATACGCATTTTCATTTATTTGGGCGAGTCCACGAAAAATTCTTTTTCATGTATTTACTTATCTAGTCCAACTAAAAAATTAATCCACATATCAATTTAACGGTCCAATCCAACTATTTAATTATAATTGAGGTGAAGCTTGACGAAAAGCGTATATGCTATATTAGGAGCCACGTCGGGGACCATGGACCCATATTCGATAGCTACAATAAATTGAATAAAATTATTAAATCGACCGAACAATAATATTCAATCTATTAATTCCAGGATTACACCACCATAAACCCAAAGCCGAACTCAACGCCGAATATAGATATAAAATTACACTCAACCATGAGTCATAAGGTGTCCACTGATATAATCATTACATACGGATAAATCCTCCATAGACTATTCGTTACGAATCGGGATATTTCCGTAAACCCTACTCAAAACATCTTATCCTTATTTACCATTAACCCCCTAGTGATCAATTAGTTCATAACTAATATAATATGAACTGGCGCCATCGATTAGTTTCTAGGATTAACAAATAAAGAGGGCTGTATCTGTCACTTCCGAGGAAGGAATGGATTCCATATTCGTGATAGCACGGACTACTTACTCATCCTAAAATAGAGCCAACGAGAAGTGTTTGACCACATACTACCGAAGTGATCCTTACTAACGCATCAAAACCTACCCTAGTCTAAGCAGTCGTCTGTGATCACCTCAGGATTGAGATTAATCCATATATGATCATCTTGTGATTCGATAAGACTTCTCAATCACGGAATTATATCGAGAACTCAAATCAAATCGGTCCAGCCATATATGATTATCATCATATATAAATGCCCTACTAAGTACCCTATTACGAAAGTCCGGATAAGACTGTTACACCTAAAGTGTTCTGGGCGCATTATTAGCAAATTAATCTTGAGACCCGTACTCAGATTAATAAACGCTACGGACTAAGTTTAAGTATATCTCACTAACTCAATCCTCTTGTGTATAGCCATACACTGAGTTATGTGATTACATAAACGAGGTACTTAGGGTTTTCAGTAGTGTCTTAATTGTAAGCATACATGCATATAATAAGATGATTTATTAATTCTGTCATAAAAACAATTAGATTATTGTCTTTCGGGCAGTACACCTAACAATCTCCCACTTGCACAAAAGTCAAGTGGATTAATTGTTTTAGAGCACACCCTTTATATCTATATCTACAACATTCTCCCACTTGCTCAAAACAAGTGAGACATATCCCCAAGATTCATACCTGATGACGTGGTCAATCAGGTTATAATATACTCGACCACCATAAACCAGTACTAGCAAGAGGACTAGGCCCATCGTAGTATAGCTATAGTGAATCAAGGTCGATCCCACAGGGAACCAATTGTGGATCATCTTATATACAAACAATTAATTAAACATGTCAAGGACATAGAGGCGGTCTACGACCAACATAAGACAAGAAAAGTAAAGACACGACTCGACACAGCGTAATTAACCTCCCCAATTATTGTCTTTATCGTTTGGACCTAGATAATTTATATAATAAATGAACTTATTAACTTTGTCAATCCGTTTGTATCTATCTTAGATTGGCTACGGGAGTCATCCTCTTCAACTTGACTTAGCACCGGTAGTCACTAGATCTGTGGTATTATTACGTGACTTCGCCTTTTGGTGCCTCCATCTCATATAACTCACACGCTTACGACTCTAAGGATGCCGATATTAACCGTACACCTCGTCCAGGCAACATTCCTATGGTGAGGCGTACTTCTAAACGATCGCTCAAGCCCTCGTCCAACTAACAATTACCTTTTAGGTCTCATGCTAGTTTCTGAACTACGTATAACTAGGTGGCGTCAATTCCTAATACAAAACCTACCTAGATCTCGCCTGAAAGCCCGGAAGATCATTCATGAGCCGACCTAGGAGCCCTATATTGGTATTTCCTAATCGTACGCTAATTAAAAGCGGCGAGCAGCGTAGCCGTGGCCATACCTCTTGAGATAATAAATTCTATTAAGTTAACCTAACCATAAAGGCGTGGCTATTTAACGGATAAGCAGGGGCTCGGTCGGCCGAATAGGTGGGCTCGGATCGACCGAGTGAACTCATTCGGTCACCGAATCAATTTCGTCCCAGATTACATCCACGAGCGTATCTCTCGGCGTTTCATCATACACAACGGATTAAACAGTAATTCGTAAAGCATTCATATAAACTAACATAGATACGCATTAATTAAACAATGCAGATTCATGGATAGAAACTAAGTGTATAACGTAGGTTATGGGATCCCCATAGACAAGGTATCGCCACATCCCTAACGTCATAGCCTAGATCTACATCATCTAGCTATGATTAACTAATTCAAACGATAAAACATAATTGGGAGGGATTAATTACTTAAAAGAAAGAAACAGAAAGTAAAGGCTTATATAATTTGCAGCCCTTAAACTCTGGAAACCCTCAAATTATTCTACATTGTATCAAGATATGAATAGAGTGATTTTATTGAATGATATTCTAAGGTATTCAAGGTGTGTGTTACAATTGCTCATAGCTGTTGCTTATATAGGAGTTTCAGCCGACTTAGGAAGGATCTAGAGGATAAACACGAGTAAAGCCGAAAACCGCCCCTGACCAGAGGCTCGGTCAACCGAAGGGATGCACTCGGTCGACCGAAGCTATAGGCTCGGTCGACCGAACCTACTTTTGCACACGTTAATCGTTTTTCTTGTCTATCTTGCTCCCCACTCCACGCTTGCATGTTGATCCGATTAATCTTCCACTTAATGCTCCGATTTTCTTCCTTCCTTATCTTGAGATAATTGATTGAATGACATTAATCCTCTCGATTTGTTGTGATCTGCAAAATCAATAATTATCGCACAATAAATCGGCTTTAAATAATAAAAACAGCTAAATACCAAATATCATATTAATAATCACTTAACATTAAATAATAAATATAAACGAGTGATTTAATATGAAATATACATTATTAATCTCGATTTAAGGATAACATTGATGACATTTACGGGTATAATTTGACCGTCATCAACTACCCCCCACTTAGACTTTGATCGTCCCGAACAAAGCATCAATAAGTCATTCCCCAAGACAACATTTTCTATGGTCAAATCACACTTACACAAGAAACTCAAGTCAACTCATACTAGTCATGCTCATAAGATATCCATTATTCACTACTGACTATGAATCGAAGTGATGTGTGCATGTGCATTTAGTTTTATATATTCGTGGCAAGATCAGAGTTTATGCCAACTTCGTAATCTCAACCTACCAACCTCAGCATTCATACTTCTCAAGCCTTTAAATTTTTGAAGCACTAGAGCAATAAGCAAGAGCGTATCTATAGGGTTTTTGGACTTGGAGACCGAGTACTACTCAAAGCCTCTTAAAGAGTTGAATATTTTTTCATATCTTCATATTTTTCAAATACTATCAATCTCAAGGAAGAAAACTTTTTAAAGTATCCCCCTATCTTAGATCAAATATAGCATTGAATATTACCACAAGCGCGGGGCTACTTTGGTAATGTTACTACAAGCCCAGTGTTTTAAAGCATTGTCAAACACAGGTACGTCTCAAGCTTATTACTCCGCTTTTGTTGGCAAGAAGATAAGAATACATCAGCCAATAAGTATCGACACTAAGTTTACATAACCAATCATCTATACAATGTACACATACTTTCTTCAGTTATTATGATTTGCGCGGTATACTCGATTCACAGGTTGAGTAATTGAATAATAAATAACTACTCGCAAAAACGGGCATGAATATTCTTAAATTTACTTAACATAAGTATAAAATGATCACGTACTCATGAAACTTGGTTCCTTTCCTATCAATTCTTAGCTAGGAACTCACAATTCTAAGGGTACGAGATACATAATATGGTATTTATTCAAATTTTCAATTTTTCAATTTTTCTACCGTTTCATTCAAATTTCAATCATAACATAACGTAGCTAAGTCTCCTACCCCCCACTTAAACATGGCATTGTCCTCAATGACAAAAATAAATGAGAATTTAAGAAAAAGACTTAGCTCTGGAAACGGCTCTCAAGTTAAGGAACAAGATCGGAGTAAATTTTGTACGTCGTGGAGAGATAGAAACATCTGTATAAGCAAACAAACTCCACGAAACCGTTAATAACACCATGTCTATGGAAGTTATAAAATAATGTGGCAGTAATTAGGTATGAATACCGATAAACATTTTAAGCCACTTTATTTTATACAACCAAAGACAAGAAAAATACTAAATAGAAAGAAAAATAAACAAGCAACTAAAGATGGTGGTCTTCATCTACAACCTCCACCGCCTAAATATTCTTAAAACCGGGTGGAGAAGACAAAGATCAAAAGCATTACCCGGCGTGGGAAAACACGAGGCGACTCGATCGAAAAGGTATTCAATCCAGGAAAGAGAAACTTGGTAAGGTATAGCAGTTGAATGCGACCTATTGGCTAAAGATAAAATCAAATACTTAACGCAGAAACTTCTCGCTTGCATTGGATATCAACAACTTAGGGAGATGTAGCTACTCCTTGAAATTACTAATAACCCAATGTATCACGTAAAAGTCATAACCGTCATCAACAAGGTCGGATCGGTGTGATAGCTTAAAACAAAACTTATCATCTAGAAATGCCGGAATAGACGGAAAAAATGTGAAATTTAAAACTTCCGGTAGAAAGATAAGTTGTACTTTGAACGAACCAAAAACCTTTAAAATCTAGCTAGGGTCAGAGCTACACTTACCCCAACTAGGATCATGAAAATCAAAATGATAAAAGATAATCATTAACGCTGAGCAATATTTCAAATTCCGCAACACATAGGTATTGTGTAAACAAAATGGAGGTTTAGAGTGTGTCGGGTTTAGAAAAAGATATACAAGGATGGTAAGAAAAGATAAAGGGTGGGTAAGAAATTGTGTTTATGGGTGGGTTGAAAATGGTTAAGGCATCGAGATTGGGTGGGAGAGTGAAACGGATGGAAAGAAAGAGAGGCGATGAAAGAATGGTTAGAAATGTGAATTGTTAGGCAGATTGGTGAGAGGATCGAAAAGTTTGAAGGTGAAAAAGTGTAAAGGGAAAGATAAGGATAGTTGCAGAATGAATTGCGCACCATTGTGAATCTTCATTTGGATCACCTAAAAAGTTTTAGAAATTGACAAAGATTGTTCTTGTTCACACCAATCATTCTCTGTTACATTTTCGATAATTCTCAAGCTCTCTTAATGCTTCCATCTTAAGATTGATTGCTAAATTTCCTTTTCTTTAGCAATTTTCTGACTCTCCTAAGAAACTCTAATTCACGTGGCCTATATTGAGTAAAAAAGTTTTGCACATCCTTAGCCCAATGGCCATCAGAACACGGCAAAATAAAAAACCTCAACATATGTCACGTTACTTTTATTGGACTCAAAGAAGGAAAAACCTAAAATCCTAAAAAGAAATCCTAAGGGTTTTAAAAAGTAGTTACGAGTTTAAAGTCCTCATTTCGACTTTCCAAAAGTATCCTTGTCGGTTATCATTCTTGGATCGCTGAGACTTTGACCCTTCGAGCATTATATGAGGTGGGCTTGTCGCTTTGCGGATTAATACCTTTCCTTTGGTTGTGAGACTAGGAAAGCGACATTTATCCATACCATTTATCCAAAGCTCTTACCTCGGCTCTCATTTTAGGAATTAGTGAATTCTAAGAAACTCGGTTAAAATTACGGTTTTGGCCTTGACAATAAGAAACAATGAATCAAAGTACTCCGAATAAGGTCGGTTATGTAGGCAAGCCTATGCCGTCTTATTCGTTGGAACATATGTGACAGTTCAGGCCAATCCGTCAAGATAAGCCCCGTTTAGCCCGAAGGCTTATCGGCTATGCTAAGTCTTGTTGAACTGCTGTAACGTACATCACACGTGGAGGGGAGTCGATTGAGCCGAAGCTCGTTTGAACTCTTGACCATGGTTAAACCATTTCGAACCTATGTACAAAGATTCTTCGATTTCTAAATTGTCACCCAAAGCGTAATCTCGTTTTTGTTTAAGGTGGGTTCACCGAGAAGCCATCACCATAAAACTCAACGAAAGCAGAAGATGGTGTTCTCTCAAAACTCAACGTCTTCTTTAGATTGTGAATGCTTAAACTACACAATTTGTTGCTCCCATGGCCAGTAGAAGCAATCTCATGCATAGGACAAAGAGATTTTAACAGAACTACGAGGAACTCTTTATTCACTGCTTCCTTCAACTACTACATGTTTCCCTACACCCTCTAGATGAGACAGATATGGGGCAGAACCTTCCACACTAATAAAATTATTCTTACAAACCAACTCCGGGCTAAGATTCATACTAAGGTTCATGTATAGGCTAACTTATGCTCAAAAAACCAAAAGGTAGTAAAACATAAGCAAAAAAAAAAAAAAAGGGTAGTACCTAGCCTTCAACATTGTACCACGAAGAATTTAAGCCTTTAAATTTTTTTTTCGGAGTCATCTTTGTGCTTTAAAGGTATTGCTGCCATCGCTTTTCCCATCTTAGATTCGTAGCTCCACATGTTTCTTTGGGTTATTTTCGGCGCCCGCGAAAAATTATTGACTTGGATTATTGCTTCCTGGTTTTACGCAAGCGGAAGAAAAGCAGAAGAAAAACAAAAACAAAGCAGGACCGTAGGCGATTTTAACATGGTTTCCCATGTCGCTATCGAGACCTAGGGATTAAACATCTGAGGATAAGCAGACACGCGAAATTCCGGACTTCGAAAAACACAAATCGAAACCGTGTAAACAAAAATACATTCTCGGTCGACCGAATGAGGTCTCTCGGTCGAGCGAATAATTTTATTTTTTTTATTTTTTTTTATTTATTTTTTATATTTTTTATTTTAAGAATCTGGAATTTTCAGATGAGCGAATAAACGTAGAGGGACTCAAAGCGAAAAACCGACTACAAAGCAGAAAACTTGACATGAATAAAAATTATTTATAAATAAAATTGACCGTTGGTTCCCCGCAACGGCGCCAAAAACTTGATGGCGTGGTCAATCAGGTTATAATATACTCGACCACCATAAACCAAGACTAGCAAGAGGACTAGGCCCATCGTAGTATAGCTATAGTGAATCAAGGTCGATCCACGGGGAACCAATTGTGGATCATCTTATATACAAACAATTAATTAAACATGTCAAGGACATAGAGGCGGTCTACGACCAACATAAGACAAGAAAAGTAAAGACACGACTCGACACAACGTAATTAACCTCCCCAATTATTGTCTTTATCGTTTGGACCTAGATAATTTATATAATAAATCGAACTTATTAATCTGTCAATCCGTTTGTATCTATCTTAGATTGGCTACGGAGTCATCCTCTTCAACTTGACTTAGCACCGGTAGGTCACTAGATCTTCGTGGTATTGTTACGTGACTTCGCCTTTTGGTGCCTCCATCTCATATAACTCACACGCTTACGACTCTAAGGATGCCGATATTAACCGTACACCTCGTCCAGGCAACATTCCTATGGTGAGGCGTACTTCCTAAACGATCGCTCAAGCCCTCGTCCAACTAACAATTACCTTTTAGGTCTCATGCTAGTTTACGAACTCACGTATAACTAGGTGACGTCAATTCCTAATACAAAACCTACCTAGATCTCGCCGAAAGCCCGGAAGATCATTCATGAGCCGACCTAGGAGCCCTATATTGGTATTTCCTAATCGTACGCTAATTAAAACTGACGAGCAACGTAGCCGTGGCCATACCTACTGAGATAATAAATTCTATTAAGTTAACCTAACCATAAAGGCGTGGCTATTTAACGGATAAACAGGGGCTCGGTCGACCGAATAGGTGGGCTCGGTCGACCGAGTGAACTCATTCGGTCACCCGAATCAATTTCGTCCCAGATTACATCCCCGAACGTATCTCTCAGCGTTTCATCATACACAACGGATTAAACCAAGAATTCGTAAAGCATTCATATAAACTAACATAGATACGCATTAATTAAACAATGCAGATTCATGGATAGAAACTAAGTGTATAACGTAGGTTATGGGATCCCCATAGACAAGGTATCGCCACATCCCTAACGTCATAGCCTAGATCTACATCATCTAGCTATGATTAACTAATTCAAACGATAAAACATAATTGGGAGGGATTAATTACTTAAAAGAAAAAGCAGAAAGTAAAGGCTTACATAATTTGCAGCCCTTAAACTCTGGAAACCCTCAAATTATTCTACATTGTATCAAGATATGAATAGAGTGATTTTATTGAATGATATTCTAAGGTATTCAAGGTGTGTGTTACAATTGCTCATAGCTGTTGCTTATATAGGAGTTTCAGCCGACTTAGGAAGGATCTAGAGGATAAACACGAGTAAAGCCGAAAACCGCCCCTGACCAGAGGCTCGGTCAACCGAAGGGATGCACTCGGTCGACCGAAGCTATAGGCTCGGTCGACCGAACCTACTTTTGCACACGTTAATCGTTTTTTCTTGTCTATCTTGCTCCCCACTCCACGCTTGCATGTTGATCCGATTAATCTTCCACTTAATGCTCCGATTTTCTTCCTTCCTTATCTTGAGATAATTGATTGAATGACATTAATCCTCTCGATTTGTTGTGATCTGCAAAATCAATAATTATCGCACAATAAATCGGCTTTAAATAATAAAAACAGCTAAATACCAAATATCATATTAATAATCACTTAACATTAAATAATAAATATAAACGAGTGATTTAATATGAAATATACATTATTAATCTCGATTTAAGGATAACATTGATGACATTTACGGGTATAATTTGACCGTCATCAATACCCTCCAAGCGCATCTTAGTAATTTATCCTTCCAAGCACGACCGGAGTATGCCGCCGCAGGGTAGGTCAGTGACCTGGCGCGTACTTAGAATTCGAATACCATGTGACTCGGTACACTGATCAGGTAGGTTGGCGGCTTGAGTCAATTTTTGGGATCGAAACGTCGCCTTTCCATCTAATCCGGTGGTACGATTTCAATATGCTTATGACCTCTAGTGATTGCAAAATCCTTATGAGCTACCTCTCCAATGTTTTCACAATGAAGTGGTATTCGCTTATTGGATAATTTATCACATGAGTAAACACTGAGATCGAGATCGATTTAACGATAATCCTCAATCTGACCTAACGCCAGAATCAGTGTTATCACTTATATTCTAGTTTGCACCTGAATATACTAGCATATTATTCCTCATTCTCCTGAAGAGACTTGAGGATTCACTAAACATCCTATTTAATTCATCCGCATGTTTAGACAAGCATTCCTGAGAGGTAGGGTAGACTACATCGTTGAATGTTGCATTGCTCTATGCAAGAACATCTTAACCATTGAGATGGATGAATGGGATTGCCAATTGCTTATTTTTGATAATTTGAGTGAGTCAAATTCTTTTGAAAATAGCCCGATGGCATGTTATCCTCTGACTTCAGATAACACACCCATGTTGTTTCCAACAGTTTCAGTGTTACCATTCACAAACACTAATCTACATACTACTTTACTAATATTGATGCATGGTCTGCGAAAGACTTATCAACATGCTGGTCAAGTCCACATATTAAAAAAAAATATATGACTTTTAAATGACTTAGAGGTTTGCTTTAATCCCCAAAGGATATAAGCTATGGCAGGCATCCTGCCAAAGGTTCTTTCTGAATAACTTAAGATACCGTTAGTCTCGCAAAAAGGTCTTAGGGAATCACCCCTATTTTCTTCTTTGTAACGAATCTGTCATTTATTCTTAGCTAAAACCCTTCTGTTCTGAATGAGTTCAGATTCCGTTGTTCGGCAAGGAAGTCTTAGGGAATCACCCCTATTTCCCGCTTTCTGACGAAATCAAGCAAGACTGAGTGTTAAGAGAGATCACGGTCTGGTTAACTCTCTACCTTTTAGGGAATCGCCCCTAAATTACTCAACTTTGCGTTGAAAGTTAAACTTTCATATTCATTCGACTGTTCTTCGTGTAGTTCCAATTACTCCCACTGGGCCTGAAATACTCAGGTGGTTTTCTACAAGAGTTTCAACAGAACTGGAGTATCAAACTCCATTCACAGGGTTATGGCATTTAAACCAACCTCTATGATCAGGATCTGTTGGTCCCTTAGAAAGGCAAACACAAGTTTAGAGGGGGGTGAATAAAATTGTCCCTAAAACTGGATTTAAAACTAATTAAGGTTCAATTAAACTTGTGTGGAGTTAAGCTGACTAAGCTGAGTTTAGTCAAACTAACTTAAGCTTAAAACTGAGTCAACCGACAGCGGATAAAGTTTTAGCCTTTCTCTTGATCTTGTTATTCTCTGTGAAAACTGAGTGTAGTAAACTGAATTCTGATGAATGTCAGTTTGTGAACAGTGATGTGTATAACAATCAATTATCACAATGCTGTAAATAAATAAGTAAGTGCGTAAAGTAAATAAGACAAGTATTATAGAGGTTCCAGGTGGTGTAATCCTGTACGTCCTTTCTCCCCCTGTGGTGCGGAGGAAAATTCCACTAGAACTTCTTGAGGTGAACTGTTACAAAATGTCCTAAACAATAGTCCTTGGCTAATCCATAGCGTCACTATCTAAACAGTTGTAGAACAGGTAGAATTGCTGCTCTTCAATTGCTTGAACACTGGTCCTTAGAGGGTTGAATTGCCTCTTCACCAGCTACCACCACAAACACAGTCTACCCAACTGCTTGTCACAACTGTCCTTGGCGAAACCTTCCGGTTTGCTTCACGATCCTAAAACCTTTGATGTAAAATCAAAGTTAATGAGAATCAATAAATTGATTCTTGTTTGTGGTTCTTCAAAATGTCCGATTCGATAAAATCTGTGTAGCTTGAACACTTGAAGAATTCTAGATATGATCTTGTTATAGCGCAAAGATGATAGCAATTCGAATGATTAGTGCACACGTTAATTCTTGTTAAATCTCTGTATTCTTGTTTTTATAATCCTTTGTGCAAGGTCCTCTATTTATATTGTAAGGTCCAACGTTCATCTGGCTTCAATTCGAATTGTATCAACGTCTCTCTTGTAACGGCTATATTTTCTGACCGTTCTGCTGTGTCAGTATTTCATCCAATAAAATCGCTTCCTTTATAACGTTCGACTATACGATCAGTTGTTGGATGGCTGACATATAAAACTGAATTTCCTTATCAGTTTTATACTGAGAATGTTTCTTGTCAGTTTCTTGATTGACTTGGAGCATTAACTGAGATTTTATTCTTCTTCAAATATCAGTACTCCAGTTTTCATCTGATTATAGTTGACTTAATCAGAGTACACCATGACTCATTATCATCTAAGAACTCATTGTCCTTATGATTCTTAGGTCTTCATACAAGATCCATAAATTCAGTTCAGGTCACCACAATCTTGCCTGAAGTATAACTTTATAGTCTCGACGTAGTCTTCATAACTGAGTTTGAACCCTCAGTTCTTCAATATTCAATAACTGAGTCTTTGACCTCGTTCTTGATCTTCTATATAAGCCAATCGAGTATGTGTCCTCAAAGAAACTTATTTTCTTGATTTGATGTGGTGTATTTCGAGTCGGGTTGTCTTAGTGATTTCTGTTTTTTGAGCTTTTACGACACACTAATTATTACAGTGCTTGTCTGACATAACTTATACAAATATTAGACTCTAGTAAAACCTATACATTTAGTTCTAGACATCTTTTAGCTTTTCACTATAACAGTTGGCTTCAGCACTTCATCAATGGGGTAAAGATAATACTTTAAACAAATATGATGAATTATCATCAAAACATAAATTTTATTTCCAACAATTTCCCCCTTTTTGATGATGCCAAAACTCTCCCTAAAAGAAAAGCTTAAAGATCAAAACAATGTAAAACTGGAAATTGGATTTCAATAGAATGAGCAAAAACTGGAATAGTTACATTTTTGTTCAAAATAGTGTAACTAGATACTAAGTTCTCTTCTGTGCTTTTTGCAAGACTGAATCAAATTTTCTTGCCTTGTCATACATACGAAAATCATCTTTTAGCTTGGAGTCTATCTTTGAAAAGGTCTTGTTGTAGTCAACTTGACTACCTTCTTTCCATCTTCTCTATTGAAATATCTTTGGCAAGTCTGATTCTTTCAAGTAGTAATTTTCAAATTCTACTACATCTTCTTTCATTTGTTCAGTCTTGTCTTTAATCTTCAGTTTATCATCAATCCTCTGATTTTTCTTATATTGTGCCGTTTTATGCTTTGAGAATAAATCAGATAAAAAGTAGTTCAAGGATTCTTCAGTTGTCTTGTCCTTGTACTTAGCCTTGATAGGATTGTGATCGTTGGTAAACTTCATCCATAGATCCTTTGTTAGAGCAACTCTACTATCTCCAGGTTGACTGTATTTTGCAATGAGTTGATCATCAGTTAGTTCTTTCCTTAAGAACTTAGGATCTGATTTGTATCTTTGCAATTCATCTTCAAGTCGCTTCATTTCTCCAAGTAACTTCAGCTTTTCTTCTTCAGTTTCCCCCTTTTTGGCATCATACAACTGATCTACCAGGGCATGGGTTGCTTTTTGACCTTCTGAGATCTATCGCTGAGAAGCAAGTACTTCCTTAAGCTGAGTTTCTAACCCATAGATATGCTGATTCATATGCCAGTGAGCTTGGGCATGTGTTTCTCTATCTACTACGGTTGAGTCTTCAAGTTTTTGTTTGAGTAACACAATTTCTGAAGCAGAACTTGAACTTGACTTGTGGATCATCTCTAGTCTTGCATGAACTGAAACGTCTGTTCTAGTTCTGTAGTCGAGATATCCGGAGATGTTTGATAGAAGACCATTTTGTGCATCCTTGTTACTGAGCACAATCTTCAAATTTTCATGAACTTTTGCTAATTCATCCTTTGTGAGGATGTCAGAAGGATCATAAGTATCTTCTATTGGATCCTTAAACTGAGTATTATCTTCAATAATCATCAGTTGTTGATTAGCAGTCCCATCAGCTGCTTCCTGATTGTCAGTTGTCTGATCTCCAACTGGCAATCCTTTCTGTTTGCAAAACTGTAGTTTCATCAGCTTTTTTTCTTGATTCATCATCTTTATCATCATCTTTATTCTTTGAAGTATCTTTGGATGATGTGGCTGATTCTCTTCTTTTTGCTAGTTCAGTGAATCTTTTGAAGCAATTGTCAAGAAATTCTGAAATAGGAAACATAGCATATAGATCTCTAACTTCCAATTTCTCCAAGAGTAGTTTCTCTTTAGTCTGTAGACTGACATCTCAAGAATCCTCTGGTTTAAGCTTCATCTTCATTAGCTTGATGATTCTATCGGCTTCAAAGACTCAGTCTTGATTCTCGATCCGAATGATGTCAGAATGGCGAGAAGTGTGGTCTATAGTGACATTTTCTTGTATAACTTCAGTTGTCAGTAGTTGTTGTTGTTGTTGTTCCCCCTCAGTTGGTGCTTTCTCTCTTGAGGTTTCTGGGTACAGGCATCTTACAACTGATCTCACTTCTTTGTTTGACTTTTTTTAAGCTTGATTCCTCTCGTGTTCGATTTCTTCTTTGAGACACGTTTCTGACCGCTTGAGTTGGGAAGTTGTTCCTGCAATTTCCTTTGTAACTGCAATTTGCCTTGTTTGCTCCCCTTCCTTGATTCTTTCTAAGTAAAACTGAATGATTCCACTAAGTGTCTTCTTTTGTCGAATCATCAATGATTACTTGACCTTACGCTTGAGCCCTTTTACCTTTGTCTAATTCAAACTAAATGTTGTCTCTTGAATTGATTGACAATGTAACCTGCCCAATTGAATTCTATTCCATCCCAGATTATATTCATGAGATAAATATTTTCTTCTGACAGTATACTAATGCCTTTTGATTTTCCAATGACATGTTTGCTGAGCCATCTGCTGAGGTGTCCAAATTCTGGCTTGATTTTGTCTACATGAATACCAGGTTCGATTGGTTCCGTAGAAAAAGTAAGTTGGTCAAGAAAAGCTTCTTTTTTCAATGGTAGAGTAGTCCAATATGTTGTTGTCACAGTTGAATTTGTGAAGCCAAAGAGTGTCATTATGACGCTTTCATTGAGAACAATGCGATCTCCATGAACTTTGGTCATCAGAGAGTCTCGTACCAAACGCATATTTTGCCAAAATTGCAAAATTCCTTCTACATCATGTTCTTCTTTGAACTTAACTTCCAGGATGTTTCTCAAGCCTGGTTGTTTCACGATTTTATCACATATCCAACTTGCTAACAGAGTGTTTTGACACATAGCTTCATACATTTCGAATGTCAGTTCATCTAACTCTGTTATTAATCTTTCTGTTTTGATTTTTCTGAAGTGGTCATGTTTGAGTGTGAACACAAAAGTTGTTTTTTTTAGAAGAGAGAGATTTTGAAGAGCCTGTTTTGTTTTCTGGAAAGGGATGAAGATTTTGAAAAATAATGTGAACGGAAGTTGAATAAATAGGTAGGAAATTCTGGCGGTTGAGTAGTAGAACTTTTCAAATTCCATGATGGTTTTGGGTAACCGATACATGTACTGTTCTGACAATCGTGGGGTGTACACGCGAAATTCTGACAAAAGGAACTGCGGTAATTTAATGCGATATAACCGCTGTCGCTTTTATCTTGTCAACCTTTGACTTAAGTTGACTAGAATAAAAACTAAGACTGAAGTCAGTTTTAGAAATAATGTACAGTACCATCAAATTTTCAGTTTCAGTTAATCAGTTTGAGATTGTTGATGTCAATGACTAATCTGTTAAGTGAGCACACCCAACATAACAAAGATTAATCCCCTTGACTAATCTCTGGCTTAACTGATTTAACCGACTTTGATTATCCCTAATTCAGTTCTCAGTTTGGAAAATCTGTCTTTGTCCAATGGCTTTGTAAAGATATCTGCCAACTGATCTTCAGTAGGTACATAAAGAACTGTTATATCCTTTTTCTCTGCATGATCTCTTATAAAGTGGTGACGTACATCTATGTGCTTTGTCCTTGAGTGTAAAACTAGATTATCAGTGATTGCAATTGCACTTGTGTTTTCACACATTATGGGAATCATTCCTTCTTCTATCCCATAATCCCTTAATTGCTGTCTAATCCATAAAAATTGAGCACAACAACTTCCAGCTGCTATGTATTCAGCTTCAGCTGTAGAAGTTGAGATTGAGTTTTGCTTCTTGCTAAACAATGACACAAGTCTATTTCCTAGTATCTGACATGTGCCTGATGTGCTTTTCCTGTCCACTTTGCATCCAGCATAATCTGAATCTGAATAAGAAATCAGCTTGAATCTCCTTCTTTTGAATACCAAAGTCCAACTCCATCTGTGTCTTCCAGATATTTCAAGGTTCTTTTCACAACTGTGAGATGACTTTCCTTTGGTTTTGACTGAAATCTTGCACATACACCTGTGAAGAAATGATATATCCGGCCTACTTGTTGTGAGATAGAGTAAGCTTCCAATCATCCTTCTGTAGAGTGTTTGATCAACATCTTTGCCTTCTTTGTCTTCGTCTAGCCTGATGTTGGTGTCCCCACTGGTGTAGAAATTCAGAGATTTTTCCATACCAAACTTTTTGATAAGTTCTCTTGTATACTTTGTTTGGTGAATGAAAATTCCATCATCTAACTGTTTAACTTGTAAACCGAGAAAGTAATTTAATTCTCCCATCATACTCATTTGGAATTTGCTTTTCATCAAACTTGCAAAATTTTCACATAATTGTTCATCTTATGATCCAAAGATGATGTCATCAACATAAATTTGAACAAGTAGAGTATTTTCACCATTCTTCATTCTGAATAATGTTTTGTCGATAGTTCCTTTGATAAATCCATTATCCACCAGAAACTGAGATAGAGTTTCATACCAAGCTCTTGGTGCTTGTTTAAGTCCATATAGATCTTTCCTTAGTCTGAAAACTTTGTCAGCTTGATCTTTGATTTCAAATCCAGGTGGTTGTTGAACATAAACTTCTTCTTTAAGATTTCCATTCAGAAATGCGCTTTTAACATCCATCTGGTAGACTTTGAACTTCTTGTGAGCTGCAAATGCAAGAAATAGTCAGATTGCTTCTAATCTTCCAACTGGTGCATAGGTTTCATCAAAGTCTATGCCTTCAGCTTGAGAGTATCCTTTAGCTACAAGTCTAGCTTTGTTTCTGATAATATTTCCATCTTCATCATGTTTGTTTCTGAAAACCCATTTGGTTCCTATGATATTGACATGAACTGGTCTATCTACCAATTCCCATACTTGATTTCTCTCGAATTCATTGAGTTCTTCTTGCATAGCTAATATCCAGTCTGGATCTTTCAAAGCTTCTTCAATTTCTTTAGGTTCTAAATGTGATAGAAAACATGCAATCATTGCATCTAGTTGATGTCTTGTTCGAACGCCAGATTGAGTATCACAAATTACTTGATCTTCAGGGTGATCTCTCATCCATTGATAGGTGGGTGTTTGCATCAAGGGATCTATATCTTGTTCGACTGGTTCTTCAAGAACTGGTTCTTGAATTTCTTCCTTTCGATCAGGAACATGTAGTTCAGGAGTGGTTTGTTGAGTAGTTGGAAACTGAGACTGATCTGGATCTGAGCATTCTGAAATTTGTAGTCTTCCAATGTCAATCTGGCCCAGTTTCGGCATGATCGTAATCGAGGCGAGAAACCGGTTCTTGTCGGTCTTCAGTTGTTTCACCTGGGAAGTTTGGTTCATCAAATACTACATGTATTGATTCTTCATGCTTGAGTGTCCTTTTGTTTAGTACTCTAAATGCTTTGCTGACACTTGAATATCCTAGAAAAATTCCTTCATCAGCTTTAGGCTGAAAAACATGAAGTTGATCTTTCCCATTGTTGTGTATGAAACATTTGCTTCCAAAAGCATGAAAGTAGGAAACATTTGGTTTTCTTCCATTCCAAATTTCGTAAGGAGTCTTCTCATGTCTCTTGTTCATGAGAGCTCTGTTATATGTATAACAAGCTATGTTAACTGCTTCTGCTCAATATCTTTCAGGTAGTTTAGCTTCACAGATCATAGTCCTCCCAGCTTCTTTGAGAGTTCTGTTTCTTCTTTCACCTACACCATTCTCGTTGAGGTGTTCTGTGGCGACAAGTTGGTGTAAAACACCATTTTCTTCACAATATTCAATAATCACACTATTGAGGAATTCGGTTCCTTTATCTCGATCTTATCTTCACAAGCTGAAACTCCTTTTCGATTCAAGTCTCTTGAGTAGTTTCGTGAGTCTTTGCTTGGTTTCACTTTTCTTGGTTAAGAAGATTACCCAAGTGTACCTTGAAAAATCATCTACTACCACCAATGTGTACTTCTTTCCACCGATACTAATTGGTGTAATAGGTCCAAATAAATCCATGTGTAGTAATTCTAGATGTCTGGTTGTTGGATGTTGAGATTTGGTCTTGAAACTTGCTTTTGTTTGCTTTCCTTGTTGACATGCATCACATAAGTCGTCCTTCTTATATGATATTTTCGGTAGTCCAATGACTAATCGCTTCTTAACAAGTGTGTTGATGTCATCAAAATTAAGATGACTCAGTTTCTTGTGCCATAGCCAATCGATTTACGATTTTGTATGCACAAGCAAACAAGTTTCAAAGAACGGCCGTTGTCCAATCTACTACATACATATTTTCTTTTCTTCTTCCGGCCAGACAACTTGATAAGTCGATTCACGACAACAACGCAGTAATTCTTTGTCGAAAGTAACTTTGTAACCCATATCACGTAATTGGTGGTCTTTGAGTAGATTGTAGTGTAATCCTTCTACATAAGATACATTCTTGATTGTAAGTCCATTCTCGATTAAGGTGCCATAACCTTTGGTGTATCCAGGTTTGTCTTTACTTCCAAAATTAACATTTGGTCCATCTTTTGCAATAAAATTACTGAGACAGTCTTTACTCTTTGTCATGTGCCTAGAGCAACCACTGTCAAAGTACCATATATCCTGCAATAAAAATTAAACAATTTTAGGTACCCAACTCAGTTTGGGTCCATAGGGGTCGATTGTCAAGACAACTCGGGAATATATCCTCTTGGGATTCTTCGGATATTGTTGCACTTGTTTTCATATATGTAAGCCACACTCCCATAGTATCTATGTTTGGACTGTGTCTTATTTATATGATCTCTCAGATCTTTTGACTGAAACTTATTTTCATGTTGCTTTCTATTATTAAGGCTAGAATGATAACCGTCTGAACTGACCTTGGTACTGGGACTTTTGCTGAGAGCTGAGATTAGCCCTCTGCTGAGTCTTGGACTGAAACTTGTGATAAGTTGTCTATCTGGAATGATTGTTATTATCAGTTTTATTAGTAGATGCAGTAAAATTCCAATCATTATCAGTGGGATATAGTCTTCCTTTCCCCCTGAATGTGTGAATCTTTGAATTATTGACATTCTTGGATTTACTTTGATTGTAATTTTTATGGTTCTTGACTTGATTGGTTTTTCTGGACCTGGTGGTTGATTTCCCAGTTCGGTTTTCTTGAGATACAGCCGATTTACCATTTGGTTTACTTTTGTTGGTAAATCAAGTTGTTTTCTTGGAAAACTGATTTGTCCTATGTGATACTGGCTTTACTGGTTCAACAATTTTCTCAGTTTGTGGAAGTTGCTCAGCTACAAACTTAATGCCGGCCATTACTAGGTTTAGCAACTTTCTTTGGTTCCATTCTTAGAAGATTGTCGTGTATCAAATCCTAAACCTGTTTTGTCTCCATACGGTTTTCTGATTTGAACTGTAACCGAACTTGATTGAGCAAATGATTCGATTGCATTTCGCCGATATAGTAGATCGATGCTGAATCTTTTCTTTATCAGTTCTAGTCAGTTTCAACACTTTTAATTCAGACTTCAATCTTTCAACTTCAAGAATTAGACTTTCCTTCTCAGCTTTAATTGATTCATAACCAGCTTGAATAGTTACTAGCTGACTCATCAATTCGTCAAGAGTTTCTTATAATTCTAGATTTTTTGGATTGGAGTCAGCAGTCGAAGAACATGCATTTTGCAAGGAAATTTGAGCTGGGGAATATTTAGAGTTAGACTCGCATACCTCATTTGCATCTTCCATGTGTGCCATTAAAGCTGTGTCATCTGATAGTCTTTCAGTTCCAGCTTCATAATCTGATTCATCTCCAGCAAGGAGTGCTCTTCTACCAACTCTTTTTGGTGGAGTCTTCTTGGTCAGTTCTGGACATTCAGCCTTATAGTGTCCATGTTTCTTGCAGTTGAAACAGAGATATTCATCATCTTTTCTTTTCTCAGGAGTCCTCTTGATGAACTTCTGGGTGACTGGGTGTCCACTCTTCATTCTTCAAATTATGTTCATCATTAGAGCCATTTGTTCTTCCATCTCATCCAATTCATGAAGATTGCTTGATGAGTTTTCTTGAATGTCATTTGATGCTGCTGCGAGTGCTGTGGTATTTGGTTCTTCCAGAGCTTTGATTATTGCAGTTGTACTTGTAAAATCTTCACTGAATTCATATGCTTTCAGATCTTAAAAGATTTTGAAAGAGTCCTCTATGTCAAGTCTTCTAGATTCTTCCATAGCAGTGACCTTCATTTTCCAGCACATTGGTAATGCCTTCAAGATTCTTGTGTTGATAACTTTCTTGGAGTATTCAATCTTGAGTAGATCTAATTCATCCATGATAGCACTGAATCTTATTTCCATCTGGTCAATAGTTTCTCCAGATTTCATCTTGAAATTTTCAAACTTTTGTTTTGCAATAGAAATTTTATTTTCCTTGATTGAATCTGTTCCTTCACAAAAAAGTTGTAGTTTGTCCCACATTTCCTTGGCAGTTGTGTATTCTTTCACCTTTAAGTACATGTTGCTGTCAAGTGTCCTGAGGATAAAGTCCATAGCAACATTGTTGAGATTGTTTCGCTTGCGATCATCACTGGTCCATTCGGATTTGGGCTTTGGAACTCGAATTTGTCTCTCACCATCAGTTTGCATGTGAGTGATCTGGATTGGTCCATTAGTGAGTACATCCATCATTTCATCATGAGTAGCTGCTAGAAAGGCCTGCATACGACATTTATATTCGTCAAATCTGTCCATGTTGCACATAAGCATCTGTCTTGCATATTGATTGTTATCCATAGTGAGTGAGTGAAAATTGATTGTTTAACAACTGGAAACTGAGCTTTCAAATGAGAACAACTAGAGGAGATATAGAGCAAATAATAACTCGTCAAAGAGATATTGTTTTGATACTAATTGTAGTTATCGGAAATAACTAATGATCAGTTACTTCAAGCAGACAAACTGATACTTGAATTCAGTTCTGGATCTCTTCAACTTAGAAACACTGCTCCGATACCAATTGTTGGTCCCTTAGAAAGGCTAACACAAGTTTAGAGGGGGGGGTGAATAAACTTGTCCCTAAAACTGGATTTAAAACAAATTAAGGTTCAGTTAAACTTGTGTGGAGTTAAGCTGACTAAGCTGAGTTTAAGTCAAATTGACTTAAGATTAAAACTAAGTCAACCGGCAGGGGATAAAGTTTTAGCCTTTTTCTTGATCTTGTTATTCTCTGTGAAAATTGATTGTAGTAAATTGAATTCTGATGAATGTCAGTTTGTGAACAGTGAAGTGTATAACAATCAATTATCAAAATGCTGTAAATAAATAAGTAAGTGCGTAAAGTAAATAAGACAAGTATTATAGAGGTTCCAGGTGGTGTAATCATGTACGTCCTCTCTTCCCCTGTGGTGCAGAGGAAAATTCCACTAGAACTTCTTGAGGTGAACTGTTACAAAAAGTCCTAAACAATAGTCCCTGGCTAATCCCTAGCGTCACTATCTAAACAGTTGTAGAACAAGTAGAATTGCTGCTCTTCAATTGCTTGAACACTGGTCCTTAGAGGGTTGAATTGCCTCTTCACCATCTACCACCACAAACATAGTCTACCCGACTGCTTGTCACAACTGTCCTTGGCGAAACCTTCCCGGTTTGCTTCACAGTCTAAAACCTTTGATATAAAATCAAAGTTGGGTTGAGAATCAATAAATTGATTCTTGTTTGTGGTTCTTCAAAGTGTCTGATTCTTGATAAAATCTGTGTAGCTTGAACACTTGAAGAATTCTAGATATGATCTTGTTATAGCGCAAAGATGATAGCAATTCGAATGATTAGTGCACATGTTAATTCTTGTTAAATCTCTGTATTCTTGTTTTTATAATCCTTTGTGCAAGGTCCTCTATTTATAGTGTAAGGTCCACCGTTCATCTGGCTTCAATTCGAATTGTATCAACGTCTCTCTTGTAACGGCTATATTTTCTGACCGTTCTGCTGTGTCAGTATTTCATCCAATAAAATTGCTTCCTTTATAACGTTCGACTCTACGATCAGTTGTTGGATGGCTGACATATAAAACTGAATTTCCTTATTAGTTTTATACTGAGAATGTTTCTTGTCAGTTTCTTGAGTGACTTGGAGCATTAACTGAGATTTTATTCTTCTTCAAATATCGAGTACTCAGCTTTTCATCTCATTATAGTTGACTTAATCAGAGTACACCATGACTCATTATCATCTAAGAACTCATTGTCCTTATGATTCTTAGGTCTTCATACAAGATCCATAAAGTCGGTTCAGGTCACCACAATCTTGCCTCAAGTCTAACTCTGATCTCGACGTAGTCTTCATAATCGAGTTTGAACCCTCGGTTCTTCAATCTTCAATAATCGAGTCTGTGACCTCGGTTCTTGATCTTCTATATAAACCAATCGAGTCTGTGTCCTCAAATGAACTTATTTTCTTGATTTGATGTTTGGTGTATTATTAAAGTCGATTTCTATCTTAGTGATTTCGGTTTTTCAATGATTTCCGATTTTCGATTATACGACACACTAATTATTACGATTGCTTGTCGACGTAACTTATACAAATATCGACTCTAGTAAAACCTATACATTCGATTCTAGACATCTTTTAGCTTTTCACTATAACAGTTGGCTTCAGCACTTCATCAATGGGGTAAAGATAATACTTTAAACAAATATGATGAATTATCATCAAAACTTAAATTTTATTTCGAACAGGATCCTATACAGCCCACGAAGGACTATAGGTCATCAATCTACCCTATAGACCGTAAGGTCCTGCAATGGGTAATGGACAAACCATACGCCTACTGCGTTCGGGGTGGATTGATATACTGATCTAGTTTAGTAGTTTTTATTAGTGTTATCACCAACTGCCGGTGTTGGATGTGGACTAAACAAATCAATTAGTAACATCTTGAGTACAAATACTTCAAGATCCAAACCTGTGATTTATAGACTCTATTAGACTGAGTTTGACAGTATAACTGTCATTCTCTGATTTTTTGAGTTTTATAATCAACCTTTACTCAATGTATTAAGATATTTCACGGTCTGAACGTGTACGCAAAAACTTTCCAGTCCTACCTTCAAGCACTAAGTGCTAAATGTCTATATTTGCGGAAGTGGGGTGAACCGAATTCACTCCGTATCCACAAATATGTTGGCATCTTCTAGATAGACTTCTCGGTTTCACATGATAATGTAAACCGTTATTTTTGCAACTAATATCTTAAATGAGTTAAGCAGTGTATCGTAGCACATCAATAACTATATAAGGCAAATTTATGGTGTATCCCTTAGTGAAAACATTCCACTGGGAGGTAGGCAGAGCATCAGTCCCGAAGACTATGCGAAAGCCTATACTTGAGTATAAAATACCCTATCTCTGGTGAAATCAGAGATTCCTCCTAATATTTTGGATAAACTTATTGGAGTTTCGAGTAGTTGTCAGACTAGATGTCACTATTTGAAAAATCTCCTAAAAGCTTGTATCTTTCATATGACCCCGAAGGTCGATATGAACATGCTATGTAACTTCTTTAAATCTATTACCCTTTCCCGATTGAAAGGAAACTTAGGCATTGTTCCTTTGAGACAGGGTTCCTTTGACTGGGAGATAGGAATCACCCTAAGCCAGTCTGCAGATCTTGTCGTTAAGGAATATGCACTAATTAATAGTATATAAAGAAGTGTTTATCTAAATACGGAAACCATTTGCGTTTATATTGTTTAAGATGTGTTACATATACCTATTCAGCATTTCTTAGTGGTTCTGACTTTATCAAACAAAAGTCCGAGTCTTGGGTTCATGCTACGAATGTTATATTCATCGTCAATAAGACAAACAAATTATCCTATTGAAAATGAATACGTTCGTTCCAACGAATCCGAAAACAGAAAATGAATTTTCTGTGATACTCAAGAATTGAATCCGAGATTCATTTCCTTATATCACTCCTACTAGTCTATCTGAAATAACTGCCCATTGTCTATTTTATTTATCGTTTAATGCAAAGCTACCTAGTTCTTCCAAAGAACTTAGCTTTTGAGAAAATTGCTAAGGATGCATTGGTCAGTGATCCGAAATCACTTTCCTTATCCTCTAATTTCCAATTAATTAATTTTCCGGTTTAGCCTTAAAACTACTTAGTTTAAATGACTAACACGTATAATCATTCTTTCCCATTCTCGACTTTCCTTAAATGGAAACAGTCTTGAACTAGCAGTTCGTTTGAGTAGACACTACTCTTGAACTGTGGGATGTCTAATGACAGTGTTACTAGCTTGGACTATTCGATTTTTCTAATCAACAAATCATAAGAGCAAAGCTCCCACTAGTTTATCGGTTCCAAATACCGTCTAACTAGCGACACTTTGTATTTATGATTTTTCAAAGATTAGAACATTACCTAGAGCTAAGCTCCCACAACTTTATTAGTTCCAAATACTGTCTAACTAGCAATGATGTGTTCATGATGTTTCAAAGATTATAAAATCTCCAGAACTAAGCTCCCACTAGTTTATCAGTTCCAAATAATGTCTAACTAGTAACGCTTTATTCTCGTTTTTTCAATGAATGGAAAAACTCTTGTGCAGTCTATTACACATTTCTAATGCTTCAAAAAAAACAATCATGAGACGAAGGCTCCCACTAGTTCATCGGTTCCAAATACCGTCTAACCAGCAAACACCTTACGTATGATTTTCCAAATTTTCAATTAGAAATTTTTGCCGTGTAAATACACCTTTTAAAATTCACTAAATGAATTTATCTGATAGTCCTATATCATCTTTTGTAAAATAAGTATGGTCGTCTCTTGTTCAACATGAGTGACATCCGTGACATATCTATACTATGTCACTTAAGCTTTTAAAGGCTCAAGGGAAAAATCTCTTCCGAAAAATTAACTGCATTCTTTTGATAATTACAACGTACTTGTTACTTCCACATTTTTAATGAAGTCCTATTACTAACAGTTTAGTAGCCTAGAGATTAAAGTTGTAAAATAAACATTACAGAAAGTTAAATTCAAAAAATAAATTTTCACTACTAGATTTTTATTTTAGGAATAATAAACTTGTTAAAAGTCTATCCTACCATTTCAAGGATTTAATCTCACACCTCAGTGTCGCATACAAGTCGATCAAAGAGATGACGATCAAACTGAGACAATCTCTATCAATGATTAAACATTGAGAATCAAACATCCCACGGGAATCAGACATCCCGGTCTTTAATCATTGATTACCTTCCTTTTTATAGCCTAGATATTTCGAAAATATCCATAAAGAGTGTGACCTACTATATCAGATCTCAAAGTACGCCCTGAGTGTGCCTTGCAGGTTGGTCGATGACTCAACGAGTACCCGAAATCCTATCCTTTCAGAAATCAAGCCTTGAATTTTGATAAGGGTGAACACCACCCACAGGGGGGGAGAATCAAAGAGGCTCGAGGCGTCACCCTTCTCTCACGTGCTTGCATTTATAGTTGAGGCCGTGGGGTTAGCTGTCGCCTTCCCCGCTCCCACTCAATAATTTGAAAAAAAGTGGTAGGTTTACTAATTACGGTTTCGGTCTTGACAATAAGAAACAATAAATCAAATTACTCCGAACAGGGTCTGTTAAGTAGGCAAGCCAACACCGTCTTGTTCGTTGGAACATATGTGACTGTTCAGGCTAATCCGGCAAGAGGAGCCCCGTTTAGCCCGAAGGCATATCGGCTATGCTAAGTCTTGTCTAACTATTGTAACGTACATCACACGTGGAGGGGAGTCGATTGAGCCGAAGCTCGGTTGAACTTGCCCAACCATGGTTAGACCATTTCCGAACCCATGTACTAAGATTTTTCGATTTCTAAATTGTCAACCAAAGCGTAATCTCGTCTCTGTTTAAGGTGGGTTCACCGAGAAGCCATCACCGAAAACTCAACGATTTATCTAAGTGAGATTCACCGAGAATGCATCACTAAAATCGTAACGATTGAAAAAACCCGGTTCCTCGGTTTTTATAATTAGTTACTTATTTTAATTAACTACCACATATTAATTAAAAAAAGCTTTTAACTAATTATAAGAGTTATACATACCTAATTTATTCGAAATAAACTAGCTACATGTATGCATTGGAGTGGATTCATGATATGATGCATGTCATTGCAATTTTCCAGTTTCTATCACATAATTTCGATCATACACGAAAAAGATACGAAAAAATAAACACCGAGATGGACCGTTGGTACCCCGACTAACCTATTTTCTAAGGAAAAGTAAAACCTTAAACTATGTCTTCGAGTCGTAATCTTCAAATCTTGATCTCGAACCGCCGGATCACGAACCACGAACACCCGAGAGGAGAAAGGCTTTTTAAATTAAAAAAATCCAATTTATTTATAATAAAACCCTTTTTAAATTTTATTTTTTATTTTTTTTTTTAATGTCGGCTGAATTAAATATTTTCCAGAAAAAAAAAATTAAATTATATATATATATATATATATATATATATATATATATATATATATATATAGACATATTTATTATTATTATTATTTTAATATAGTCGGTCAGTATTTAATAAAAAAAAAAAAAAAAAAAAAACCAGATTACAATAAAAAACCAAATAGCCGCAACTTACCCTAGCCGTGTAGGGTTTTATAAAAAAAACAGACTTATAGCGACAGATTTAAGCATCGCAGAAAGTGCTGTGCCGCAGATTTTTAAAAAAAATTAGGGCTTTTGGCCGTTTCTCCTCGTTCTTACCTTGGGTTTCGCCTTGATCTTCATCTTTGCTTCAAGATCTTCATATTTCGAGCCTGGAACATCATAAAAATTACAAAGATTGCATCTTTTACATGAATTTCGAAATACATATAAATAAATTACAAGTCCTATGCTCAATTGATACTAATCAAAATAGCTACAAAATATATCTACGGGTAAACAGTACCAACCCCAATCCATGTCTTCAACCACGACAATCTCAAAAGAAATCATACATGCATATTTCGAAGCATATAAAATTACATACGAAATAAAAAAAACATCTAAAACATGCTTTTTCCACTCCTAGATCTAAAATTCACATACTTTGATTGATAGATCAAAGTCTCTGATACCACTTGTAGGATGTAATATCGCCGGATGGATCTAAGATCCACCCGATTACGCAGCGGAATAAATATTTGATCTAGATCTAAATAAACAAAATACATGAATAATAAATCTAACCTACGAGGGGGTTAGATCTTTCTCACTTTCATGTTTTCTAGATCCTTACGTGCCTTGATAGTGTCTTTGGTCTTACGATCAATATTCAATACCGTAGACAATAAGCTATCACACACCTTCTTGTCAATGTGCATAACATCTAGATTGTACTTGAGTTTTTTCGGAATCCAATAAGGCAATCTATTTAGTATGGTGTCTTTCGTCCAACTCAAACAAGATTCTGGACGCTTATTACTTTTACCACCATACTCTTTTTGTTTCCCCAGCAAACATTCGGGTAGGTTACTAATTTGTTGAAGAATTTCCTCCATGGTTTTCTCAACTGGAGGGCTTAATGTTTCGATTTTACCGTTAAACCCCTTATTCTTTCGCATCGGGTGGTCCGCCCACAGCCATCTACGATGTCCGACATATCCAGTCTTACTCTCTAACCGTACCGAAGGTGTTTCGTCGTTGCAAGTCTGACATGCTTTATATCTTTGACCAGTCCAACCTGAGAGATAACTACGAGCGGGAAAATCGCTCACCGTAAACAAACTGCAACTCGCATTGTGAACGTAGTTTTTTTAGCAGCATCAAGCACAACTACCCCTTGTGACCACAATTCTTTCAACTCATCTATCAATGGCCTCAAATAAACGTCCAAGTCCTTTCCTGGGGAGTTTGGTCTTAGGATAAGTAAACACATGTGTTTATAAAGTTAATTGTTGCAAACCCATGGTGCTGGATTCAACACTTGTGTTAGAACAGGCCACATGCTGTATGTTTGACTCGAATTTCAAAGGGCAAAAACCATCTGTAGACAGACTGAGACATACATTTCTAGGTTCGATAGCGAAGTCAGGGTGTTTCTCGTCGAATTTTTTCCATTCTTTACCATCAGTTGGATGCCTCATCACATCTTCATCCGTAGAGCACCCCGTCTTATGTCATGTCATTGCCTGAGCTGTGTGACGGGAAGCATACAAACGTCTCAAACGATGCATTAACGGAAAATAACGTAGCACTTTCTGAGCTACCTTTTTTCCTTTAGACTCCTTATAACGGCTCATTTTGCACACTGGACATGATTGTAAGTCAGCATTCTCCTTATAGTAAATGTAACAGTCGTACTTGCAAGCATCGATCTTTTCTTACCCCAGACATAATTTGTTCAGAAGAGTTTTTGCCTTGTAGAATGAATCGGGTAAATTTGACCCTTTCGGCAAAACTTCTTTCAGTTTCGCTAAAAGAACATCGAAGCTATCATTTGGCCACTTATACAACACTTTTATATGCATTTAATCCGCTAAGAACTTCAAGGAGGGTGAGTTTTTGTATCCCGGATAAACATGTCCGTGCAATTAGGAGAGGAGTTCATCAATGTGTCATCCTCCTCTGTCTGTAAAACTTCTTCTTCTGGGGCTCTACCAAGGAAATCATTTATAACTGGAGCCATTTCGTCTCCGGATTCAACTATCAATTGAGTTTTTCATGCACGTATACGGGATACACCGTCTTCACCATGGTGAAACCATGTTGTATACCCAGCTGCCCATACCCAAATGAAACAGTGATCATACACATCCTCCAAAGTTTCGAAACAGATGTTGAAACACTTTTTGCATGGGCAACGAATCTTACCTTCATTGCTAAGAAATTGCTGTATGTATTTAATGAATTCACTCAACCCTTCATCAAACTCGGGTTTCATTCTGTCAATATACAACCATGACTTGTCTTGTTCCATTTGAAATCACTGATACACAATAACTTGACAACCCACAATAACTTAAGTTAGTATCTCACTTAAGGCACAAGAAAAAGTTAATACCATATGTGTTAGGTGTTAAGTTATTCATCATCTTGAGTATACTTTTTTTCATTAAAAACTAATATAGTATACTTAGTTTCATTAGTACACTTTTTTTCATTAAAAACTAATATAGTATACTTTTTTCGTTAAAAACTAATACTATTTCATTGAACACATTGATTACAATTTCACACGAAGACTTAAAACTAAGTCTTTAACACTTACCACTCCTAATTCTTCAATGTTAGTTCATTTTCTAATTTTGATTTATAACAAATTAGCACAAGAACACCTTCAATGCTAGACTTTCTTCATCATGTTCAATCACATACATACATAACGGTTTTCCAACACTTTTCCAAAACCAATACATGCTAGACAAAACTAGTTTATGTTCTTCATCATCATGCTAGACATATCGTCATGTTCTTTAACACTTTTCCAACACATATACATGGCTAAGATTCATACACTAGTTAATACACTACTACTTGACGAAATATAATTTCAAGTCAATCACATGCTTTATACACTAACATTGTGAAGTAAATCAACTATATAATACATCTACTACCAAAAAAGCAAGTCAATCACACACATAAAGACCTAACTCTACATCCCATGGGTGATATCCATTTGGATCTGAATATTCAATAAAGAACTTTGTGTGCTGATATTGTAAGCTGCATAATCACCTCTAATCCATTCATTTCAAACTTCAAATTCAAGTAAGAACACTCAACAACACAGTCAACAAATAAATTAATCACTTCTAAATTCTAATCTATACACAACATAAAAATCATGGAAATTGAAAAAATACTGGAAAGGGAAAAAAATTACTTGAACTGAATTGAAATTGAGTTGAAGAATAAAGTTGAACCTGAAAAACACTTGATGGAAAAATAGTACCGGAGGTGGTGGAGTCGTGGAGGACCTGCTACCGACCTGGTCACCTGGAGTGGAGGTGAGAAGCAGTCCAGTCAAGCAAAAGCTGAGAAGGGGGATGGGTGGGGGAAAGCTTTCTCAAGCGGCGATGGTGGTTGCTACAGCAGGGTAGTGGTGCAGACGGTTTGGGGAGGTTTGAGGAGGGGAGGGGGGGCGGTGCGGAGGCTGAATAAATGTTGAAATGAAGAAGGAGAAGGGAGGCTGCCCGATTTAGGCATAGGTTTTAACATTTAATGGGACGACATATGCTTTTTTGGGTCGACATTGTCGTCCCATTAATTTTTTTAAAATTATTAAATATTGAGATAACTAACGATCCTCGGGTTTGAAATCATCAATCGACTAATTAACGAGCCTCGGGTTTGAAATCACTACTCAATATAATTATATAAATTACATATTATATAAATTATTAAAATTATATAAAAGGCTAGAAATTGCTTAATCGAAAACGGATCTCGGGATTGAGATCAATCGCTCGTTAATGAACCCCGAGATTCAAATAAATCGCTCGATAACGAACTGACGATCTATAGTAGAGAGTACTATCAGAATGATCTATAAAGAAAGATATCGGTTTGAAATCACTTAATCAATAACGGATCTCGGGATTGAGATCAATCGCTCGGTGACAAACCCCGAGATTCAAATCAATCGCTAGATAACGAACTGACGATCTATAGTATATAGTACTATTAGAATGATCTGTAAGGAAAGATATCGGTTTGAAATCGCTTAATCGATAACAGATGTCGGGATTGAGATCAATCGCTCGGTGAATAAACCTCGAGATTCAAATCAATCCCTCGATAATGAGCTGATGATCTATAGTAGACAGTACTATCAGAATGATCTATAAGGAAAGATATCGGTTTGAAATCACTTAATCGATAACGGATGTCGGGATTGAGTTCAATCGCTTGGTGAATAAACCCTAAGATTCAAATCAATCGCTCGATAATGAACTGATGATCTATAGTAGACAGTACTATCAGAATCATCTATAAGGAAAGATATCGATTTGAAATCACTTAATCGATAACGGATGTCGGGATTGAGTTTAATCGCTTGGTGAATAAACCCCGACATTCAAATCAATCGCTCGATAAAAAACTGATGATCTATAGTAGAGAGTACTATTAGAATGCTCTATAAGGAAAGATATCGGTTTGAAATCGCTTAATCGTTAACAGATGTTGGCATTGAGATCAATCGCTCGCTGAATAACCCCTGAGATTCAAGTCAATCGCTCGATAACGAACTGACGATCTATAGTAGAGAGTACTATCAGAATGATCTATGAGGAAATATATCGGTTTGAAATCACTTAATCGATAACGGATGTCGGGATTGTGTTCAATCGCTTGGTGAATAAACCCCGAGATTCAAATCAATCGCTCGATAACGAACTGACGATCTATAGTAGGTATTACTATCATAACGATCTGTGAGGAAAAAGATCAGGTTGAAATCGCTTAATCAATAACGGATCTCGGGATTGAGTTCAATTGCTCGGTGACAAACCCTGAGATTCAAGTCAATCGCTCGATAACGACGTGACGATCTATAGTAGATAGTACTATACTAATGATCTGTAAGAAAGATATCGGTTTGAAATCGCTTAATCGATAACGGATCTCGGGATTGAGATCAATCTTTTGGTGACAAACCCCGAGATTCAAATCAATCGCTCGATAATGAACTGACGATCTATAGTAGATAGTACTATCAGAATAATTTGTAAGGAAAGATATCGGTTTGATATCGCTTAATCGATAATGGATCTCGGGATTGAGATCAATCGCTCGGTGACAAACCCCGAGATTCAAATGAAACACTCGCTAACGAACTGCCGATCTACAGTAGAAAGTACTATCACATTGATTTACAAAGAAAGATATCGGCTTGAAATTGCTTAATCGATATCGCATCTCAAGATTGAGATCAATCGCTTCAATCGCTCATTACCGAAACCCGAAATTCAAATCAATCCCTCGATAACGAACTGACAATCTATAGTAGAGAATATTCTCAGAATCACCTGTATTATCGTTCGATAAAGGAATTTTTTATAAAAAATAATGTATTCTATATTTTAACGCAATGTTTATTAGAATATGTATATTAAAAAAAATTATTTAAAAGGACGACATTGTCGTCCCTTCAAACGAGAATTTTATAAAAAACTGAATCTTATTTATTAACACAACGTTTTATATTTATAAAAAAATTATTTCCTTTAATGGACGACAATTGTGGTCCCTATAAACCCAAATTTTATAATTTCTTTTATATAACATAATATTTTCTGAAAAATGTTTAATGGGACGACAAGGTCGTCCCTTTAAACGAGAATTTTATAAAAAAACTGAATCTTATTTATTAACACAACGTTTTATATTTAAAAAAATTAATGGCCTTTAAAGGGACGACAATCATCGTCCCTACAAACCCAAATTTTATAATTTCTTTCATATAACATATTATTTTCTGAAAAATGTTTAATAGGATGACAGTGTCGTCCCTTTAAAGAGTCATGTCCACGTGGAAATCCAAGGTGGCATGGTGGGGTTAATATTTTATTTATTGGGACGATATTGTCGGCCCTTTAAGTTTCCCTCCAAAAAATCCACCCAAAATTTTGACTACTTTTGAATTCATTTAAAGGGACGACTTTATCGTCGCAATAAAGATATTTAAAGGGACGACAACGTCGTCCCTTTAAAGTTTGTCCCTTCAGCTTGCAATTCTTGTAGTGTAATTTTGTCCATAATGTTATGTTTTTTTTTTGAACTTTTGGCCGAATATTTTGAGCAAAAGAATCTAATTTTGGACGCTAAGTTATATGTTTTTGTTAGAAATAAAATTTGAGTTTTGATGATGATTCATCTCTGTTTATTTAATTGTTTGTTTATACCCTATTGATGAAGAGTTGAAGCTAACTGTTATAGTGAAAAGCTAAAATATGTGTAGAATTGATATGTATAAGATTTATTAGAGTCTGATCTTTGTATAGGTTGAATCAGACAAGCACTGTAATAGATAGGAAGCCGTAGAACTGAAAACTAGAAATAATAAAACTGATATTTCACAAGAAACTGAAGTGTTACTCAGAGCCACAACTGAGATATACTCAGAACTGAAGAAGGTAAGTTCGCTGAGGGACACAAACTCGGTTGGCTTATCTAAGCGAAAGTGAGAGGACAAACTCGATTAAGAAGAATTTGAGGACACAGACTCGATTATTGAAGACCCAAGCGAGGGTTCAAACTCAGTTTAATGAAGAGGATGAAAAAATATGAATTATGGTGAAAATTTTATGACGATTGAATGTGTAGATTAAAAGTTACGGATGATTGAAAAATTAAGTATGAGAGAGAAAATAATATATATATATATATATATATATATATATATATATATATATATATATATATATATATATACTGTCTCGTATGCCTATAATGTTTTTTTATTTTAAAAAAATCTTTAATGGAATTGGAGGGTAAGTTTGTCCATGCATTAATTTTATTTTGTCCTTATAACCAATGAAAAGTTTAGGCAGTCCTATTGGCATATTTAAGTTGATTTTATGTCTTTTTGGCCCATTGCCTCTTAAAATTACTATAAGTGAAAAAAAAAATCAACATTTCTAGATTTGAAGGAGTGTATTAAAACCGATAGCAAAAATAAATTTATTTATTAAAACCACAATATTATATATATAGTTAATGGATAACATTCTTATATAAATAAAAACAAGCAAGAGGATCCCATCTGCCTTAATAATAAAGGTTTATTGCACCTCTTGTTGAGAATTGAGCTTCAATCTCTATCTTCTCATGACATAATAAAAAAAAAACCTTCTTCCATTTAGAGGTAAAAAAAATTACATCATTTTGACAGGTAGGGAGTGCAAAATGGAGGAAAGGATTGAAGATGCTCTAAAGACCCTTTTATACATTAAAGGAATCCACAAGTATAGCAATAATGTAAGCCTTCAACCCTTTAGCTGGATTAGTGACGCCATCAATTTTGTTCTTATAAGTTGTTTCACCTATTCGCGTTAAGTTGACAACATATTGCATGAGAGTAATATCGTCAGGTGCCGCAGCCATTGGCCTAAGGTAGCATTCGTTCAAATCCTTCCATGCATTTTCAACCATTTTCTTCAACTCATGCATTGCCTCCTCTTCTGTTACCCCATATTCTTTCATGTAGCAATCAATTCCTGTTGTAATTTGACCCCTTTTCTTCTCAATCTTGAAAAAAGCAAATTAAACCAACAGGAGATCGACAGATCGACATGTTGAGCCATACAATCATTAACATGGAAAAGAAGAAGTGCAGCTTTTTTTTGCAATATCAATATAAGTCATAAAGCAAAGTTAATTTTTTCGACCGGGTATGAACTTGTTATCACTCTTTGCTTCGGATCGGAGTTAGACATCACATGCATTATGAGAAACTACTAGTTGGGAGAGATTCCCACACTTTTGAATGTATAAAGAAATATAGTACCGCTTTTACTAATACCAATTGGTTAGATTATAATGATAAGCGTTTGATCTTAACATGGTATCGGAACCAGATGTCATGAGATCGAACTCTGGTGTGAACATTATTTAAAAGCTTGAAGGGAGTGTTGGGAGAGATTGCCCACACTCTTGAATAAAAATTATGCAAGTGTGTGGGCAAGATACACACTAATAAAGTAGAGCATATACTAGAGACAGATTGCCTACGCTTGAATATATAAAGAAATATATTAGCGCTTTTACTAATACCAGTTGGTTTTAGTAAAATGCTAAGCGCTTGATCTTAACACTACTGTATGTCGTACCTCATAGCTAGCCATGTCGTTGGCGAGTCGACAGATGGTCGCTCCAGCCAAACTAATTTTAGGATTAGTTTTCAGCCATTCAAATGATTCTTTTGTTGCCGACTTCATTCCCAGAAGAGACGTGACTGTTAGCATGTAGAATGTGCTTGTAATCATGCTGACTTTCAAATACATATCAAAATCGGGAATATGTCCTTCAATAAACCACTTTGCTTCAATAAATTGATTTTGAATAACTTCTATCAACTACATAATGACAAACAAACAAACAAAAATAAAATATAAGTAGCAAAAATTATTTGGAACTGACAAAAAGTGTGATTTTGGATTTTGGAACGTTGAGAATTTACACACACATGCCGTTAATTTCATATATGTAACCACTCATCATACAACACGGGCCTACCGTTTCTTTCAAATAAGAAATTGCGTAAGACCTTCCCAGTGTTTCTAGTTCATCTTCAAATGAGACATATAACAGCATGAGTGCTTTGTATAGAGCTTTCATGTATTCGGGTAATCGATCTATCTCAGAAATGTCCCACCTGAGCAATGTGAGAAAATTTCGGTTTAAAGCCCTTCACACAAGTTTGATAAAACTATGGTAAGCAGTGAGCTTTAAGATGAATTACGGATGAGGTCCTTAATGATGTAATGACAATAAATATATTTTGCGTAATCTATATAATGAAACTATACAATGATTCATCATTTGATTTCAATATTAGATGAAAGGGAAATTAATGTTCAAAAAATGGTGGCCGGTGAAGCAAATTAATTCATAAGAATACACCAATAAATGATGTTTATAAATGCAAGATAGTTAAAATTGATAAGGATCGTAATTAATACTTCTTTGGCACATACTATCGCCATATGAGGGCTCAAGATCCCCAAGGATCATGTCTCCCGATTCTTCCATTGGCTCTAATGTGGTACTAAGGTTGTCTATGACCTTGCTATGACCATTCATATGGACTTCTCTTACACATACGTACCGGCCTCGAGCGTTGAAAATATAGTCACGGACTCAAACAACCTCGGTCTGTAATCGATGATATCTTTATGGTCAATGGAAGGATCACGACCGTTATTCAGGCGTGGGAGCTATCACAATTCCTCCATCAAGGACTTCAATAGGCTCTAAGGCTCTTCGTGTGTGGGTAAGTCACATTCTATGTCCATAGAGTGTTCATGTAAGTGAGCCATAGTCATTATGCTGCATGGGCAACATCCGTGGTAGCAATTACGTTGCCATTATTTGCATTTTTACTCCATGATTGGGTGTAAAGAGTAGGTTTCCCCATTATCACCCACAATGGCTAGACCGTGATCATCGATCTCTTAACTTCTTTTCCATCATGGTGATTGTAGTTTTATAAGTACACTAGATCGTAATGGTGACTTAAACTATGTTGTTGAGGTTGGTCAGCAGATGATACTCTGCTGAATCTGTGTGGAAACTGTGGTGGTCAGCAGCGCCTGAAGGTATCTGTTGAAGTCGGGTGTTCTGCTGAGTGAAGTCAGCCGACTGATCATCTGTTGAGCATTGTTTGCTGAGTTGGTTCTCAGTGATACTTGGGGAACACGTCTGCAAGGTTTTCTGTTTTGGTGAAGTTACTTCTGGGGTATTTCTGTCATTATATGGTTTGGCTGTTTAGTCGGTTATGGTTTGATTCTCAATGCTCTAAATACCATATGTATCTGTTGTAAATTGTAACTTTCTCATGATAATAAAATAATCCTCGTTTGTCCGTGGAGTAGTCGACACATTGCCGGAAACCACGTTAATCTGTGTTATTCTTGTTTCTGTGTTTGTTTACTTGTTAATTATTTATCTTTACTAACAATCACCATAACTTCTTGATCGATCCATCATAACAAACTGGTATCGGAGCGTCCAGGTTCATCAAGAAATCTATTTATCTGTTTTAAGCAAGGTAGATTGGCACCAAGGTCATAATTGACGCTATGATTTGGGATCTATGCAAGATTTTCTGGTGAGAAAGATGTCTGCTTTAAACGTCAAGATTGACAAGTTTACAGGAAGAAACATTTTTAGTCTATGGCAGATCAAGATGCGTGCTTTGAAGCAATAGGTATTATAGGGTCCATTGTCTAAATCAACAGAAGGAAGTGCTGCTAAGAGAGCCTGTCTGGAGAAGAAAGCACATCCAACAATCATGTTGTGCTTGTCAGATGAAATTATCATAGAGGTTGCTGAAGAGGACAAAGAAGAGAAGTTGTGGTGAAAGCTTGAGAGTTTGTACATGACAAAGTCTCTAACTAACAAGTTGTTATTGAAACACCATCTAAGGATGCATGAGGTAACATAGGTGAGGGATCATCTAGATCAGCAGAACACAATATTGCTTGACCTAAGGAATATTGATGTGAAGATTGAAGATGAAGATGCAACATTGATCCTACTTGTGTCATTTCCTGCATCATATGAGAAATTTGTGCAGTTCTTTATAGTTGGGAAGGACTCGGTGTCATTGGAGGATGTGAGATCTTCACTCCATGCTCAAGAGCTACGCCATAAAGCATCTGATTCTGGTACAGACAGCCAGCCAGCTGGATTGGTGGCCAGTGGAGTCAATTGAGGATCAGGAAATTTTGGAAAGAAGAAATACAAGAAGAGTTCTGAGGGTCCTAAATCTAAGGATGTCTGTAACTACTGCAAAGAGCATGGACATTGGAAAAATAAATGTCCAAAGAGGAAGAAGCAGTAGGGTACTGTTGCTTTGGTAGAACAAGACACCAACTCTGAAGAAGATCTGGCCTTAGCAGTTTTAGAGTCAGCAGGGCACAGGTATGTATGGATTCTGGACACTGGGGCATCTTATCATGTGTGTCCAAACATGGAGTGGTTTTCAACTTATCAGCGGGTGGACAAAATAGTTGGGATTGGATATGTTTAGCTGATGACACATGATGGTAAATTCTACACACTGAATGGGATTGGATATGTTTAGCTGAGGACACATGATGGTAAATTCTACACACTGAATGGGGTTAGACATGTTCCACAGACGACCAAGAATTTGATATCAGTTAGTCTACTAGACAACAAAGGGTTCAAGTTAATTTAGGTTGAAGGCGGAGTGGTGAATGTCTATGAGGGTTCAGTTGTGATTCTGAAGGGTATCAGACAGAGGACATTGTAAATCTTACAAGGGTCTACCGTATCGGGTTCTGCTGTTTTGGCATCATCAGAGGTTCACCAGTCACAGCTGACCAAGCTATGGCATATGAGATTGGGTCATATGGGTGAAAGAGAGATGCAAATTTTGTCTAAGTCTGATCTACTTGGTGGACATAAGGTCAAGGAGCTGGAATTTTGTGAGCACTATGTGTTTGGGAAGCTACATAGGAGCAAGCTCCCAAAAGCAATTCACATCACAAAAAGGACACTTGATTATATCCTTTATGATTGTTGGGGACCTTCAAGGATTGAATCACTAGGTTGTCATAGGTATTTTGTGTCATTTATAGATAATTACTCAAGAATGGTTTGGGTAGTTATGATGAAAACTCTATGCTTAAATCATATGTGAGGGCCACATCTGAATTTAATATTGGATCTGAAACTGAGAAGGTTGACAAACAGGTGGAGCTTCATGTAGAGTCCGCTAAATTGAAATACTCAGCAGGGGACAATAAGCACTCAATAGATCCAGTGCTGGATCCAAACCAGTCTGCTTAACAACGGTCAGCAGCTACTCAAACTGTAGATGTTGGTCAGCAGAGTATAGCTCTCAGCAGAGCTAGAAGGACCAATATTAGACCCCGAAGAATATATGGGTTTGAGGAGGATATGGTTGGATATGCACTACAGGTAGCTGAAGAAGTGGATGGTCTTGAACCAAGCACATACATGAAGTTGTGACATGTTCTGAGGCATCTCATTAGCTTGCTTCCAAGGGAGAATAAATGGAGTCACTTTAGAAGAATGAGACTTGGGATCTAATCAAAACAACCACTGGATAGAAGGATGGCCAGCTGCAAATGGATCCTTAAGAAAAAGGAAGGAATAACATCTATTGAGGACATCAGATATAAGGCACATTGGGTGCAAGAGGGTTAAGTAAGAAAGAGGGTGTAGACTATAAAGAGATATTTTTTCTCCAGTGTTCAGATATACTTCCATCAGGGTACTGTTAGCAATAGTGGCACATCAGAATCTTGAACATGAGCAATTGGAAGTGAAAACAGCTTTTTTACATGGAGATGTAGATAAAGAAATTTATATGACTCAGCCAAAGGTTTTCCAAGTTCCTGGCAAGGAAGGATTGGTTTGCAAGTTGAAGAAGTCCTTGTATGGACTTAAGCAGGCCCCAAGAAAATGGTACAAGAAGTTTGACAGTTATATGATTCAGCAGGGTTATAGCAGGAGTCCATATGATTGTTGTGTTTATCACAACAAGTTGAAAGATAGTTCAATCATTTATCTGGTTTTATATGTGGATGATATTCTTATAGCTGCTTTGAAGAAGTTTGATATTAAAGATCTGAAGCTGCTCAAGGTTGAGTTTGAGATGAAAGATTTGGGGAATGCAAAGAAAATTCTAGGGATGGAGATCTATAGAGATAGGAAGCAGGGGAGGCTTTTCTTGCTTATGCATGGGTATATTGAAAAACTATTATCCAAGTTTGGCATGTCAGCAGCCAAACCCATCGATACTCCTATGGCACCAAATTTACATCTGTCTACTGTGTTTGCTCCACAGTCAGCTGAAGAGGAAGAATACATGTCAAGAATTCCATATACTAGTGCAGTGGGAAGTTTAATGTATGCCCTGGTCTGTACTAAGCCTGATTCGGCTCAGTAAGTCGGTGTTGTCAGCAGGTTTAAGACTTAACTTGGAAAGGAACACTGGAAGGCAGTGAAAAGGATATTTAGGTACATTAGGGGTACATCTGACATTGGACTCATTAATGGAGGTGGTACTCAATGTTTTGTCACAAGGTATTGTGATTCTGATTATGCTGCTGGTGTGAACAGCAGGAGGTCTATGACTGGGTATGTGTTTACTTTGGCTTGTTCTGTGGTAAGTTGGAAGGCAACTTTACAGGGTACAATGACATTATTTACTACTGAAGCAGAATACATGGCACTGAGAGAAGCAGCAAAGGAAGCAATCTGGTTAAAAGGGCTAGTCAATGATCTGAGTCTGCATCAAGATCAAGCCAGGATGTATTGTAACAGTCTTAGTCCAATTTGTTTGGCTAAGGATCAGGTTCATCATGAGAGAACCAAGCATATTGATGTCAGGTACCATTTTCTAAGGAATGAGAGGAGGGTCAAAGTTGAGAAGATCAGCACTGATGTAAATCCTGCTGATATGTTCACTAAACTTGTTCCAAGGGGCAAGTTCCAGTTGTGTTTGGACTTGCTGAATATCCAAAGCTGTTATTCTGAATCTGGGAATACTCAGCCGAAGGTAGGGGTTCTACTGAGGTATTCAAATCTGAAGACAAAGAGGAAATCTGGCACTTGGTTGTGCATCTAGTCAGTTTGAATGAAGTTGAAGTCAAGGTAGAGATTTGTAATGATGACTTAAACTATGCTGTTGAGGTAAGTCAGCATAGTATGATACTCTGCTGAATCTGTGTGGAAACTGTGGTGGTCATCAAGGCCTGAAGGTATCTGCTGAAGTCGGGTGTTCGGCTGAGTGAAGTCAGCAGACTGATTATCTACTGAGCATGGTTTGCTGAGTTGGTTCTCAGTGAAAGTTAGGGAACGCATTTGCATGCTTTTCAGTTTTGGTGAAGTTACTTATGGGGTATTTCGGTTATTATCTGGTTTGGCTGTTTAGTTTGTTAGGGTTTGATTTTCAAGGCTATGAATACCATCTATATCTGTTGTAAATTGTCACTTTCTCGTGATAATAAAATAATCCTCGTTTGTCCGTGGAGAAGTTGGCACATTGCCGGAAACCACGTTAAATTTGTATTCTTCTTGTTTCCGTGTTTGTTTACCTGTTAAATATTTATCTTTACTCACAATCACCACCACTTCTTGATCGATCCATCATAACATAGATATTGATTGTGATCATGTACACTTTTACACACTTTTGAAAGCAATCGAACTCTCTACCTTATATGTTGGCTAGTGCACCAAATGGACTTCACATGGATAATCCCCATGTCTGAAGTCCTTTTTACAGATTGTTTATGATTTGGAAATAAAGCCCAGACACTCGAAGTACCTCGGAGAAGACATGCAAACCATCAAATATCAGCAAAACTCGTCTAGGATACACAAAGAATCATCAACTGATGTTAGAAACGACCTTTATGTTAGAAGCGGTTCCTAGAAAGACAAAATTGTCTTGTATTCTATTAGTACAAGTAAGATTAAGTATTGATTTCTCTTATTAGCCATTGAAATAATCAACACGGAAATTAAATCTTAAGGCGTTTGTGTTAAAACGTTGATGAGAAACTTGCAATCTAAGAAAGATAAAACAGAAGCAATACAAACGTAAAGTATGGCAGAAATTGATGAAACACAGAAACAAAGAGAACACAGTGATTTAACGTGGTTTCCGACGTTGTGCCGACTACTCCACAGGCAAAAAAGGAGATATTTTATCATGCACAAAGTTACAAGGATTTTCACACACCCTGCATTGATTACAACTTTGGTATTTATAGACACAAATCCCTAAAACCTAGCCGCTATAAGATCTTTGTCGGAACTGTCATAAATACCCCAGATGTGGACCCAGTTAAAGTTGTTATCCACCAGATGAAACTCAGCTCTAGCTGACCTTCTCATACTTGTAATCAACTGATCAGATGTAGAATATAGTCGTACTCAGAAAAACTCGGCAGACCAAACTGACTGCTGAATTTAGAAGAAAACTCAGTTTGCACTTCACCAAAACTGATTTTCACATAACTGAGTACATTTGCTCATCTGATCATCATTCTCATCTCAGTCTCTAAGAATATATTCACCATTTTATTCATCAGTTTTAAAGATCAAGTCACTTAACTGACAGTTCGGTATGTGAATATAGTATTCAGTGCATAAGATTTTTGTACGGGAGTGTTGAGTTTATGGGGGGTACTCCTCAAATAATATGTTCACGGTGAAATGGATTGATGTTTTTCATCTTACAGTCAAACTGCCATTCGAGCCTCTTACTTGGGCCTCAATGTTTGACATCTTTGTGGCTGCATTCACATCAGATATGATCACGTAGGACATTGATCGATTCAACATGATGATCTTGTACTAATTCTATGATGAGAGAATATAATTGAATAATATGATGACTATTGTTGATTTGATCTTTAATCCTGGTATGGTTAAAGTCTCCTTCCTTTTCAGGTGTTGTGTTAATGTGGCGTTGAAGTTACCATTTTGTAGCTTTCCCAATCATGTCCATGTCCATGTTGGCATCATTTTGGGATTTTTAGTTAGAAATGATAGTCACCAAGATAGAGTCCACTTCTTCTTGTGGGAAATAGAGTGATGGTTCTATAGGTTGTTGATTATGGAAATGATCTATCAGCCAAATTTATGATATGACCATTAATATCAATCAATGGTGAATTAATGATGATAAGACTTTTTGAATTAGTCGTACGGAAAATGCCTTGCTTCACACATGAGTCATTTGTTGAGGGTTATCCATAGGTAATGATTATATCATTGTGGCTGTGGTAACTATATGCATAGTAGAGTAAAACGTTCTATTTCCGAGAAAGAGCAGTCTAGGATCATTGGGGAGTAACACTGAGATTAATAAGAAGGGTGATTCAACTAAGAGTTTATTTTGGTCATTCGATTTATTAGAGCATCTGGCTATATGTCTCATATGTGTACAGAAACCAATATTTGATAATACAAATTAGATATGAAAATGTTTTTCTATCTCATTCATTAAGTCTACATATTATTTATGTGATAAATAAAATTAATAAATGAAAAAAAATATTTTTCCGCATATGAAGTGTTATATATAGTAAATGTAATGTATTTTTTCTATTTAATATATAAGTCATAGATCATTCATAATATGAATAATAGTTTAAGAGAAAACATTAGTTTTCTTATTTTAAGTGACAATTAAGTGGTATTTAATATTAGGAAAAAAATTTGAATGAACAAGCTATTTAACTTATGTTGCTGACATAAAAACGTCCATTTCCATGTCTTTGGATACAACCCACAAGGATTTTCCCGTTTTTTGTCCATCTCTTTCGATTTCTTTTCAATATATGATATGGAAAGTAAAGAAATCATCATGTATAATCCAGAGATTTAAAAAGAAAAGAAATAAGAAAGGAGCATTCATGATGTCGTGAGATGCTTCGTCCATTCTATTCTTTTCCTTGGCGCTGCTGGGCCATCCTGGACTTGAACCGGAGACCTCGCCCGTGAAGTAAATCCTCACACCAATTTATAGTTCAAGTCACCCACTCCCATAATTCATTATCTCCTTATGGAATTCCCTCAACCCCCTAACTATTTTATTATTAATTGCCATTCTAGATAATGCTTGCTTCTCTTGTATTCCCGCGGTTGCTAGCACAAAGTAAGTCGATGCTTGTTCCCTGGATACAGTCATTGCTTCCTTTCCGGTATCTATTACCTTGATACCAAAGAAGAGTTCGACCCAATGCTTTATTTCTGTCATGGGATGTGTGATTTGATCAAAAAAATTATTTAACATATTCCGAATGAGAAACTGTCATCCAATCAATCTAGTTGGGATGCTCTAGTCCTAAAATTTAGCTTGGGGGAGTAACATGAAACTCTTCTTCCATGAAGATTAAGACAAAACCTAGTTTGGATAGAACTGAACCAGATTTGATAGACTGCTTTTGGGGCTCCTACTCTTACACAAAGTTCTTATTTCTCGACAATATAAAGGTTGGAGAAGGTTTTTCTATAAAACTGATATTAGAAATGCAAATATTTGTCACCACCCATCGTACCTTAACTAACCTGACCCGACCCCATCTCACCGTCTTACCCGTCTTACCTCACCTAACCCACCTCAACCTACCCTGCCGCACTGTATCCTAGCCATCCTTCCCCACCACTCACCAGTCAAACCTTACCTTACCCAACCTGGCCTACCTTATCCCACCACCAACCTTTTCCTAACCTACAATTTCCCACCACACACCTTACTTAACTCATCTTGACCCCACCTAACATTACCTTAACCCACCCTACCACTATACCATCTCATATACCTTATCATACTTAACCTTATCAACCCCACATATTCTACCCTACCTACCTTACCTCATCACCCACTGACGAGTCTGGTAATCGTTTAGTGATTATTCGGGTCTAATTTACTCTAGTGACAACTAATTCAAGATCCACAGCTATCAGAAAGTGCAAAGAGGGGGTAGAATGCATAGATGTCCGCCGTAGGTAGTGTAGCCGTCAAATCTACATTCTTTGGGATATTAAGATGAGGTCTGTGAGACATACGAGATAGATAGAGAGAGGATGCTCCCAGGCTTCCTTTTGATCCCCACAACTTTGCACACGAACAACTGTAAGGATTCTGCACCGTTCACCATGAACACTTCGAAATGGGTCTTAGGCTTCCCCTCAGTCCGGCTTTAATAACCGTGCTTCGTCACTACGGGCTAAGGATTTCCTAGATAGCCCCTAATGGTGTTAGGGCTATTGTAGGATGTGCCTTTTCGTGCCGATTTCTTGGCATCAAATTTTCAGTAAGGCTGTTTAGATATTTTTACCAGCATAAGGAGGTGAGGGACCATCCTGGACGGTACTACTTTTCGTCGAACCGGTTATCTGAATAATGCCCCCATTATTCCTAAAGGAAAATCTTGCCATAAGTAGTGGAAGGAATAGTTCTTTATATCCATCATGAAGATCACCCCGAGCTGAGTCCGGGAATCCAGAGGAACTTCCGAAGGATGTACGTCCTACAGTTAGCGAGAAACTACTGGAGGGTATCAAAGAATCATGTTAGTTTGTGATGGTCGAGGACCTTTTTACCGAGATGATCATTACTGCTCAAATAGCAGAAGCTGGGCCTAGCCCTTATGTACCCTTAGATGAAGAAGACAAGGTCATCTTTAGGAATCTTTTTTCTCCATTTATGTTTTCACTTGTACTTTTTCTTTAAACTATCTCCGCTTCTTGTTTTTCTTGTTTATAGTGGCAGATTTCACAACTTTGTTAGCCAATGCTAGTGGTGAAGAGCTCGAGGATCTTCAGCCCAAGCTGAGCCAGGAGACAGAAAGAAGTATAATTGTGGATCCCACCGATCCAAATCTTGATGCAGCCGGAATCCAATCTTCAGCTGGCATTACTGATGATGCGGAAATCCCACCTACCTCTCCTTCTCTTCGTGGGAAGGCCGATCTTAGTAACCTGGGAAGTCTTAACCCAGGTGGAGAAGAAGAAGAGGGCCTCCAACTTCAAAGTCAAGGCCGAATTGGGGTGACCTCTTTGGATGGGAGGTTAGGTAAAAGGAGCTGATCCACTTCCTTCCCCAATGATACTCAAGATCGGTCTCGAGAAAGAGAAGACGCTGCCACTGAACAGCAGCGCATCATTCAGATGACTAATGGTGAGCAAGCTGCCGCTGGCTTTGGTGGCATGGAATACGTAAGTTGGTGTTTTCTTTTTAGGCTTTGCACCTTGACTTGCTATCATCTTTGTTATAATAATTTTTGCATTATGATGCAGGGGACCTGGGTCGGCCAGGAAGCATTCCAACGGTTGGCCAATTACGTGGTCAAGACTGGGAGCTTAGAGATGAAGATCACCAATCTACGTGTAAATCGAGAAAGGGTCACGAGCTCTATTGAGTCCAAGAAGAAGAAGAACGCTACCCTCAAGGGGCAACTTCAAGCTCAAGAGGCAGAGCTAAAGGAGAGGGCAGAGAGGTATACTGCCGGTCTTTAAGTTGTTGTGGATCTGCACTTTCAAGAGAAGAACGACCAGGAGGCTGCCATCCCAGGTCGGATGGCCAACACTATCGAGGAGTACAAGGCTTCTCCTAAGTTTGATCAGGCCTTGACGCTACTACTTACCCCAGTGCTCAGTCATGGTTACACTCTGGGGGGTGATGAGGCCAAGAGTAAGTTCCCTGATCTTGCCATAGACAGCCTGTCCAACCAAGCTTTCAACGAGCCGGGCATGAGGACTGTCTATAACGATCGTCTGAAGGACTTTAAGGCAGGAGTGGACATTGTGTCCAAACATGGCCATTCTTCAACTTCACATCGAGCACCTACTCCTGCATCGGCAGTTCCTACTTCTTCTGAGCAGCAGAATCCAGCTCCCAATTATTAAATGTAGCTTTTGTTTTTATTTTGGGGTTTTTTTTAAAATTGTACTCTGCACCATAATGCAATTTTTTTGTTAAGCTTCTTTTTGTCTTGCCTTATTATTTTTCTATTTACTTAAAGTATTTTGTGGTATTGTAGGGTATCTTGCTCCCCAGCACGGCATGCACTAACTTATAGTTTTTGATGGCATGCTCGTGTGTTTGTTGGTGTTTTGAGTTAGTTTTACTCAGCTCAGTTCGACGCCTTTTAGGTGTTGTGTCAAACCTTAGGACCTCAGTTGGTTCCTCCTAACGGGCTTAACAAATTTTAAACTGAGTCCGTTCTACGGATCTCAGCTAGTCTGTCCTATAGACAAAGATTTAGACTGAGTCTGACATATGGATCTCAGTTACTATATCCTGCAGAATTAATGAATTTATGCTGAGTCCGACATGCGGATCTTAGTTAGTCTGTCCGGAAGACTTAATGAATATAGACTGAGTCTGACCTGCAGATCTCAGTTAGTTTGTCTTTCAGACTAAATGAATTTAGACTGAGTCCGACCTGCGGATCTTAGTTAGTCTGTCCTAAGAACTTAATGAATTTATCCACGAGTCCATTGCGGATCTCGGTTAGTACATCTGCCGAGACTTAATGAATTTAGATTGAGTCGACTGCGAATCTCGATTAGTACATCCTCTGGTGATCACCTGACGAAAATGGTACTATAATTCAAACCCTTAGTTTCACTGAATCATGCTCAATTGACTAGTGATAATGGAATATTGTATGAAATACGTATCGATTGCCTAATACCGGTTGCTCGGTTAGCAATTTTGTATCTTTACATTTTATCCCGATATTTGGTACTGTTTCGTCTGGTTTTATGTGGTTTTCAAGAATACCATAATGTGGGCCAAAAGAACTGGATCCGGATTAGAGAAAGAAACACTGGGCCGAAGTCAGAAGAAATCAATATGAAGTCTGCTGGACCAAAAAAGAAGAAAATAGTCCGGAGGCTGCGGGAACCCTAGCCGTAGCCGCGGAAACTTGGAGGACACAAAAAACAAAGAGCCGTGATTTGTATTAAGTCGGTGAAGGTTAGATTATCTAAGTCGGTTTACTGCTCTATAAAAGCTGTACAGTTTCATTGTAAACAACAACTCTAGATATATACATACTTTTTACTAGATCTATGAAATAAAGCGTTCTTTGTGTTTTATTTGAGTTCGTTGTTTGGTTATCTCCTCCAATCCATCAACTAGCTTGAGCTGATCAAGCTACGTCACCATTGATAAAGGTATGAAGCTTTGAACGTACCTTTCATTGCATTTTGATCATCGTAGATTTAGTTAGATTAACTTGTTGTAATTGATCTGCATGTCTAAACTAATCGTAATTAACTAGAGTAATTAGAACCGAACGATGTAGATTTCAGAATTAAGAACCATCGTCGCCGGTCTTCCGACGGTCTATATCGCAGCCGTGACACCCTAGGTCCCCCTAATCTGAAGATTCGGTGTCAGCTACGTTGATCGACAGATTTAATTAACAGTAGGTTAGATCCGGCCAATCTGCCCATTGTATTCATAAATTAACATGAAGGACTTCCAATGTGAAGTGTTAGTTTGGACATAGTCTAATCAATCCCTAGGAAAGTGCTAGTCAAACCATGATAGCTTCATAGGGAGGCACTCGGTTTACGACGGCAATCGCTAATACTTATTGCATGTGAGTTAATACAACCAGCGAGGTTAACTGCACATAGGCGTCTACTATCCTATCAATGGAAGTAGATAAGATTAGGCGAATACACCCATAGCTAAAACTGAATTAGAAAAAGTTCTGGTTAGTCTAATTGATTACAAGGAAAAGTAGACATAAATATTAATGACACCAAGTTAAGAGATCGGAGAGGGGAGACATACCAATTACCTTTTCTATATTTATGTTGGTCAAGGACCGTTATTTGTCTAGACTTAATGTTTATTATCTTTGTTGCATCGTCTCTGTGGGATCGACCTTGACTCACATGTACTATACTATGATTGACCTTGTAACCTTTCTAGTATTTCATGCGTATTTGTGGCTTACACGCGGATCAAGTTTTTGGTGCCGTTGCCGGGAAGAATTTTCCATGTAGATAATATGTTCATTAAATGTGAATAAGAACTATTCGTTTGTTAATTAGTTTAGAGTCTATTATGTATCACACCTGTATCGTTTTATGATCAAAAAAGGGAAACGGTTTCCGAAGCCGCGACAAGCCTTACCGGAGCCTCGAAAATCTATGACTCTGGTTATGATCGCTTCTTTGTTTTTCTGTGTTCATCCCAGTATGTTTCTAGTTAGTAGGTCCGCAACAGTTGGGTCTAAGCCCAACTGAGGCGGGAAATTACTAACCGTGTTTTTGATTTGTTTTGTTTTGTCTATCTTGCAGGATATAGAACGCTTTTGGCAATCACTAGTAAGATCAAAGGAATTCAAAAACCAGCTAGCGCAATGCCATGAAGAATCATAAATTCCATGCCCATCTCAATGTACCCAGGCTCGAAGGTATACGAGCAATATCAAGCAGATAAGAGGAGAGTAGAACATGAGAAGGAAGCAACCGGAACTGAGGAGGAAAGGGAAGCCAACCTCAAAGAGTACGAGACCTATAGATCCGGGGAGTTTCCTATTGAGTTAATTGATGTCCTTTCTGCTGACTCTGATCCTGAAGAGGATCCGGACACCTTGTTCACTGATTCAGAGGATTACCCTGATTCAGAATTGATAGAGAAATTAGGAGACCCTGGTACATTTAGGCACCCAGTCTCGATAAATGGAGTATCTTTAGGCTTGGGAATGTGCAATTTAGGCTCTAGTTGCAACATTCTCCCTCTTTCTCTATGTATGCATGCTAAATTTAAGGCCGACTTGATGGAGACGCACAGTATACGTTTTGACGATCGTGAGATCGATATGCTCACTGGCACACTAAAAAACTGTAAGCTCAGAGTGGGAAGTTTCGAGTTCCCGGCTGACATTGTAGTTTTAGACATCCTCGATGATCCAAGTGAAAACTTTTTGGTAGAACGTGCTTTCTTAGCTACCAGCCGAGCAATCTTGGATTACGATAACTACGACATCACGCTTAGGGTCAACAATGATGCAAAAACCTATACGATCCTAGAGCCACTCCTCAACCGACCAAGACAATACCACATTAGCTCAAATTCAAGAGAAGTCAAAGTTGTTGACATAAAAGACATCCGAGATCATACGAGGAAAGTGGTAGTTGAAACCAGATAGCAGGAATTTTTTATGGTTCTACTCCGAGAAAAGGACGAGAAGAATCACACAATGCATAAGAAGACGACAAGTCTTGACGATTCTACCCAGTCAGTGATGTTTCGAGGTCAAAAGTAGAAAAAGTGGATTCATTGGGCAAAAAGGTAAAATCTCGAAGTAGACAAAGAAAGCCGAATGCACTGGCAAGGAAGGCCAAAAGTGTAGGGTTGAAGGCTCAGGGTTTTAAAGAGGTTCGAGATGTAGAGCTTCTAGATAGAACGGAGGAATGCCTCTACTTGGGAATAAAAATCCTAGGAAGAGCATTCATAGAAAAAGAGGGAAGATGCATCTCGGTTAAGGCCTCATGGGTGCAATGCTGGCGGGTGAAAACCAAAAAATCAGACTAAGTCAAAGTCGAAAAAAAGTCGAGCTGGTGACTCTAAATTCAGAACTACTCTCTTACCCTTAGGATATTTTTGAGTCAAATAAAAGTAGCGGGATTGGAAAAGAAGCTTTTTTCTCCCTTCTGCATCCCGAGGTTTTGTGCTAAGGGATGGGGGAGGTTTTTTTTACTTGTTGAGCGGTCCGGTGAAGTAGGTTAGTCGAGTCGGAGAAGAAAAGACTGAGAAAGACAAGAACTTAGGCTATGAGGAGTCAGTGCTGATTGATAATAAGTGAGGATTGAATGAGAATGGAAGCTAAAATAAGATTTAAGGAATCTGGAAAGAAAATTCTCAGGAGGCCACGAGAGTACTTTCCCTTAGCCGTGATAGTACTTAGGCCCGGTTCCTGAGGTTTGAATGAATTCTGGGAAGTTAGGATGGCACGTGTACCCCACGCTCTTACTCAGAAATCTGATGGGGCAGTCAGCTATCCCATCCACTACTCCACCTTTTTCTCTTCACCATTACTCCTACATTACTCCACCTCTCATAAATCCCATCAATTTATCCCTCAATCCACTCACCATTAACTCATCCGACTCTTCCATACAACCTTTTCAAATTTCAAACGAATTCAAATTTCAAATTCATTTCATTTTCTCCTATATAAACCACCCTTACCTTCACCATTTCTTCCATCACAAAAATCATCTCTTCTCTTCTTCTTCTTCTACACCACTCGGCTACCATCACCACCACCATTACACCACCATAACTTAGCCACTACACCACCCTAACCATCATTTCCACAAACCAAACCATTACTTTTCCCAAGATTTCTACTGTCAAATTTTTGATTTCTACTAATTGGAATCATTTCCATTCATAATGAGTTGCAAAAAAACACCAAAAATCTAGCAACCTGAAAACTAATTCTCAGGAAGCAGCAAGACATCCTCTCACAGCAGCTCCAAGTAGTTTTAGCAACAACATAGTTCGGTTCGTCAATTTTAATAGCTGGTAGAGGCAACCTGATTCTGAGACGTAGAGGAGCACAACAGAGGCTTCAGGGCGATGCCATGCCCACTATCATTGGCATCGACCAGTTTGCTTCTGTTGCTATTTATGAGTCATCCAGGGCTTGTTGGAACAACAGATCGGTGGCTAGGGAAAAGCGTCGACCTCAAAGATTGTAGTGACGCGATACCACGAGTTCTTCAATTTCACGGCATAGAGGATATTGCTCTCATTCCAGCCACTTTTAATGCCATAATTGTTCATGAGTTCTATGCCTATGTAGTGGCCAACCCCGAGTCTAATGTCCCTATGGTTCGAGGGGTCCATATTGATTTCTCGATCGAGACTATTAATGCCCGTTGCGGCATCATCAATGCACCCCTTCAAGACGGAGAATTCACCGCTGCCACTAGAGAACGTGATTTCAATCGGCTAGTAACTATTGCAAAATATTATGATGTGTAGTGGGACTTCGGAGCCAACAGTTTCCTGACTACCTTCTACTCAAACGAGATGGCATGGGACGCTCGTATGCTGCACAGATTTGTCATTACCCATCTTCTACCCAAATCTCACACGGACACCGTGACTTGTCCGCAAGCCGAGCTCATGTACTATCTTGATATCGAGAATGACATGAACATCAGTCTATTGATACATAGCCGGATTTCACCAGGTTGCCTGGACAAAGAGAGAAATTTTACCGTATGGCAACCTGATAGATGCGTTGGCCATGGTAGTAGAGTGTCCAATCTTGGCCGCTGATGAAATATTCGAGCCACTACCTATCCTTGATAGTGTAGCAATCCCGAGGATAGGAAGGAGGAGAAGAAGGGCTGCAATACCGACACAAGGCCATGCTAGACCTCAGCATGAGTTCAAGCTGAAGTGACTAGGGAGTTAGCCAAGATTCGAGGAATGCTGACACATACGATGACGCATCTCCACATTCCTCCTTATGCCCCACCACCACGAGCCCTTAGGCATGCTCCATCTTCTTCGGGGGCGGCCCTTCTTCAGCAGCACCACCTCTTGTCCAAGAGGATTACGAGGACATAGATTCTGATTAGTCCCTAGTTCGAGTTTTTTTTAAGTTTTTTATTTTCCATTGTTGTTTTTATTTTATTTTCTTTTACGGATTTTCAATAAACTATTTTATGGCTTAAATTGTTTGCTTATTATAATATCTTTTGCTTACTTCCATCCTATATTTTATTATTGTGTCACCTCTAATTTGCCCGAGTTTTGAATGTCAGAATTATATTGGCAGATATTCAAAGACTTTCCCGACATTGAGCCGAAGACGTGTTCGAGAAGGATTCATTTACTTCGCTACACACTTAAACCCAGCTAAGTTTCTTTTCATTATTAATCTTTTCATCATTGGGACAATGCTTCAATTAAGTGGGGGGTAGGAACGTCACTTAGCAATTGACTATGAATTTCGTCAAATTTTGTCAAGTTGTCATGAGTCTTGTTGATGCATTTTTCACCACTTAGACCTTTTGAAAATAATTGATTACATATTTGTTTCATGACCGAAATTAAAGTCATGTCACATTTGAAGTAGTAGCGTATTAACCGCATTTTCTTTGCATGGACTGGACTTTTAAGCACGTATAACTCAATTCTTCAGTGTGTAGTTAAATGACGCATTATTCAATTTAGTATTGAAGAATGAGTATGTGTTATGTTGCATGAAGTAGTGACTTATTAATTTTTATTTTTCAATTTGCATTCAATTTTTTAGCACGCAATCTGAGTGAGAAGTATTTGGATAAGATGAAGAGTTATCTTATACCGGGAATCGATATTTGTTGGTGGATATACTTTAACCAATTGTTGTAGGATGATGGTAGCAACAATGAGGCCACAAAGGTAAAATGGGACAAAATGGGCTTGCGATTGAGAGAGAAAAAAAAGTGACAAATCTGCCAAACAAAGCCGATGGAGCGTAAAACGCATGCTATTGCATGAAAAAAACAAAAAAAAAAAAAGAGAAAAAACGAAAAATATATATATAATAAAGGTAGTGAGGGAAGTGAACTCGTATCAAAAAGGGCACGAACCTCGCATAAAAAAGAAACAAACGAGGATAACGAGTAAAACTCGGTACCCATGTCCGCCTGGCTCGAGTAAGGTTTCATGTATTTTTCCTGAGTCGAAGGCAAGAGGAGCGAGTGTGCATGTTGATAAGTAAAGGTTGTGGGGTCGCTATAACTTCATTCATTTCTTGAATGCACTATCACAAAAGATTTATCACACGATACATTGATGCATTGGTAGGTGATGATTAATGAAGAACTTATGGATTTGTGCATGATATATGTTTTGCCTGAAATCCTTGTTGATATAATGTGATTCTGTCTGCGTGACTGATGTTTGGAGAGTTATTACACACACACACACTCCGGTTCACGAATTGAAAACTGTTTAATGCACCGCTTATGGATATGAGTTGGCATGATTCTTATCTCGGCTTACGACGCATAGTTGTATGTTAGTCCGGAGTTGATTTTATTTAGCCTTTTTGTTCGGGACGATCAAAAGCTAAGTGGGGGGGTAGTTGATCACAATGAAAATGGTACTATAAATCATACCCTTAGTTTCCCCGAATCATGATCAATTGACTAGTGATAGATGGAATATTGTACGAAATACGTATCGATTGCATAATACGGGTTCCTCGGTTAACAATTATGCATTTTAACATTTTATCCCGATATTTGGTACTGTTTCGTCTAGTTTTATGTGATTTTCAGGAATACCATAATGTGGGCTAAATAAGCTGGATCCGGATTAGAGAAAGAAAAATTAGGCCGATGTCAGAAGAAGTCAATACGAAATCTGCTGGACCAGAAAAAAAAAGAAAATAGTCCAGAGGCTGCGGGAACCCTAGAAGCAGCCACAGCAACTTGGAGGACACGAGAGAGCCGTGACTTGTATTAAGTCGGTTAGGGTTAGCTTATCTAAGTCGTTTTAGAGCTCTATAAAAGTTGTACGATTTCATTGTAAACAACAACTCTTGATATATACATACTGTTTACTAAATCTATGAAATAAAGCATTCTTTGTGCTTTATTTGAGTTCGTTGTTTGGTTATCTCCATCAACTAGCTTGAGTTGATCAAGCTAGGTTGCCATTGATAAAGGTATGAAGCTTTGGATCTTCCTTCGTATTTTAATCAAGGTAGATTTAGTTAGATTAACGTGTTGTAATTGATCAGCATGTCTAAACGAATTGTAATTAACTGGAGTAATCAGAACAGAACGATGTAGATTTTAGAATTAGGAACTATCGCCGCCGGTCCTACGACGGTCTATATCACAGCAGCGACACCCTAGGTCCTCATAATACGAAGATTCAGTGTCAACTATGTTGATCGACATATTTAATTAATAGTAGGTTAGATCTGGCCAATATGCTTATTGTATTCATAAATTTACATGAAGACTTGCAAGGTGAAGTGTGAGTTTGGACATAGTCTGATCAATCCCTAGGAACGTGATAGTCAATCCATGATAGCTGCATAGGGAGGTACTCGGTTTACGCCGGAAATCTCTAATACTTATTGCGTGTGAGTTAATACAACCAACGAAGAAGGTTAACTGCACATAGGCGTCTATTGTCCTATCGATGGAAGTAGATAAGATTTGGAGAATGCACCCGTATCTAAACCTAAATTAGAAAACGTTCTGTTAGTTTAGGTGATTACGAGGAAAAGTAGACATAAAGGTTAATGACACCAAGTTAGGAGATCGGAGAGGAGAGATATACCAATTACCTTTTATATATTTGTTTTGGAATTTTCTTCTTGTCTAGACTTAATGTATATTTTCTATGTTGCATTGTCTCTATTGTATCGACCTTGACTCTCATCTACTATACTACGATTGACTTAGTACTCTAGTTATTATTTTATGCGTATTAGTGGCTCAGATCACAAACTTAGAAAGTTTGTCCTTCACAAACTTATTAAGTCTGAACTGCAGAGCTCACGGTTGAGTCTGACATGCAGATCATAACATTCAATTGTTGGCTGAGTTCGTCCTGTGAATCTCAGCTCGTCAGTCCTGCTGACTTTAGCGTCTTTTGTAGACTTGTATGCATGTAAATTGGTCTTGCAAACTTAATTGAATCCACTCGCAGTGTGTAAATATGAAAAACCTATATATAATTGTAACATAATAAAAGGCACCCGCCAAGTTCCATAAAATTGTATCAAAGCTGCAAAAATGACAGCAGGGAGTAAAAAAATAAAATAAACCATGAGTGCCCGAAACCTGTCCAGGGAAAACGCCTTAGCCTTATTTGAGACCGCAATCTTTCTTGATCTCTTAGTCCAGCTCCATGCCCTTTGATCACTACCGAGCCTTCTAGGTTGGGGAACTTCAAGGTAATATACGCCGACGAGATCACCGCTCGGAGTTCGATTAATGCTGGCCTTCTGGTAATAATGGTATATGCCAAGGGAGCTTTGACAACAATGCAGTTTACCTTGAATGTTTTGCTCCTGGCCTCCAGAACAAAAGTTTTCGTGAGCCTTATCATCCCCGAGGGGTGAACTGGAGGTCCGGCAAACCCGAACAACGGTGCTGAGATGGGTAGGAGATCCGCATCCTTCAGCTTCATGGATTGAAACGCTGAATAGTAAAGGATGCTCACAGCTCTTCCAGTATCAACGCAAATTCTTTTCCCCAAATTTTTGTGTGCCACCACTTGAATAACTAAGCCTTCATTGTCCCCTACCAGAGGGATTGGGTCTCTTGGACCACATGTCACTTCACTAGCTAGCCTTTGGTTTCTGCTTTTAGATTGACTGGCCTGTCCATTTACTTCTCCAAGTTCGTTGCTAGGGGCCGCCCACGATGGTGTTGATAGTATTAACGGGGCGGTTATATATCTACCAACCTGAGTCTTGAGATCGGTCTCTTCTTCGTTGGGGCTCAACTTGCTTGCCCCAATCTTGATCATAGCTGTGCCGCTTGTATTCTCTCTGACCTCGCAGTTCAGAGTTCTGAGATCGGTCCACCACTTCATACAATTTTCCCTCCATGATGGCTACATCAATATCTCTCTTGAGATCCTACAGCTTTCTGAGTCATGCCCCACATCTTTATGGTAGGCACAAAACTTACTCTGATATCTCCTTTCTGAAGGTCCCCTCATAGGTGGTGGAACTCAGGCTAAACCTTTTCTTTCCATTATCACGAGAACATGCTCGTGTGGCCAGTTTAGAGGGATGAAGTCCATCTCTTGTAGAGCTCCTTTCTTTCCCAGCCGATCTATGACTGGGACAGTCATCCGGTCCTAGACCGTCTTCATCTTCATGTCCATTTTTTCCTCATAATTTTCTTTCTTGCTTTCTCCTTTTTCAGACTCTCTCTTCAAATGGTTCACCACTTCTCTTTGACAGTGCATGTAAGCCATCTCCATGCATTCCTCCATGGATCTGGGCAATTTGCTGTTAAGACTAGCTTACAGTCTTCATTCTCATAGTCCTGCTACGAAAGAGGTGATCACAATACGCTCAACTGCGTCTTTGACTTGGGCAGATTCCTCGTTGAACCATTTCAAGTATTGCACTACGGTTTTATCTTTCCTTTTCTTAAGGGTGAGGAGGTAGGTTGCATTCCTCTGGAATGGCTTGGCTGTGATGAAGGCGTTAAGAAAAAAATTTCCCAGCGTCTTGAAGCTGGAGATCAATCTTGCTGGGATCTTTCTAACCAATTCACAAACCCTGGCCGCAAGTAAAGAGGGGAACGCCTTGCATTTCATCTCGTCAGGAGCGCAATCCAGATTCATATGGGTGAGGAACTGGAAGAGGTGATCCTATGGATCCTTGGTTCAATCGTACGGTTCCAGTTTAGGCACTTTGAACCTCGCAGTCGGGGATAATTCTCCACCCGTTCCGTGAATGGCGACACGAGGGAGAGATCTATATATCATTTCTTGAATATGACGTCCAGTTCAGCTCTAGCTGCGTCTATTTCTTGGGGATTCATTAGTTGTTTCCTATGGTTTGAAGAGGATGCATGATCATTCCTCTTTCCTCGTTTAGCTCGGGGGAGAGGAGGTGCCTTTTCCTGCTCACCTCCCTCTCCGGGGTTTTCCTCCTTCAAATCCTCTTCTTCCCGATCTTCTTGCTCTTGATCCTCTTCCAATAAATCTTTTCTAGATCCTTCTCCACATCGTCGTCTTCTGTGGCTGCCTCAAGGATGGATTGCCTAGTAGCATCATCCATAGCCACCAATTGATCTACCAGTGCTTGCTGGACAGAATTGAGGACACTTTCCTCCTGTTCCTGAGTTTGATTGCCAGCGTTAGAGGCCGTGACGTTTCCATCTTCGGTGTTCTGGCCATTTGCCGTCTGTTGTCGTGTTTTCACCATGATGGCACGATGGCCGAACCTTGAACAAGCTTATCAGTAGAAGGCCCTCATTCTAGCTCTAATTTGACGAGGCTGGTGATCGTCTAGTAATTATTAGGGCCTAATTTACTGTAGTGACAACTAATTCAAGATCTGCAGTTATTAGAATGTGCAAAGAGGGAGTAGTCTTTGGGTGATTTAGACTGAGCCTGAGATGCTATATCTCAAGTTTCCTACGTATTTTGGAATTATTCAGGAATCAAGTCTCCGTAGTTCCTTAGGGATTGTTTATATAGTGGGGACTTTATGCCTTAGGCCTGCATGGGCCGAGTCTTGGTTGGACTCTGATTTCGTATTCCTTAAGGAAGGATAATTTTCGTTTAACCTCATTGGTTATAGGAGATAATTATGGGATTTGAATGGTGGTTTAAATGATAGGATCAGAGCCTTTGAGGATAAGGATTATTTTCATGTTTATCTATGACACTGAATCGTGAAGGTGTTATATAAGAGGGTAATTAGCTCGAACTGTGCCGAGCCCCCAAGGCTATGGTTGTTGAACTGCACTGACTCAGCTCCTTTGCGCCCTAACCAACCTGCGGTGGGCCGAGCGAGCCAGACCGATCTTCCACTTGGGGTTCCGTTCTGCACTTAGGCTTAAATGGGGCTCCCAGTCCTTGCTGTTGGCATTTATTGCCTATATTCATTACTTGGCTTATCTGAGGATGACACGTGGCGATGTGTTAATCCGACCTCCGTCACCCACCATACCCCACCACCTGCCATACCTCAATCCCCCAAACCTTTCCCCGCCCAGCTACCCGCCTCACTCTTACCCACCACTCTTGTGTTTTGTCAATTTTCATGTAATTTTATCTCATTCTATCCATTTGAGAGATAACGAAAATGGTCTTTTTTTCATTCCATTGGAATGAAAAATCACTATACTTAATTATCTTATAATCATAGCAAACATTGTAATTGAATAAATAAAATCAATGAATTCCGTTTCATTCATGTGAAACAAACAAGCCATTATAGTCGATTATGTACCTAGTTTAAGAAATGCGTATTAATTGCTACATAAATATTATTAATTACGACAACAGTTTCTAATAATATAATATGTAATACGATGGTTAAAATATTTAATGCAATGTGGATATCGGTGTGAATATTGTTATAGTTCAAGGATAAAAAAGAAAAGGGGGAAAGCACATCATAATCTGTGCAAAATCTTTTGATGATGTCGTCTCTTAATCCATTCTTTAAGAAGTGGACAGGAGCAAAGGAAGTGAATTTTGATTATAGATACACGACATAAATATGTTGTTACTTGTTTCATTAACTCATATTTCTCTATTTAAATTTCTTAAGACAATTCAGGTTCTTGAAGGCAGTTCAATGTTCACGTTCTTGAAGGCAGTTAAATGTTTATCTGAATCGGTTATCAAATCAAACTGTCACTTTATTCGTTCAGATTAAATAATAAATGGTATAAATAAACAATACCTTTCCACGACTTGATTGAAAATCTTCAACTCATCAACAGTCCCATATGTGTCATGTGTGTCATCTGATAAAGTAATTAGACACAGTGTCTTTGTGAACATAACTCTTGAAAGTGAGTATTGAGGCTCAAAATGTACTCCCACGGCCCAAAAGTACAACTCCACCATTCTATCTCTAGCATATGGGAACATTGGAATCAAGTCTTTCCACCAACTGTCAAAAGGAAAAACAAATACTAAGAATGACCACAAAATCGTTTCTTTTTAACCCTTCTTAAATGTGGTATAGGGTGCATGAATACCCAGAAGCGAGCTGCGGGAATTTCGAATGGGGTCAGGGATCGAGAACAGCACCGTCATAAGACGATAGTTTTATCATTTTTCAGAAATACTGCAGGGTCAATAGTATTGAATAAACAAAAGCGATTAGTGGTCACCATTTGAAAATTAGAAAGTTAATTATTTATGTCTTCCTATTTATCTATATAAATATACATAGGAATTTTTTTTTTTTTATTTAATAAGGGGGTCAAGTGCACCCCAAAAGCTTCACTTAAAGCCGCCCATGTGAATACCCAACACCCAAACCAATAATGGCAACCTACCAAACTCCCTAACCCTAATTAAAATTAAGCCTCATCCCAATAGTAGGGGGTCAGCTAAAATGAATAGTAGGTAGTTAAACAAATTTTTAAAAAAAAGAAAAAAAGTATAAAATGTATTAATAGTTAAATTAGTTATTTGAAATGTGAGAGAAAAATAATTTTGAGGAATATTATAGGGAGTGTTATTGGAAAATGATATATCCACTAGACATAGTGTTTAGTCAACAGTCACTATCCATTGATTAAAGTATACTACTTCAAATGAATGGATAAGAGGTGTGTAGTGAGTGTCCACTACACACTATGTGTAGTGGATGTATCACTATCCACATTTTTAATATTAATGTTCGCATCATGAAAGCCCATTGACATGACACCTATCGAGACTATGGACAACCCTCACACCCTCCGGGGGCATTTGACGTGGGCGAAATCAATCACCTTACATGTTGCATCCATCGGAGCTCATAACTGAATAAAGAATACCATGTCTGCTAATGGGTATATATGGTCCTGGTTTACCCTAGGTCCTTTATCACAAAAGAAGGGCATGGACTTCAGCATGATTCATCTCCAACATGGCACAAGCCGCCTTTTATTCAATTGACCAACGTGACACATACCGTCCTTGCTGCCTTATAGCCGATGTGATGCGTGTCATTCTTGGCTGCAAATAACTATACCATGAACTTTAATTGTTCTATGGTGTTTGCCCCACTACTTTAAATGCGTGGTAACATATTTACCCATAAGCGTGCACTATATAAATGGTTTGTCCTCCTCATTATATATAGGTACGCATACTTTATATCTTTGAACTCATGGTTTACATAGAAAATCATCTATACCGAAGTGACCTAAGCATCGAAGCGATCTTTCCGGAGACAAACTCTTTGCCCTTTACGTCTTTTTTGTGTGTCGATTCATTCACAATCTTGAGCACACTTGGAGGCCCAATTAATTACCCATTAATCTATTCAGATTTGATTTGGACAATATCTCACATCGTCAACATACATAAACATCAATGGGTTAAACTTTAATTAATATATATAAGTAATTACAAAACCTATAGATCCTAACAATATTTATCGTTATAATATGAAAGATAAAAAGGCCATTGAGTAGTCATCACAAGGCCTAACCAATAAAGATGCCAGAAGTGTCTTTTAACCTAATTTTTATCACAGGCCTCGAATGCCAATAACATAATCGCGTAAGAGTAGTTTCACAAAAATATTACAGGCAACCAAAAAAAATGTAATATACATACTTAACAAAAACGACGATGTTTTGTATATAGTTTGCCAACCGGTTTAGATTTGGGTTGGGCTAGCTAGGTTATAATAGAAATAACCATAACAAATCCATGTAATTTGGTTTGGTTTGAAACAAAACCAAATAAACCGGTTTACAATTGCTTGAGGTCGTTTCGGTTTAAGTTGGCTTGTTTTTCAATTTGATTGGTTTTTTTTGGTATTTTTCGCCCTTACATTTAATCATGTTTTTCTCTTTCTAGAAATTGAAGCCGATAAATTAATAACTGGGTCTTTAAGGGCACCACACTAATTCTATCATTGCCCTTAATGACACCCTAGTATAGGCTTGAGATCACATGTCCAATTTAGGTGTTTAATTTCGGTGTCTAAGTAAAAACTACGTAGTTTCATGCGTGTTTTATTTTGGGTTTTATTTTTCTGTTTTTCATAAATTGTTTCTTAAAAATAAAACACACATAAACTACGTAATTTTTATTTGGACACCGAAATTAGGCACCTAAATTGGACATGTGATCTTAACCCCCTACTATATGCCTATTTTAAAACTTTGATATGATGCCTCAGATAGATTTAGTGTGGTGTCTTTAAAGGTCCCGTTAGTAAAATAGACATTTAATAGACGGTTGTTGTTGTTTTTTTTTTTTTTTGTGGTCGAAACCGAATATTTTATTAAAATTGCGTAAAAGCATCTGAGAAATAACTCTACTGGCTGTACATCATTTCTATCTAAAGCAAAAGCAAAAATTAAGCACTGAAGTGCACTAAGTTCTCTAGCCCTCCGTATTGCTTCAGAGATAAAGATATTCTTGAGGGGGAGGGGGTCCTCATGCTTGGTTTAGTTGCTTCACTACTTTATTATATATATGTAATTAACTAACACACAATAATAAATTAATGCATTCGGAGATCACAAAGATTACTTTATCCCGTAGGTTAATGTGTCTTATTTTATATTAATGACACTATCAGTTTTGTATAAGGTGGGATCCTCTCACGTGAGAGACATCGGTGATTGTTCCTTTATAATATATAAAGCACAGGCAAAGTTTATTTAATGTATGTTTATTTTATTCTGATCTGATTGAAGTGTGAAACAAACAGTAAGTTTACTTTGTGTAACCATAATACATTTTACTTCACATAAAGTAAATTACTTTATATTGTACCGGATAGATGACCTGAGACGTTTTAGTTTGCATTTTGTAAACCATATTATTGTCATAATTTATCATTGACATTAATCATAATTCAAAATTATAACACCCCTGACACCGGGTTTGGTAGCTTTAAATAAGTCATAAATGGTCCGGTCAACTACTTAGACCGTCGTCTTCGCTTGGTCTAAAATGACTAACCCGAGTTGACAAGATTTTTATGTCTCATACTTATATGGGGTGAACATGACTTACTTACCGATGTGGGACTTTACATTCTCCCCCCTTATAAGGGATTGGCGTCCTCGCCAGGACGGTCAAGACTTATCCCAATGGATTTGTCTCAGTTCGTCCCTACCATAGGATTCTAGATGTGGCCCACCGCCTCTCGGTGTGGCAAGACTTAGTTAAATATGATATGATTTCTGAATACCATTCATGAACGCCCTAGACCGGACTTGGTATCATATTTGGTACCTTTCTTGATACCTAATAAAATTTAATTTTAATGCCGTACGTTTTTATCACCGAAGATGTTAAAACTTTCAAATCGTTATTAAATTAATATAATATTATGGTTATCCATTATTCATATTGATTTACATAGATTTTCTCGTTTATCTATTCTACTGTATTCACACTGTAATTCCTAGTATAAATGCACCTTATACAATTGAATTGTAATCTCTACTATAAATACCCCTTGTACAATTGAAATAATACACACACAATTTACCTTCTTCTTTATACTTTGTATTTTCTCCGGTTCTTTCTCTTGTTTATTTAGTTTTTATATTTAGTTTTATAACGCGTTATCAGCAAGAGACTCTACCGATGTAGTATTCCAACTAGAGGAAAAATCATGAACCAACCAGAGGAAAAATCATGAACCGTACCAGCCAGACTTTCTACTGTTAATGCTGTAGAAAATAAAACATTGTCTGATAGACTAGATGATGACCTTTTATAACATAGTTTCAAAGTTGTGATATACTACTTCCGTCCCAAAATATAAGTTCATTTAAGGATGCAAAAGTTTAAAATGACATTTGAGTGTTATTAATGCAAAGTAGTAAAAAGTGGACGAGTAAATAATAAATAAGAGGTAAAAAGAGAAAAATGTAATAAATGCTTCATTGGTCATCTATATGGATCTACATTATCGAACAAAACCAAAAAACTAAATGAACTTATATTTTAGGACGGAGGTAGTACAAGATTTCAGACTAGTGACGTACGAAGTACAAGAATTAGAGCAAAAAGGGACTTCACAACCAGTAAATACCTGTAGATTTCAGCCAACTCTTCTCTATGCAAAATTTGAAGCAAATTATGGTCCAATTTTGCAAGCCTGATTACCACTTCATTCTTTGATTCTTCTCCTTCATCTTCATAGTGTGAAATGAAAAAAGTTGCCTCAAGTCGAGGGATGCATTTATGGGTTGGTTTCTCAAGAGTATGAACACAAATTTTTGTTAAGGATGCCGGCAAATGTGGTATCATTAACTCAATATTAGTGGATGCAAATGTAAGAGCTTCTTCTAAAATGTCCTCCCCATGAATCCTTGTGTGTGCAGCTTCATACAAATTCAGCAGACCCTTTACATCAGTTCGAAGCAGGCTTTTGAAACCGTCTTTGTCTTTGAAACCATGAAATATTTCTGTAGGATAAAAAGGATATAATAGGGTCAAGGCAGTGGTGGACGCAGGCAGGCAGGGCGGACACACCCTTTGGGGGAGGAGCACTCACCCCTCGGATCCGGAGATAACACTATGAATAAATCCTTATTGGAAGGAGTAGAATGATAAATGTGTTCAGATTCTATAATATATAGTAGTGTTTCTTTTCTATTATATAATGTAAAATGTATTATCGTAATCTTTTTAGTGATATATATAGTAGTGCCTATTTTTCGCTTTGATAGAAGAATACTGCTATACATTTTTAATTGTAAAAATTCTTTAGAATTATCACCTCTCTCATTTCAAGATCCTGCGTTCTCCCCACGTCCAGGTGGATTTTAAGTAATTAAGAAGGGCAGTAATATGGAAAATGAAAAGTTTAAGGGGAGCAGTGAGCACGTACGGGAAGGTATTAGGTACCCATGTTGTCTAAGGAGACGAAAATATAGGGAGACAACAGATAAGTCATGTTTCTCATTCATCTCAATTTGAGAAGACGTGTAAATCTCTTTTAGCTCGTCTTCAATTTCATTCTGAAAAAGATACGAGATCCCTAGACGTTCAAGGATGTCGACAAAAGCCAACTTTTCTTCCACAGCAGTAGTTCGCTTTGTAAGAAGACACCTCACTTGTGTCTTCAATTCTTCAACTTCCTTCAACCATTTGTCTTTGGTCTGTAGTAAAAGATTTTATTAAAAGTATAGGCGCACATACATACAACCAAGACATACAAAATACAAGATAAAACATTGCAAATAATAATAATAATAATAAACCAAGAAATATATACAAGAAAAACTTGATGATCCACTAGAACGTACAATACCTGATCGTCGATGTTGACTATTGAAGAAAATCGGTCAACCCAGAGACTTGGAGCGAAATTAGCACTAGGCCGGCGAATCAATTCATCAGTTGTCATTGATGAAGCAGAAAGTTTTGGTGCCAAATTTTTTTCCTTCTTCTTTTCGGAGATACATGCAGGTGCAAAGGCATTGACTGAATCATGCGATTACTTTATAGCCTTTATGCCCACAATTGGAGGTGTATATAAAATTCTCCAAAAAAAAAGTAAACTTAAAGGGTAGAGTTATAATAGAAAATCATTGTTCCGTTTGTATGAGTAGAGTTATATTATATTACGACCACAATGTGATACCCGTATTTCCATAAAACGTATAAAAGTCTTTTTACGATTTTATATTATATGTGTCTCGATAATTTTATTGGGTTATGTTTTAATTAAATAGAGTCGAGATAAATCTTAAAGGGTATTTACGGTGTTTTAAACATGTAACAATTTTTTTTTTGAATTTTTAAACACGTAACTTTTAGTTAGGGGAAAACCGAAATTTTACCTGTAATATCCCGATTTTTGAAAAAGGGCAATTCGGACTTTTAGCAAAAATCAGAATATTATGTTATTTAATTAGAAGATTTAAGAAAAATAAAAAGGGATAAACAAGGATTTTTTTTAAGGAAAATAATTAGGTAATTGGGATTATAAAATGAAAACTAATCCTAATTTTGACCTAGTTGTTTTTGACAAAAAAGAGAGAGGGACGCAGGAGAGGAAAAAGGGGCGCAAGTTTTGAAAAAAAAGAGGAGAAGAAGCTTTCGATTTTCGAGGCTAATCCGTTGCTCTTTTCAACAGACGTCTCAAGAGAGAAAGGATCACCGCGAGACGAGGATCGTTTTGATACCAACAATCCCTAGATCCGTTGACGTTGGAGGTTAAAGGTTTAACCTTTTTCAAAGCTTTGGTAGTTTGGATCGTTGTACCACGCAAATTAAGGTAACGTGGTTTTCTTATCGTATGATTAAGATTTCGTAAAGTGGTAGAGAAATTTGTATGATTGTTTTTCATGGTTTTAATTTGTTTAAGTCGAGGTTGGGTTGAATTTGAGTAGAAAACGCAGAGTGCAGAAAACTGTCCTCTGTGGTGCAAGAAAAACGTGTAACAGGTGCAAGAGAGAGGCTCGGTCGACCGAGCCTATCCATTCGGTCGACCGAGTGTGGGTCCATCCGTACGGATGAGTTGCTTATCCGTACGGCTATTTCTCAGTATCGGACTGAGGGCAGAAAGGAGAGCTGTCCGTACGGACATAAGGTTTATCCGTCCGGACAGGGACCCTTTCAGTGCTGTTTTTCTTTGTTATGTGTTCTAAGCTCCATAACAGCGTATTTACTGCATAACCTTACGTGACAAAGCCCTGAATTAGCTTTTGACGCGTTTAGTTCCGGCACCACATGGATTCCCTAAAAAGATGAAGTGTGGGACCGTCGAAAGCTTTGGATTTGCCTTGTGCTTCGATAAGCTAGAGTTTGTCGATGTCTGTGTAATTGCTAGGCCTTGTCTGTGTCTAGTGGTCTAGGAAAGATAGTAGGAGATGTGAGGGAGCTTACTTGAAAACACTTAGGTGGCTAGTTAAACATCTAATCAAATGTATGTGCTAGATTAATAATCTTAAACATCATGCAATGCTTGGTAAGACATAGTACAATATCGCGATGTGTTCTCTGACCAGACAAAGTAGATCGTACTCCACGCCGGTCAATCGATTGGCTAGATAAAGCGTCTGGTACATTCGCGGTTATCACACCATCGGGACTCGAGATATTCCCGGGCTACTAGAGCGTGTCTCTAAGTAGGTTGCACCCAGTTGTCCTAGTACATCCGATTACTAGGCGTAGTGCCCTTGTTATTCATGATGTAACAAACTTGAGCTAAGCTAGATACCTTTGGAACTTCATGTTATGCTATGAACATAATGTGATAGTTAGCTAGGGTTAATAACGGAATGAATTAATAAAAGAGACATAGCGTTGCTTTTATTTCTTTATGAGATCATAGTTATACGATCTTCTACGCGTTCATCGAGTACTTTCGTACTTACCCCGTTACGTTGTGTTTGTCTTCCCCTTTCCCCAAAGAAGATGAACAGGTTGCTACGGTTGATGAGTTCTTTGATGATGAAGTTTGAGATGAAGCTTTTGAAGACTTAGTTCTTTTAGTTGTTTCTTTCTTAAAACTGTTAGGTGTGATGCCCGAAAGACAATTTTTGTAATTGTTTTATTTAATAAATGAAATGATATTATTATTCATATTTATTATTCTCATAATCACCGATGTGACAATAGTATTTACACTACAGAAAACCCTGAGTATATCGTTTATGTAATCACTTAACTCAGTGTATCAGATATACACGGGAGGATTGAGTTAGTGAAGATGTACTTAAAATACAATTAGTCCGTAGTAAAGTTAATCGAGAGTATCGGGTCTCCCTTTAACGTACTATTAATGCGCCCATAACACGATAGGTGTGATCGCCTTATCCGGACTTTCGGTTAAGGGAACCTAATGGGCATTTATATATGATAGATATATCATATATAAATTTGGACCGATTTGATCGAGTTCTCAATATAATTCCGTAATTGAGAAGTCTTATCGAATCATTAGATGATCATATTATGGATATATCTTAATCCTCGAGGTGATCACGATCAACCGCTTGAATCGTATGAGGTTTGACTTGACGGTTAAGGATTACACCGAGTCCGTGATCCGAATTACCCCATCTTGGCATTGTCTTTGGATTGAGTGAGTAGTCCGTGTTATCACAGATACGGAATCCATTCCTTCCATTTATGGAAGTAGATAGACGATCTCCGCATGAGTTAATCCTAGACATTGATCGATCCATGGGATTCATATTACATCGATTAGCTACGGTGAGTTATTTGAATTATTGATCACTAGGGGTTAATGGTAAGTAAGGACAAGATGTTCGAAAAGGGTTAACGGTAACTTCCCGATTTAGAATGAGCGATCATGGAGGATTAATCCATATGAAATGATTATATCGGTGGACACTTATTACTTCTCGTGAGGAGATAAATATAATCTTATAATCGGAGGAGTGCGATCACGGGATTATGGTGGCATATTCCCGTGATTGATTTATCGAATATAATTATTCTGTTCGTAAGATAATTATTTATTTGATTTATCGGAGCCGCTGATTATTAGTCCATGGTCCCCGACGTGCCTCCTAATATAGCATAGATATTCTCGGACGTCGAATCCTAATAATATTAATTTAGTTCATGTTGGACTTTATTAAAACGATATGTGAATTAATTGTTTAGTGGACTATTAAATTAGTTGGGCTAAATAATTAAATACACGGAAAAGACATTTTTAGTGACTCTACTGAATGGAGTGTTGACCATTTTGACCTAATTGGTCAAAAAGATGGAAATATGCGTGACCTAATTTTTAGTAAAAAGGTGCGCATATATTTTGTGTGTTATTATTAGGAAATTTGTTTTCCTAAATTAATCAATAAGACATGTGCATAAAATATTTATTGGATAAATATTTATGGTAAATAATAAAGATAAATATTATTCTAGATTTGTTCTAGAATATTATGGAATTATCTTTTATTAAAAGGATTTATTTTGTTTGATAAATAAAATCCTTGAAGGCTAAGTTTTACTCTCTCTATATAAAGAGAGTTATAAGTCTAAAAACACACAATAAATTTCGACTTCTCCTCTAGAGAGAAGAAGTGATAATTTCGGCCAAGGGTTTAAGGGGAAAATCTTGGAGATTTTTCCGGGTAGCATATCGGAGGGGTTCGAGTGAGAATTCCTTCCACGGGAATTGCTTGGATCACACGTGACGGAAGATCGTGGTGCTCTTCACATCATTGTTCGATCATCCTAATAGCGGTTCTCCAGCTTGGATTTTGAGATCCAAGAGGTATGTTCTACAACTTACTTGTAGATGTAGATTTAATATTTTATTACGTGTATTATATAGATCTAGATCCATAAATCGCTTCCGTTGCGATGATATTTTCCTAACAAATGGTATCGATCGCTGAGGGATCTATATTTATTCGTATAAAATATTAGATCTCAGAAAGTGGAATAACGTGTGTAGATTGCATTATTTTCGTTTTAATTTTATTATTTTTGAAAATTTTATGATGAATGCTTGCGATTGTTGTGGTTGAAGAGATGGATTGGTGTTGGCATTGTTTACCCGTTAGATCTATTGTACACTCATATGAATGATGAAAATTCGTTCATTTGAGTATAGAAAATTATGTAATTTATCTTTATTGCAAGTTTAATTTCCAGCAAATAGATCTAGTTAGTAGCTGTTTAGTATTTTTGCTTTTCCCGTTGATCGAACCGTTGAAACGAAGATCCCTCCGGTCAGAATCAAGATTAGAAGAAGATGATCAACTCCACAAATTTTGGCGTCGATCAGGGTCCGTTTCGATATCCGTTTGATGCTGCGAAGAGGCTGCTGTAACAGAAAAACGCAGGATTCACAGATACACTACCTGTGACTTCCTCGATTTTCTGGGAGAGTTTGGACCGTTCAAACAAAAATCCGACCGTTCAGATTGATCAACATGGAGTTTTGGACGTACCATAAAAATTTCAGGTCGATCGGGATTCATCTCGATTCCCGATCTGCCTCAGGAAGTCCTTGATGCGGTGCAGTCAAAGTTAGATTCAGCAGCAAGTTGGGCGGTTAACTGGAGAAAATTGACAAGTCAAAGCTCCGATCCAACCGTCCATATTGGAGTTCGAGAAGTGAAGAAAATATCTGGAAAGTTTCGTCCCGATCCGAGTTCGTTTGGTTTCCCGATCATCGAAGAGTTCGAACAGCTGCAGATTTTGTTAGAAAGTAGTAAACCCTAGTTAGGGTTTTGGTTTTTTTATTTTTTTTTATTTTTATTTTCTAATAGATTAGTTACGGGGGTGCCAACGATCCATCTCGGTGTTTAAATTTTCCGCAATTTTATTTTTTATGTGTTTGATCATAAAATAGACATAAAATCGGAATTGCCATGACATGCATCATATCATAAATCCACTCCATGCATACATGTAGAATTTTAATTTTGGTAATTAAAATAGGCATGTATACAAACTCGCGTAATTAGTTGAAATTTAATTAATACGTGGTAATTAATTAATTTAGTAACTAATTAAAGATCCGAGGACGGGTTATGAAATCGTTAGCCTTCGGTGTGTGTTCTCGGTGAACCGCCTTAAAGTCAAACGAGATCACGCTTTCAATTCGTAGTGTCTACGAGATTGAATGATGGTAAAAGAACAATAAATCTTGGATAAAAACGGTTCGCTTTTAGGTTGGGTGGTCAATCGAGCCGCTCAAACGACTTAACCCTCCTAGTGTGATGTATGCACGGGGTCCGGCAAGACTAAGCCAAACCGAGGCGGAGGGTGATTCCTTCTAATCTCAATAGGGCTCTCTTGACCCGATTTCGTCCGATGTGTCACATATGTTCCAACGAATAGGACGGGTAGGCTTGCCTATGTCACCGACACCATTCGAATCCTTGATTTTATGTGCTTTTATGTTAACATCAAAAGACGTGGTTAGTTAACCCACCACCACTTCCAAAATATTGAGTGGGAGCGGGAGGCGACACCAACCCCACGGCCTCTACTATAGATGCAAGTAAGTGAGAGAAGGGTGGCGCCGCCGCGGCGCTTTGATTTCGTCCCCTACGGATGGTGTTCACCCCTATCAACATTCATGGCTTGGTCTCCGAAAGGATAGGATTTCTGGTACTCGCCGGGTCACCGACCTATCCTACGACGGCACACTCGGGCGCACTCTAAGAGATCCGATATAGTAGGTCACACTCATCAAGGGTATTTTTGGTAATACCTAGGCTAAAAAAGGAAGGTAGTCAATGAATAAAGGGATGTTCGATTCTCGTGGGATGTCCGATTCTCACAAGTTATTCATTGATTTAACCGTTGATCTCTTTGACCTACCCTACGGTGCAGATCGAGATGCAAGGTTAAAACCTTGGAATGGTAGAGTAGACTTACTTTTAGTTTACAATTCCTAAAATACAATAATATAGTAGTGTTAAACTTGAATTAATATATGTCATTTTATTTACAGCATTATATCCCTTACTAAATTGCTTTAAAATTTATAATTGACTAGTATTGACTTCGTTAAAAGTGGAAAGTAACTAGGACGTTGAACTAGTCAATTGATAATGCAATTATTTTTGAAAGAGATATTTTCTCTTAAGCCTTTTAAAACCAAAGTGACATATGGGTATGTCACTAGTGTCATTCGTGTTAAACGGGAGACAAACTTAGTTTGATCAAAGGTGATTTCGGACTTTGAAATTCTTCTAGTGAATTTTTAAGTGTGTAGTGATTACACGAGTAATTTTCTAATTGAAAAATCAGAAAATCATGAAGTGTCGCTAGTTGGACGATATTTGGAATCGATGAACTAGTGGGAGCTTTATGATTTGTTGTTTTTTCTAGAACATTAGAAAAGTGTAACTAAGTACATACGTAACCATTCTAATTGAAAAATCGGAAAATCATGAAATGTCGCTAGTTAGACGATATTTGGAATCGATGAACTAGTGGGAGTTTTATGATTTGTAGTTTTTTTCTGGTATATTAGAAAATCCGAGAAGTCCTGACAAGTAACACTCGAAATAGACATCCCACGGTTCAAGAGTAGTGTCTACTCACACGAACTGCTAGTTCAAGACTGTTTCCATTTACGGAAAGTCAAGAATGGGAGAGTATGTCTAAAAGTATTAGTCATCTAAAACTGAGTTGATTTTAAGGCTAAAACCGAAAATTAATAAACTGAAAGTCATAGGATAAGGATAGTGATTTCGGATCACCAACCTATGAATCCTTGGTGATTTTCTCTTAGGCTATGTTCTTTGGAAGAACGAGATAGTAGTGCATTGACGATTAATAGACAACGGGCAGTAATTTTAGCAAAATAGTGGGAGTGATATGAGGAAATGAATCTCGGATTCAATCCTTGGATATCGCAGAAGATTTATCTTTCTCGCATTTAAGATTCGTTGGAACGAAAGGATTTACCTTCTATTCAATAATTTGTTTGTCGTATAGAAAGTGAATATACCATTTGTAGTATGAATCCAAGACTCGGACTTTTGTTTGATAAAGTCAAAACCACTTACAACTGCTGAAAACATATCTTAAGAACTATTAGAAGCAATTGGTTTCTATATTTAGATAAACGCTTCTTCATATTCCATAGTTAGTGCATAGTCCCTAAACGACAAGACACAAGACGGCTCAGGGTGATTCCTTTCTCCCAGTCTGGTTATATTGTCTCAAAGGTTCAATGACTAAGTTTCCTTTCAATCGGGAAAGGATAATGGTTATAAAGAAGTAACATAGCTTGTTCATGACGACCTTCGGGGTCTGATGAAAGATACAAGCTAGTAGGAGCTTCCGAGTAGTGACTTCTTGTCTGATAACTATTCAAACACTCCGGTAAGTTTATCCAAAATATTTTAAGGTGTCTCGGATTCTCGCGAGAGATGGAGTATTCTATACTGTAAATGGGCCATCACATAGTCCTGAGGCGATGTTCGGCTCGCCTCATAGTGAAATGCTTTCACTAAGGAAGAAACCATTGAATTGCCTTACATAGTTGTAGATGTGCTACAATACATCGCTTAACTCAATAAAGAAATTGGAAGTGAAATAACGGTTTACATTGAAATGTAGAACCGAGAAGTCTACCTAGAATGTGCTTTGGAATTAACGGATAATGAGTGAATTCGGTTCACCCAAATTCCGTCAATATAAGCATTTAGCACATGATGCTTGATGGTAGGGACTGGGAATTTCACGCACACGTTCCGTCGATGACCAAATCGTGATATATCTTGAAGAATTGAGAAAAAGGTTTGTTATAAGATTCTTGAAATCGGGAAGGACGATTATCTTGTTGCATCCTTTTCGATAGAATCCATGAACAAGAAACCTTGAACCTTGAAGTACGATTACTCAAGGTAGTTACTAATCGATTAAAATCAGACCACATCCAACATCGGTTGTTGGTGATGACACTAAATACTCTCGAACTAAATCGTAATTTCGATCCACCAAGAAAATAGTGGGAGTATGGTTTATCCATTACCCATTATGGGTTCTCATGGACTTAATAGTCTACAGGATCGACCGATGACCTATGGCTCTTTTGTGTGAGTTGTATAGATTCTCGATAATAGAGGTTGGTTTACAAGCCATAACCACCGTGAATGGAGTTTGGTACTCAGGTAGTCTGTTCATACTCTTGTAGAACCACCTGAGTGTCTCAGGCCCAGTGGGAGTAATTGGATCTACATGGAAAAGAGTAGAATGAATAGGAAAGTTTATCTTTCAGAGCAAAGCTTGAGTGGTCTAGGGGTAATTCCCTAAGAAGTAGAGAGTTAATCAGACCGTGGACTCTCTTACCACTTAGTATAGCATGATTTCGTTCAAAAGCAGAAAATAGGGGTGATTTCCCTGAGATTTTCTTGCCAAACAAACGGAATCTGGATTCATTCGGAACAGAAGGGCATTGCCTTATGAACCCATGACAGGATGACTGTCAAGGCTTATGTCCTTTGTGGATAAGAAGAAAACCTCTTGGTCATTAGAAGTCACCTGTTTCTAAAAACATGTGGATTCGACCAGCATATTGATAAGTCTTTTTTGTAGACTAGATATCAATATTAGTAAAGTAGTTAATATATATAAATATATATTAGTGTTTGTGAAGGATGACATCTGCAAGCTAGCTTGGTAACAACATGGGTGTGTTATCTCAAGTCGAACCGACAAAGCCACAATTCTCTGAATGAGATTTGGACAACATTCTCTGAGTTTGACTCGGTCGAATTCATTAGAATCGCCTTTGGTTTCCCATCCATCTTATTGGTTAAGATGATGCATCGTGTATGCAACATTCAACGAGGAAGTTCTACCCTATGCCTCGTGAATGACTCTCTAAATCTTCGGATAAAGAGAAATGGGATGGATTCTCTTTGTGACAAGAGATGGTCAAAGTTATTGAACGTCAATTTTGATCGAATCTTAGATTCGGCGGTTAACGAAGCAAGTTTAGTATGTCCTTTAGTATCTTGAGAGAACGAGGAATAATATGCGGACATATTCATGTATGAGCTTGGATATGTGTGATACACTGATTTTGACTTTAAGTCGATTGAGGATGATCGTTAAAGTCGATCTCGGGCTCGAGTGTTTACTCTTGTTGAAGCTATTGCCTGGAGAAATCTCAAAGCAACGCCAACTCGACTTTAACTAGTTGGGGGATTAGCGGCTTCTGTAGTAGCTAGAGAGGCGATATAGCTTAAGGATTTCCTTTCCATATCTGGGAGTCATTCTAGATTTGGAAAGCCGATACCACATCATTGTGCAAACGATGAAGGGTAGCTTATAAGGATTTCAAATCATTTGAGTTCAAGAGCATATTGAGTAGGTACCACATGATTAGATGGACCGGAGACGCTTCGATTCTACGGATCGCCTCGAGCCGACAACCTGACTGATCATTAAGACCCATGACATTCAGATATAGGTGCTCCCGAGTCACCGACCTATCCTACGACGGCATACTCGGAGTGTACTTTGGAATCGAAATGGTTATGATAAGTTTTGTGGGTACTAAAATACGGGATGAGTCTCCATTGCTTTAGAGCAAGTGGGAGATGTAGTTTGTTTGTAGTTTTAAATAATAGGGTGTGCTCTAAAACAATTAATCACAAGCTTTCGTGCAAGTGGGAGATTGTTAGGTGTGATGCCCGAAAGACAATTTTTGTAATTGTTTTATTTAATAAATGAAATGATATTATTATTCATATTTATTATTCTCATAATCACCGATGTGACAATAGTATTTACACTACTGTAAAAACCCCGAGTATATCGTTTATGTAATCACTTAACTCGGTGTATCGATATACACGGGAGGATTGAGTTAGTGAAGATGTACTTAAAATACAATTAGTCCGTAGTAAAGTTAATCGAGAGTATCGGGTCTCCCTTTAACGTACTATTAATGCGCCCATAACACGATAGGTGTGATCGTCTTATCCGGACTTTCGTTAAGCGGAACCTAATGGGGCATTTATATATGATAGATATATCATATAGAAATTTGGACCGATTTGATCCGAGTTCTCAATATAATTCCGTAATTGAGAAGTCTTATCGAATCATTAGATGATCATATTATGGATATATCTTAATCCCGAGGTGATCATACCAAGCCGCTTGAATCAAGATGAGGTTTGACTTGACGGTTAAGGATTACACCGAGTCCGTGATCCGAATTACCCCATCTTGGCATTGTCTTGGATTGAGTGAGTAGTACGTGTTATCACAGATACGGAATCCATTCCTTCAATTTATGGAAGTAGATAGACAGTTCCCTTATGAGTTAATCCTAGACATTGATCGATCTATGGGATTCATATTACACTGATTAGCTACCAGTGAGTTATTTGAATTATTGATCACTAGGGGTTAATGGTAAGTAAGGACAAGATGTTACGAAAAGGGTTAACGGTAACTCCCGATTTAGAATGAGCGATCTATGGAGGATTAATCCATATGAATTGATTATATCAAGTGGACACTTATTACTTTTCGTGAGGAGATAAATATAATCTTATAATCGGAGGAGTGCGATCACGGGATTATGGTGGCATATTCCGTGATTGATTTATCGAATATAATTATTACATTCGTAAGATAATTATTTATTTGATTTATCGGAGCCGCTGATTATTAGTCCATGGTCCCCGACGTGCCTCCTAATATAGCATAGATATTCTCGGACGTCGAATCCTAATAATATTAATTTAGTTCATGTTGGACTTTATTAAAACGATATGTGAATTAATTGTTTAGTGGACTATTAAATTAGTTGGGCTAAATAATTAAATACACGGAAAAGACATTTTTCGTGGACTCGGCCCGAATTGGAGTGTTGACCATTTTTGACCTAATTGGTCAAAAAGGATGGAAATATGCGTGACCTAATTTTTAGTAAAAAGGTGCGCATATATTTTGTGTGTTATTATTAGGAAATTTGTTTTCCTAAATTAATCAATAAGACATGTGCATAAAATATTTATTGGATAAATATTTATGGTAAATAATAAAGATAAATATTATTCTAGATTTGTTCTAGAATATTATGGAATTATCTTTTATTAAAAGGATTTATTTTGTTTGATAAATAAAATCCTTGGAGGCTAAGTTTTACTCTCCTATATAAAGAGAGTTCTCCCAAGTCTAAAACACACAATAAATTTCGACTTCTCCTCTTAGAGAGAAGAAGTGATAATTTCGGCCAAGGGGTTTAAGGGGAAAATCTTGGAGATTTTTCCGGGTAGCATATCGGAGGGGTTCGAGTCGAGAATTCCTTCCACCGGGAATTGCTTGGATCACACGTCACGGAAGATCGTGGTGCTCTTCACATCATTGTTCGATCATCCTAATAGCGGTTCTCCAGCTTGGATTTTGAGATCCAAGAGGTATGTTCTACAACTTACTTGTAGATGTAGATTTAATATTTTATTACGTGTATTATATAGATCTAGATCCATAAATCGCTTCCGTTGCGATGATATTTTCCTAACAAAAACAGTTGTTTCACGTTTGAACAATGTTGTCCTTCTTTTTGGTTTAGCTTCTTTTGAGATCTTTTGGGATTTGGATGTTGGATGATTAGTTCTCTTTATTGGATTTAGTTTTTCACAGCATTGATTACCGTGTGTTCGATCTTTTGGTTTCCCCATGTTGTTGAGTTGTTTTATCTTCCGCGTTGTTTTAGTTCTGATGTATGACGTAAGGCTTACATATATTATTGAATTTATTTGATAATATATGTGCCGAGCGCTCTTTCCGGATAAGGACTCGGTGTCCGGGAAAGGGGCGTTACAGTTGGTATCAGAGAGAAAGGTTTTCCTTGCTGTGTATGTAACACCCCGATTTCCAATCCCGTCGGCCGCCGGTATTGGTCACCGTAGTGCCACTCATCACGACACACAGTCATGGCGGTAACATGCAACATTCCACAACAGAAAGAAAATAAACATTCACCATTCATTATTTTAAAGGAAAGTATTAAAGTGAATACAAGTATCCTGAAGAAAATGAAATTATGCGGAACGTCAAAATCTTTAAAATTTAAAATTCCAAATAATGTAGAAAACATGTGACTGCGACTACGTGGCTCTCAAACCCCGCGACATCCCAAAGAACAAGCAAACATCCATAGAAGTACTGCTAAGAATCGCTCCCATAAATGGATCACAAAGAGGTCAAACGAAAGCAAAACCGTCAACTATAAAGTTGAGTAAGAATAAATCTAGTATACGTAAGGTAAAACCAACCCATGAAAAGTACCACCAATTTATGAAGGACCCAACCAATCTATAAAAGTTACGACACCGCCCATGCTAATGAGATACCAAACATCACAACTAGCCACCTAAAGGTCCCGAATGTGCACATCCCTCAAAAGGTAAAGCCACAGAGAGGAGGGTCCTAAAGGTCATCCAATGGCACCATACTAGATGGACCATCACGTCTTTCGGGTGCAAGGAAACCTTCCGGGTTCCCGGCTTCGGGTACTACCTTATCCGGCCCGACCACATCATCATGCGCAACTCCCCAAACACGTAGGGTCATTGAAGTCGTAAGGAAACCTTCCGGGTTTACGGCTTTGGGAGCTACCCTATCCGGCCCAACCACTACGGGTCTACGAGCTCCAATGCCCAAAATCCAAAACCCAATGTTACCCATACCGTTGTCTCATCCAAACACAAATTACAAAACATGCTCGTAAGGTTTATCCATAACTAACAAAGAAGAAAACATTTAAAGCTGGGCGCCCGTCGCGAAATGTTGGGCGCCCGTTTGGAAAAGTAGACGCCCGTCCAAGATCTCGAACTCGCGTCGGGGAAACTGTTACATCACGAATCGATTTTTAGCACTGGACGTCCGTCCATTATACTTGGACGCCCGTCCACGTAAAACTTTACATCCCGAATCAAAAGTAGCCCGCCAGACGCCCGTCCAGAATCGGACGCCCGTCGAGTTGAGACCAAGGCGGGCGCCCGTCCTCTCAAAGCGGACGCCCGTCCCACTGAGTTTCAACTAAAACCCTAAAAAGCTCTCTACGCGATTTACGAGCCGTTTCTCCACAACACAAAGACAAAACAACACTTTAGGCCCGAGAAAACTCCATACAAAGGTATCATATAGAATCGTAGATTTTAACTAACACAAAAACACACTACTAGGAGCGTTTAACACACCAAAACCGTGGCACACAAGCATAGAAGTCTTAAATTGAACTTTTACAAAGATCAAGTTAAAATTTTTGTGAGATAGAATTATCCTTACCGGAATTGCTGCGTTCTTGAAAGCCCTTGCTAAGCTAGAAACGATCCTCAACGAAGCTCGAATCTATAAAAAGAAAGCGATGACATCGGCGACTTAATTCCTAAACACCAAGGAGAGATTTTCTCTCCTTCTTCCTTATACAAGGGCCGGCGGCAAGGGGAGGGTTTGGGGCTGAAAATTTTTGTGTTTTGGGAAAATAAGGAGGAAAAGGAGTGAGAATCCTTTTAATTTATTACTAAATAAATCCTTTTCAATTAAAACTCCTTTTTAATTATTAATAAATCCCTCCAAAAATTAATAAATCCCATAATTTCCCAAATAATTAGATCCTTTATTAATTAATTAGTAAGTCAAAATTTCGGGATATTACAGTGTAGGACTTGATTTCTTATTTAAGATAAGTTTTAGAGCTTTAGTAACCCCTCTCTTTTCTTGGTAACAGAATGGTTCTTACTAGAGGAGGAGCTAATACGAGTAACACCGAGGTAGCTAACACCCAGACGGGTAGCACTGAGGCAGGATTTACCGAGGTTGTGATTCCGAGAAGGAGGAGAAGTGGACTAGCTACCCAGGGCCCTACAGTTTCCCAAGTTAACACCCCGTCTGTGAGCAACATCCTGCGTGGGGTGAATCAGGGACCAGACATTGTCACCAGAGGTAGAGTGGAACAAGGGTGTCCTTCACGGTTTAACACCCGCGTGCATCGTTACTACTTGGCTCCAAGGACCACGAGTTGGACCGGGTTGGGACTTTCTCATCCACCGCTAGTCGCTTTTTGATTATCCACGGGTATCGACGTTTCCTTCTGCACCGCTGAGTTTTACACCGCAACCGACGGTTATACCTCCACCACCGCCTAGGTCGGATTCTTTCGTAGCACCTGGCTACACCCATCCCCAACAGAACTATCGATGTCGAATGCCCCACCCGGTGCGACAAAGACAAAGCATCATCGGTTTAGGGGTTATGATGCAGACCGGTGGATTGGTATGAGAAGATAAAGAAACATAAGGTGCGAGTTCTTTGGCAATGTCGAACCAACAAATGCGCACCTATGGATTCGTAGGTTCGAAGGCGTGCGAGAAATATGAAAGCTCGAGTCCGAATGGGCTCGATTAGCGATATCCTTGTTGGCGAGGAAATGCGAAAGTTGGATGGAAGCATATGAGCAAGTTAATCCAAGGATCACGGATTGGGCAAAGTGTTCAAGGATACATTCTACAAGGAATACTTTCCTAGGACAGACGCGGAATGCGAAAGCTAATGAGTTCCTGAGTTTGAAACAAGGGAGATATACTACAGTAACTTAGTACTCCTAGAAGTTCCATGAGTTGGGCAGATTCTACCCTGAGATCATGAAAAGTGAAGAGAAAAGATTGATAAATTCATGGAAGGATTGTCACACGAGGTGGTGAAGAGCATGCTAGGGAGATAGACCTACGAGCATGGCAAGCGTCATGGATAGAGCTTTGATTGCGGAGAGATTTGCCAAGAAGTGAGACGGTTGTAGTTGGAGATAAGAGGCCTTTCTCAAATTTTCAAGGAAGTAATAGAGGAGCACCATGATGAGAATGTTAAGAGGACAGGAAATCCGTCTACGAAGAGTTCGACAAGTGGAACGGTGTGTTTGTGCTAAGTGTAACAAGACACACACGAGGAGAGTGCATGACGAGTAGCGTGAGTTGTTTCCCTTTGTGGGGAAGTGGGATATTACTCGAGGCGTGTCTAAGAAGCTCTCTCAAGGTAATCAGTAGGAGGACGAGGTAACCAAAGCAGGTAATCGTACTACACGTGTAGTGAACGATTCGTGTCTTCGCATGAGTTTGAGAACCGGAAGAGTTAGATGACCTTGTGGTGACAGGTACTTTTCAGTGTTTGTGTTTATTATAAATATTTAATATGATATAGCGCGCATATGATATTACATATTTATACTTAAATTGATTCACTTGTTAGGTACCATAATCATAGATAATCTAGCAGTTTCAGCTCTGTTTGATACTTGAGCTTCAGGGACTTTTGTTTCCTCTAAGATAGCTAAGAAGTTAAAATTACCCCTTAAGGAATTGGAGAGACCTTTGAGTATAACCACACCTTTGGGCAGAGTCACTAGATGTGCTCAGGTCACACCCCATGTTGATATTAGAGTTGGGACTTACAAGTGCCAGCATGCTTTGACAGTGTTGGATTTCTCAGACTTTGATGTTATCCTAGGTATGGACTGGTTGTCCAAGAATTACGTCTACTTGGATTGTAGAGGTAAGAGGGTGATCTTTAAGGCCCCAGGAAAATCAGCTAAGGCGTTTTGAGGTAACGTATGCAAGCCTAGCAAGGGTCGTTATCCGATTATCTCGATGAGTTAAAGCCTTAAAAGCTTTGAAGAGGAGTTGCAGGGTTTCGTTGTTTATGCATTAGATAAGGAAAAGCATAGGCCCGAGTTAGGAGAGACTCGTGTAGTTAAGGACTTTCTGAAGTTTTCCCGGAAGATTTGCGGGACATATGCCGATAGGGCCATAGAGTTCGAGATCGAATTGATTGCGGAGCATCACCGATGGCTAAAGCACCTTATAGGATGGCACCAAATGAGTTGAAAGAGTTGAAAACTCACTTAAGGAGATGTTAGAGAAAAACATCATCCGACCAAGTACATCACCATGGGAGCACCGGTCTTGTTTGTGAAGAAGAAAGATGGGATTATGCGTTTGTGCATCGACTACAGAGTGAATAAACCGACAATCAAGAATAAGTATCCTTTACCAAGGATTGATGATACATTCGATCGGTTGCAAGGTAAGAAGGTGTTCTCTAAGATTGATCTTAGGTCCGGTTATCATCGATTGAAGATCAAGGTGTCGAGATATATCTAAGATGACCTTCAAGATGCGAGATATGGACATTATGAGTTTTTGGTCATGCCATTTGGACTCACTAATGCTCCATCGAAGTTCATGGACTTGATGCAAAGAGTTTTCATGCCTTATCTTGATAAGTTTGTGATAGTTTTCATAGACGATATCTTGGTGTACTCTAAGGATGAGGAAGAGCATGAAGGACACCTAAGGATAGTTCTACAGACCTTAAAGGAGAACAAATTGTATGCCAAGTTTTCTAAGTGCGAATTTTGGTTGGACCAGGTTAGTTTTCTTGGGCATATAATTTCTGGAGAAGGCATTCAGGTGGATCCAGCGAAGATAGAAGCCGTTTCTAAGTGGCCTAGACCGACATCAGTAACGGAGATAAGAAGTTTCTTGGGTTTAGCTGGGTACTACCGGAAGTTTGTAAAGGATTTCTCTAAGATAGCTACACCTCTCACGAGGCTCACTCAAAATAACGTTAAGTATGAGTGGACCAATGAATGTGAGGAAGCTTTTTAGACTTTGAAAGAAAAGTTGACCACAACACCCGTGTTAGCATTACCGGAAGTTTTTGATAACTATGATGTATATACAGACGCATCGGGTCAAGGTTTGGGTTGTGTTTTGATGCAATTAGGGAAGGTAATTGCCTATGCATCTAGGCAGTTAAAGGCGTATGAGAAGAATTACCCTACACACGACTTAGAGTTGGCAGCAGTGGTGTTTGCTCTGAAGCATTGGAGACACTACTTGTATGGTGTCAAGGCGAGGATCTTCACGGATCATAAGAGTCTTAAGTTCTTCTTTAATCAGGAGAATCTGAACATGAGACAAAGAAGATGGTTAGAGTTCGTGAAAGATTACGACTTGGACATTCAATACCATCCGGTTAAAGCGAATGTTGTAGCAGATGCACTTAGCCGGAGAGCGGTTAATGCTATCACTACCTTGCAAGAAGTCGTAGATCAGTTGGATAGGATGCAGATTCAAGTGATTGAAAGGAAGGGTGAAGCTCAAACTTTGGCGCCATTGATGGCAAGATCAGATTTGCTAGATGAGATTCGGGCTAAGCAAGATAAAGACCCTGTGTTGATTAATTTGAAGCGGGTGGCTCGAGAGAAGCCTACAGTGGGTTATCAGTTGGACAAGAGTGGTCATCTTTGGTACGGAGACCGTTTGTGTGTGCCCGATATGGATGGCCTAAGAGAGAAGGTTATGGATGAAGCTCATAAGATTGCTTTTGCGGTACATCCAGGAGCCACTAAGATGTATAGAGATCTCAAGGAAAATCTTGGTGGCCTGGTATGAAGTTAGGGATCGCAGAGTTTGTGGCAAGATGTGATACATGTCGAGAGAGTGAAAGCGAGAACACGAAGACCAGGAGGTTTGTTGAAACCCTTAGAGGTACCGGAATGGAAATGGGAGAATATCACGATGGATTTCATCACCGGTTTGCCTAAGACTAAGGGCGGACATGACATGATTTGGGTGATTGTGGATAGACTCACAAAATCAGCCCATTTCTTGCCATGTAAAGTGGACATGCCTATAAAGAAGTTCGCTACTATGTATATCGACAATATAGTGAAGCTTCATGGTGTGCCTCTATCCATTGTATCTGACAGGGATAGTAGATTTATCGATCGCTTCTACGGAAGGGTTTTGTAAAGCTTTTGGGACTAAGACCGATTTGAGTACATCGTTTCATCCATGACGGATGGGCGTCGAGAGAGAACAATTCGGACTCTCAAGGATATGCTTAGAGCTTGTGTTTTGGATGCCGGGGATCATGGATAGATTACCTCAACTTGGTGAGTTTGCTTACAACAATAGTTACCATGCAAGTTTGGGAATGCCACCTTTTGAGGCCTTATGCGGTAGGAAGTGTAGAACTCCACTTTCTTGGGATGAAGTGGGAGAGAAACATATCACGAGGCGAGGATGGTTCAAACAAGCCAAGGAGAAAATCGAGTTGATAAGGAAAAATCGAAAAGTTGCTCAAGATCGTCGGAAGAGTTGGGCCGATGTTAGAAGAAGACCGCTAGAGTTTGAGGTCGGGGATAGAGTTTACCTTGAGCGTCTCCAATGAAGGGTATCAAGAGGTTCGGACGAGAAAGGAAAGCTAAGTCCAAGGTATGTAGGACCTTTTGATGTCATCGAAAGAGTTGGGAAGTTGGCTTATAGACTTGGTTTGCAGTCGATGTCTAGAGTCCACAATGTTTTCCATGTATCGATGCTTAGGAATTGTCTATCTAAAGTGGACGTGGAATCTGAGATTGATCCGGAAGTGTTGCAAGATAATCTCTCCTACGTGGAGAAGCCGATAAGGATTCTGGATAGGAAAGAGAAGGTGATAAAGAGACGAGTGATTCCGTTAGTATTAGTGCAATGAAGCAATCATGCACCGACGGAAGCCACTTGGGAAGTGGAAGCGGACATGTTCGATGAGTTCCCAGAGTTCCCTCATCTACCAGGTACGATCTAGTTTCGAGGACGAAACTCCTCTTAGGGGGGGAGGAATGTAATATCCCGATTTTTGAAAAAGGGCAATTCGGTCTTTTAGAAAAAATCAGAATATTATGTTATTTAATTAGAAGATTTAAGAAAAAGAAAAAGGGATAAACAAGGATTTTCTTTTTAAGGAAAATAATTAGGTAATTGGGATTATAAAAGGAAAACTAATCCTAATTTTGACCTAGTTGTTTTTGACAAAAAAGAGAGAGGGACGCAGGAGAGGAAAAAGGGGCGCAAGTTTTGAAAAAAAAGAGGAGAAGAAGCTTTCGATTTTCGAGGCTAATCCGTTGCTCTTTTCAACAGCGTCTCAGAGAGAAAGGATCACCGCGAGGCGAGGATCGTTTTGATACCAACAATCCTAGATCCGTTGGCGTTGGAGGTTAAAGGTTTAACCTTTTTCAAAGCTTTGGTAGTTTGGATCGTTGTACCACGCAAATTAAGGTAACGTGGTTTTCTTATCGTATGATTAAGATTTAGTAAAGTGGTAGGGAGATTTGTATGATTGTTTTTCATGGTTTTAATTTGTTTAAGTCGAGGTTGGGTTGAATTTGAGAAAACGCAGAGTGCGTAAAATCGTCCTCGTGGTGCAAGAAAAGCGTGTAACAGTGCAGAGAGAGGCTCGGTCGTGAGCCTATCCATTCGATCGACAGTGTGGGTCCATCCATCCATACGGATGAGTTGCTTATCCGCACGGCTATTTCTCGATGATCGGATTGGCGAGAAATGAGAGGCGTCGTGTGGACGAAGGTTTATCCGTCGGACGGGGACCGTTTAGTCTTTATTTTTCTTTGTTATGTGTTCCAAACTCCATAATAGCATATTTACTGCATAACCTTACGTGACAAAGCCCTGAATTAGATTTTGACGCGTTTAGTTCCGGCACCACATGGATTCCCTAAAAAGATGAAGTGTGGGACCGTCGAAAGCTTTGGATTTGCCTTGTGCTTTTATAAGCTAGAGTTTGTCGATGTACGTGTAATTGCTAGTCCTTATGCGTGTCTCAGTGGTCTCAGGAAGAGAGTAGGAGATGTGAGGATCTTACTTGAAAACACTTAGGTGGCTAGTTAAAAATCTAATCAAGCGTATGTGCTAGATTAATAATCTTAAACATCACGCAATGCTTGGTAAGGCATAGTACAATATCGCGATGTGTTCTCTGACCAGACAAAGTAGACTGTACCCACGCCGGTCAATCGATTGGCTAGATAAAGCATCTGGTACATTCTGCCGGTTATCACACCATCGGGACTCAGATATTCCCGGGGCTACCAGAGTGTGTCTCTAAGTAGGTTGCACCCAGTTGTCCTAGTACATCCTATTACTAGGCGTAGTGCCCTTGTTATTCATGATGTAACAAACTTGACCTAAGCTAGATACCTTTGGAACTTCATGTTATGCTATGAACATAATGTGATACTTAGCTAGGGTTAATAACGGAATGAATTAATAAAAGACGGCGTTGCTTTTATTTCTTTATGAGATCATAGTTATACGATCTTCTACGCGTTACTGAGTACTTTCGTACTTACCCCGTTACGTTGTGTTTGTCTTCCCCTTCCCCAAAGAAGATGAAGCAGGTTGCTACGGATTGTGAGTTCTTTGATGATGAAGTTTGAGATGAAGCTTTTGAAGACTTAGTTCTTTTAGTTGTTTCTTTCGAAAGCAGTTGTTTCACGTTTGAACAATGTTGTCCTTCTTTTTGGTTTAGCTTCTTTTGAGATCTTTTGGGATTTGGATGTTGGATGATTAGTTCTCTTTATTGGATTTAGTTTTTCACAGCATTGATTACCGTGTGTTCGATCTTTGGGTTTCCCTGAGTTGTTGAGTTGTTTTATCTTCCGTGTCGTTTTAGTTCTGATGTATGACGTAAGGCTTACATATATTATTGAATTTATTTGATAATATATGTGCCGAGCGCTCTTTCTGTATAAGGACTCGGTGTCCGGGAAAGGGGCGTTACATTACCACCCTCTATAAATACCTCTTTTAACCCAAACCTTATTCATTTTTCCTTCCAACCCAAATTTCTTGCAAAGGAGAGGATGAAATAGGAAAGAGAGGAAGAAAGGGAGTCTTCTCCTTTCCGACCAAATCGGCCGTTGAAATCACAAACCGTTTACCCCAAAATATTCACCGATATGAGAGCTTCGTTTTGATACAAGTTTTACTATGATCGGGTAAGAGTTTTGAAAACTCATTTTCTAGATCTAGATGTACGCATGACGATTTATGTTTTGGCCTTTTTAGCGCACGCCAAAGTTTTTAGTACGCGCCAAAGTTGAAAAATGTTGGACATGATGCATTCTGAGACTTTTTAGCGCGTTCCAAAGCCTTTCAGCGCACCCCAAAAATGCCCTGTTAAGTGGAAATCATGTTTTAAGCCCGTTTTGAAGCATGCTTTAGTGTAAAACCTAATGTGGTGTGCTGTAATGTTAGGTGTACGTATTCTGGTGGCTTTGGCTACGCACCGTGTCTCACGGGAGCAGTCGAACACTCAACACTTAGACTTATGAGATTTTGACTTGAGTTCAACGTCGTAAATGTAACATGACGAAGTTAGGGTTACGTTTCTGGTTTATTCGGCTCAAAACCTTGTGGAGACCCTCTGCGGGGAGATTCTTGGGATCACCGGAAGCCTTATTTCTTAGCCTCGTGGATATTAAATTAGAATCTAATCTTTCTGTGCATTGTGCTAAGTAGTGTAATGTAGAGTTCGTCTAAGGTCTAGTGGTCCATAAGAAGCCTTTTTATGTGCAATGAACTTAGGTGGTTAGATTAAACGCTTAAATACGTACTTGATGAGTCTAAAAGCTAAAACATGTTAGTCCTTTGTGAGGCACATTTATAACATGCTTCACGGTATTATTACGCCTTCACATGATCAGATATCTAACCGGACTCGCTTAGTAATCCACATGAATAGAATCCAGCGCTTATCATGTCCTTTAGAGGTGTTGAGGAAATGTGTCGGTGCATTCTCACCCGGCAAAGTGACTTTGGACTAGTGTGTAACAAATGTCTTATATGGTTGAGTCAACTAGTGAGACTAGTGGAGTGTTGTGAGCAAGTGAAACATATATGTAACCATGATTGTTTGACTTGCCGTGTGATATTATTAGAATTGTTATTAATGTTAATCCTCTTGTTATAGTAGGTGTAGATTTGGTGCTTCTACCCTTTACTAAGTACGTTTGTACTTACCTTTTAGTATGTTGATTTCCCCACCCAAGAAGGTGGTTTTGTTGTAAATTGAGTCCGAGATCGCTTAAGAGTGATTCCCGAAGTCGCGGCAGTTGAAGTCTTTATTTCTTACTTTTTGTTGTATATGGTATAAAATCTTCCTTTTTCTTTTGTAATAGATTAAGACAGTTTAACTTGGTTTGTAAAAATAATGGTTTGAAATAGTTGAATGGATATTCAACCTGGTGTATTATTTCTTGGGATTTTGTTTTAATTGCCGTCCCGTGTTACTTGTCGATCGTTGCAGTGATTTTTAAGTTTTTCCCGAGTCCATGTTATCATTTTCCGCTTGTTCTCTATTATTGATGATGTCAGACTTACGTATATGATTGATTTATTTTAATTATATACCTACCGGGCACCCTTTTCCGGTTAAGGACTCGGTATTCGGATCAGGGTCGTCACAGTTGGTATCAGTGAATGAAGTAACACCGCTGCATAGGTTTAGATGTCGTGTGATCTTATCAAGTTTAGACTTTTATGTTGTAGATTTTGAGGTTAGACTTTTCAAGTGTTAACCTCGTAGATTAGAATCCCTCAGCTTGGGTAGAGTGACCCTAGGCTAAGTGTGAGCCCCTTTAAGTGAACCTTCAAGGTAGCAATTTTAGGCCTACGTCTTAAGGTGGTGAACCATCAAGTTGGGTCGTGTTAAATATCTTAATGGAACCTTTTAGTTTTCATTAAATCTCACAGATCCTTCATTTCTTCGATGTTTTTCTTTTGTTTTATTCATCATTTCTCAAGGATACGGGCTTGTGAATATTCATTCCACTTTTCATTATGATAATGATGTTGTATTATCTTTTGCACATCAACCATTTAACCTTTTCAATCAGGGTGCAATCTATAAATTCATTGTTGGAAATAAAATTTAAGTTTTGATGATGATTCATCTTATTTAGTTACTTGTTTATTTACACCCCATTGATGAAGTGCTGAAACTAGCTGTTATAGTGAAAAGCTAAAAGATATCTAGAATTGAATGTATAGGTTTTACTAGAGTCTGATAATTGTATAGGTTATATCAGACAAGCACTGTAATAGATAGAAGTGTCATAAAACTGATAGCTGGAAATCATTTAGAAAACTGGAACATGACATAAACCTGAATATGTTACTCAGAAACAAGAAATGAAGTTTACTCAGAACTGAAGAAGGTAAGTTCACTGAGGGACACAGAATCAGTTGACTTATCTAGAACAGCAGGTTGAGGGAACAAACTCCGTATATGAAGAACCGAGGGACATAAACTCAGTTGTAGAAGATTGAAGAACTGAGGGTTCAAACTCAGTTATGAAGATCAAAGCCGAGACTGTAAAGTTAGAATTCAGGTAAGTCTTTGATGACCTAAACTGGCTTTATGGATCTTGATACCTAAGAATCATAAGGACAATGATATCTTAGATGATTTGTTAAAGATATGGTGTACTCTGATTTAGTCATATAAAATCAGATACATAGAGTACTAAGTTTTGAAAAAGAGTAAAAACTCAGTTAACGCTCTAAGTTACTTAACAAACTGATAACCGATACACTCAGTATAAAACTGATTAGGATACTCAGTTTTATAGTCAGCCATCCAAGAAACTTAAAGTACATTCGAACATTAAAATCAATGAATTCTATTGGATGATGGACTGACATGTCAGAACGGTCACTGACACCTGACATATGAGAATATAGACGTTGATAGAATTCAAATTCAAGCAAGATGAACGTTGGACCTCACACTATAAATAGAGGACTTGGCATCAATGATCACACACCGAATTTACGAGATTACAAACGATATTGTGCTCAAGTCTAGTTTATTTGAATTGCTATCAATATCTGCGCTCTACGATCATATCTAGATCTCTTCAAGTGTTCAAGCTACAAAGATTCAATCCAGAATTCAACACTTAGAAGAACCACAAGCAAGAATCAATCAGCCCTACTTTGATTCTTCAATCAAAGGTTTAGACTGTGAAGCAAACCGGTCAAGGATTTGCCAAGGACGGTTGTAGTAGTCGGCTAGACTGTGTTTGTGGTGGTAGCTGGTGAAGAGGCGACACAACCCTCCAAGGACCAGTGGCTGAAGCAGTTGGAGAGCAGTAATACTACCTGTTCTTTGATTGTTTAGATAGAGAAGCTAGGGATTAGTCAGGGACTATCGTTGAGGAATTTTTGTAACAGCTTACCTTAGAAAGTTCTAGTGGAATTTTCCTCATACATCACAGGGGAAGAGTGGACGTACATGATTACACCACCTGGAACTACTATAATTCTTGCTCTATTTACTTTACGCATTTACATTATGTTATTTACTTATTCAGCATTGATTATTGTTTATACATCATACTGAAACTGTTTGTTATACTTACTCACAGTTCAAAAATTGACATTCACCAGAATTCAGTTTTGCATACTCAACTTTTTCTTTGAAACAACAAGATCCAGATAAAGGCTAAAACTTAAATCCGCTGCCGGTTGACTCAGTTTTGTTGTAAGTCGGTCTGACTTAGACTCAGCTTAGTCAGCTTAACTCCTCATAAGTTAAAATTGAACCTAAATCGTTTTAGATCTAGTTTTTTGTGACAAGTTTATTCACCCCCCCTATAAACTTGTGTCAGCCTTTCCAAGGGACCAACAATTGGTATCGGAGCAATGTTCATTAACAAGCCATTGTTAAAAACTCACTTGCTCTTGCTACACTCAGAATCGAGCTCTCATGAACAAAATACATGAAAAGACACCTTATGAGATTTGGAATGGAAGAAAACCAACTGTCTCATATTTTCATGCCTTTGGAAGTAAATGCTTTGTTCACAATAATGGGAAGGATCAACTTAAAGTTTTTCAGGCCAAAGCTGATGAAGGAATATTTCTGGGATACTCAAGTGTCAGTAAAACTTGTAGAGTGTTAAACAAATGAACACTCAAGCATGAAGAATCAATACATGGGGTTTTTGATGAACCAAACTTTACTAGAGATACAATTGAAGATAATAAAGAACCAATTTCTTAGTCTCAGTCAGAGAAGACTCCATAACCAGTTTTTATAGATATAGGAAGATTAAGGATCTCAGATTCTTCAGAATAGGGTCAACCTCAGTTTCCAGTGACAGAACCTACAACTGAACAACAATAGGAAACTGATCAAACTCAAGATGATCAAGCTCAAGAGGAAGCAATTCAACAAAATGAAGACCCCCTGATGCAACCCCCAGTACGTCAATGGATGAGAGATCACTCTGAAGAATAGGTGATAGGTGATTTCCAAGTAGATGTTCGGACAAGACATCAGCTAGATGCTATGATAGCATGCTTTCTATCTCACTCTGATCCAAAGGATATTGAAGAATCTTTAAATGATCCTGACCGGATTCTAGCCAGGCAAGAAGAACTCAATGAATTTCAGAGAAATCAAGTTTGGGAATTGGTGGATAAACCCGATCATGTCAACATAACAGGCACTAAGTGGGTATTCATAAACAAGCTTGATGAAGATGGAAACATTGTCAGGAATAAGGCCATACTTGTAGCAAAAGGTTATTCATAAGCAGAAGGGATTAGAGGCAATCAGATTATTTCTTGCCTTTGCAGCTCACAAGAAATTCCAAGTATCCAGATGGACGTTAAAAGTGCATTTTTGAATGGGATACTCGAAGAAGAAGTCTATGTACAACAACCCCCAGGATTTGAAATCAAAGATCAACCTAATAAAGTCTTCAAACTGAGAAAAGCACTCTATGGACTGAAGCAGGTACCAAGAGCCTGGTATGAAACTCTGTCTCAGTTTTTTGTGGATAATGGATTTATCAAGAGAACCGACTTTATTCAGGATGAAAGTTGAAGAAAGTACTCTCCTAGTTCAGATCTATGTTGATGACATCATTTTTGGATCTGAAAACGAACAACTCTATGAGAAATTTGCAAGCTTGATGAAGAGTAAATTTCAAATGAGTATGATGGGAGAACTAAATTACTTTCTCGGTTTACAAGTTAAGCAAATGAATGATGGGATTTTCATTCACCAAACTAAGTATACCAGAGATCTGAACAAGAAGTTTGGAATGGAGAAATCAGCCGGCATAGCAACACCCATTGGAACCAACATCAGACTTGATGAAGACAAAGATGGCAAGGATGTGGTTCAAACTCTCTACAGAAGAATGATTGGAAGTCTACTCTATCTCACAGCAAGTAGACCAGACATATCCTTTGCAGTTGGTGTCTGTGCCAGATTTCAAACAAGACCCAAGGAAAGCCATCTCACAGTTGTCAAAAGAACCTTCAAGTATTTGAAAGACACAGAAGGAGTTGGGATATGGTATTCAAAGGAAGGAGAATTCAAACTGATATCCTACTCAGACTCAGATTATGCTGGATGCAAGGTGGATAGAAAAAGTACTTCAGGCACATGTCAGTTACTAGGAAATAGACTTGTGTCATGGTTCAACAAGAAGCAAAACTCAATTTCAACATCAACTAGCTGAAGCTGAGTATATAGCAGCTGGAAGCTGTTGTGCTCAAGTTCTATGGATCAGACAACAATTAAGAGATTATGGTATAGAAGAATGACTGATTCCTATAATGTGTGATAACACAAGTGCAATTTCCATAACTGACAATCCAGTTTTGCACTCAAGGACTAAGCATATTTATGTGAGACATCATTTTATAAGGGATCATGTAGAGAAAAAGGACGTTACAGTTCTCTATGTCCCAACTAAAGATCAGTTGGCTGACATTTACCAAACCATTTGACAAAGAAAGGTTTGCAAAACTGAGAACTGAATTGAGGATTATCAAAGTCAACTAAGTCAGTCTAAGCTCAGAGATTCGTCAAGGGGATTGATCTTTGTCATGCTGGGTGCACTCACTTGACAGATCAGTCATTGACATCAACAATCTCAAATTGACCTATTGAACTGAAGAATTGACAGAACTAAACACACCTTGGAACTAATCTCAGTTAGTTTTTATTCAGTCAAAGAAAGTCAAAAGTCGAAAGGATAGAACCGACAATAGTTACATAGCATTTAATTACCGCGGATTATGTCAGAACCTGTTGCGTGTACACCTCCACTTTTGCCAGATAGTACATGCATTGGTTACACAAACCATCATGGAATTTTAAAAGTTGGTACAAATCCTTCAGACTATCGTGCACTCAAATCACCAACCGTCAGACTCCCCTCTCACCATTATCATATCTCCTCTTTCACACAAATTCAAATTCTTTTCCCAATAGACAGAAATTTCCTATCTTTCTCAAAATTTTCAAAACTCGGAAATTCCTATAATGGATGTCTCCAGAAAGTCACAAGAAGAAAGATTAATCACAGAGTTGGATAGTCTATCTTTTGAAGAATATGAAGAAATGTGAAACAACACTATCCTCACAAGCTATATTTGCGAACAGATGAAGAATCTTCAAGGGTTAAAGAATCTCCTAAAAGTAAAAGTGCAAAAAGATCATGACTTGGAAAGGATTTTGCAGTTCTGGGAGAATATGAGGCTGGTAAAGAGCTCCATGATGACAGAAGTTTGAGGAGAAATGATAATCGTCACTGAAGAAATCATAAGGCAGCTATTTGATTTCAAGAAACCACTTGTGAAATTGATAGACTTGGCATGTTTACCACTTAAAAGGGAAGCCTTTCTTAATCAAATCTCAGTAACAAATGAACCATTAAATGTTGACACACCTATCCTCAGTCTTAAGCCTAAATTTGGACTCCTCAGTAGATGGCTCAGCAAACATGTCATTGGTCGTTACAAAGGGCTAAGTAGATTATCTGAAGATGGGATATATTTGATGAACATCATATGGGATGAACTTGAGTTAAACTAGGCAGGATATGTGATTTATTAGATCAAGCATCAACACATAGCTGTAGCAAGTGCCAACAGAGCCCAAGCTGAAGGAAGACAAACTTGATGCGATTTCGATGTAGGATCTAGGATTGAGATATTTGGTGGATAGATAAGTCCTCAACACAACCACAACCTGTGTGGAAGCATCTTGGAATACTAAGCTCCTTGACACAATCAAAACCTGTGTCAGAGCACCTTGGAATCACCTTGACACTTAGAAAACCCGTTTCTAAGCACGTTGGTATATGGATACCCACAAGGGTTTCTTAGGCCCTTGATAATCCGGATATAGAAACTTTTTTCCAGAGAATTTCAACACACAATTTTCCAAGTGAGAAAATATAAATTATATTGATAAAAGTTGAATTTCTAATTTTCAAGTTACAAATGGATGGCTATTTATAGGTTACAAAAGATACTTGAAAATCTAAGTACATGAACTAAATTTCGGCCCCTTTAAGTATTCTAGGTACATTGAATCTATATTCAATGTATTTTGCAAGCTTTAATGCATTTTTTTGTGTGCATGAACTTGATTCTACCAAAACTTGTCTTCTTGACTTCTTGCATGCAAAAGTGGCGCCCCTTTTCTTAATTTCCAGCAAATACTTGTGATTTATTTAGCTAATATGATATAATATAACATATAGTAACTACTTATAATATGCGCCATAATATTGAGATATTATTCCGGTGTCCGCAAGCATAGATAACGGACTTAATGATGTCACCTTCTTCATCCTTGGACTTGAACTCTTGCATTATTAAATAGACTAATTTTTCCAAGGATTCGAGCCTCTTTTTACGTTGTAGTCGAGTTTCAGGACCACCCCGAAATGCTAGTGGATCTTGAGTAGAATTCGGTTCTAGATTCATATCGACCCTCCCGGTTGCGAAGGATCTGTCCTCAGATCAAGTGGGTTATCAAATGGTTGTAAATCATCCCGTATTTTATAATAATATATTATATTATTACTTAGATAATAATATATATAAGAATACTTAAAAGTGAGATATATGATGGATCCTGATTCACATCAAAACTAATGGAAGATTTCATCTAAAGAAGACACTCAACGGAATTATTCAACATTATTTGGAGAGGCTCAGCGATGGGAAGAAAGTAGAACAAACTGCTGCTGCATCTACACAAACTGTTAGTGCATCTACAAAAAGTGCAGCACCACTCCATTCTAGGAAAGAAACCTCAAATACTTCCCAACCTAAAGCCAATAAAAAAATGGTGTCTCAACAGATCGCTCAACAGAAAGGACTTAAGAGAAAAGCTGACTCAGAGTAGTTAAGTCAGTTGGAATGTGTTTGTTCCCAGATACCTCAAGTCAGTTAGCACCAACTGGGGGGGAACATCAGCTGACAACTGAAGTCAGACGGAAAACCAGTTTGGTTACTGAAGTTGTTTCTCACATAAAGCAGAAGATATCAGAGAAACAAGTTTCCGTTATGGAAATCGATCAAAACAACAAACAATCTCAAAGAATGACCAATTCAGCAACAACAAGTTCAACAATCAGTATCAGTTTATACTTTTGACGCTGAAAGAATTATCAACCTGACGAAGTTGAAGCTCAAGACTGAAGGCTCTCATGAAGCTATCAAGGATATTTTACAAACTGAAGAAAAGCTATTGTTGGAGAAACTTGAAGTTAAAGACTTATATGCATTATTTCCTATGGATGAGTTTCTCACCAATTTATTTAAGAGATTCAAGGAAGTAGCTCAGAGAAAAGAGTCAGTTACATCATCAATACCCAAGGATGTTTCAAGAAGAAAGATGATGATAACAATGATGATTCAAGAAAAGAAGCTGAAAAGAGTACAGTTTTGCAGTCAGTCACTCAACCTCAAGGGTAAGCAGTGCAAACTGTCACTCAGTAGGAAGGATTACTAGTTGAGAACTAGACAACTAACAATCAACAAGCAGCAGAAGGAACTGAAAATCAACAATTGATGATAATAGAAGATGATACTTAGTCTAAAATCCAAGAAGAAGAAGAAGAAGAAGATCAATCCGAGAAGCTAACAACAGAAGAATTGAGCAAAGTACAAGAAAATTTGAAATTATGCTCAACCAAAAGGATGAGTACAATGGTCTCTTATCACACATCTCCGGACACTTGATTACATGAAGAAAACCGACGTTTTAGTTCACACTAAGTTGGATACTATAAAGAGATCCACTTCAAACTCAGTTTCAGAAATTCTCAGTCTAAAGGAGAAACTTGAGACTACAACTATGGAAGATAGAGAAATTCACGCTTAAGCAGAATGGCACCTCAATCGGTGAATCTATGGATTAGAAACTCAACACAAAGAAGTTCTTACTTCTCAAAAAGACATTTCAGCAGACCAAAAGGCAACTCATCAGTTGATCAATGCGTTATATGATTCCAAAAAGGAGGAAGTTGAAGAAGAAAAGCTGAGATTACAAGAAGAAAAGCTGAATCTTGAAGCAGAATTAAAATTATGCAAATCAGCAGCATATCCTTATGTTCGGAATGTGAAAGAAATAAATGAAGAGCAGCTCATTGTTAAGTATAGTCAACCTGGAGAAAGAAGAGCTACCCTTACAAAAGATATGTGGATGAAGTTTGTTGTTGATCATAACAATATCAAGGCATATTATAGAGATAAAACTTATGAATAATCTCTTGTCTATTTCTTATCTGATCTCTATCATACTCAGAAGTTGGCTAATTACAAGAAATTGAAGAGGATTGAAGAGAAGGTTCAAATAAAAGATAAGAGAGAACAGACGGGGGCTGATGTTGTAGAATTTGAAGACTATTACAAGTATGAAATTGACCTTCCTTAGTTGGCTCTATGGAAAAAGTGGAAACTATCAAGCCAAGTGGATTTCTCAGAACATTCCACAAGGAAGACTCAAAGCTAGAAAATGATTATCGTCTTCATGATAAGGAAAATAAATTTATCTTAGTTACACAAAGAATTGGTTACCTTTTATCTCAGTTTATTATCAACTGTGTAACTATTCTAGTTTTTGCATTCTTAATGAAATCCAGTTTCCAGTTTTAACTTGTTTTGCATTGTTTTTATCTTTAATATTTTCTTTTAAGGAGTGTTTTGACATCATCAAAAAGGGGTAAATTGTTGGAAATAAAATTTTAGTTTTGATGATGATTCATCTTATTTAGTTACTTGTTTGTTTACACCCTATTGATGAAGTGCTGAAACTAGCTGTTATAGTGAAAAGCTAAAAGATGTCTTGAACTGAATGTATAGGTTTTACTAGTGTCTAATAATCATATAGGTTATATCAGACAAGCACGGTAATAGATATAAGTGTCGTAAAACTGATAAATGGAAATCATTTAGAAAATTTGAACGTGACATAAAACTGAATATGTTACTTAGAAACAAGAACTGAAGTTTACTTAGAACTGAAGAAGGTAAGTTCCCTGAGGGACACAGACTCGGTTGACTTATCTAGAACTGATGGATGAGGGAACAAACTCAGTATATAAAGAACTGAGGGACACAGACTCAGTTGTAGAAGATTGAAGAACTGAGGGTTCAAACTCAGTTATGAAGATCGAAGCCGAGACTGTACAGTTAGAATTCAGGTAAGTCTGTGATGGCCTGAACTTACTTTATGGATCTTGATATCTAAGAATCATAAGGACAATGATATCTTAGATGATTTGTTAAAGATATGGTGTACTCTGATTTAGTCATATAAAATCAGATAAATAGAGTACTAAGTTTTGAAGAAGAGTAAAAACTTAGGTAATGCTCAATGTCAGTTAACAAACTGATAACTGACACACTCAGTATAAAACTGATCAGGATACTCAGTTTTATAGTCGGCCATCCAAGAAACTAAAAGTACATTCGAACGTTAAAAATCAAGGAATTCTATTGGATAAATGGCTGACATGTCAGAACGGCCACTGACACCTGACATATGAAAATATAGATATTGATAGAATTCAAATTCAAGCACGATGAACGTTGGACCTCACACTATAAATAGAGGACTTGGCATCATGGATCAAACACCGAATTTATGAGATTACAAGCATTATTGTGCTCAAGTCTAGTTCATTTGAAATGCTATCAATATCTGCGCTCTATAGGATCATATCTAGATCTCTTCATGTGTTCAAGCTACAAAGATTCAATCCAGAATTCAACACTTAGAAGAACAACAAGCAAGAATCAATTTATTGATTCTTAGCTCAACTTTGATTCTTCAATCAAAGGTTTAGACTGTGAAGCAATCCGGTCAAGGATTTGCCAAGGACAGTTGAAGCAGTCGGGTAGACTGTTGTTAAGGGTGATTTTATACGATTTATAACGCTATATTCTATGATATTTTTCCCCGTATTCGTACTAAATTGCATAAGAAGCATGTGTTTAATGAATATATTGAGTAAATGATATTTCAAAAGAGTTAATTGCAAAATAGGTTGATTTATGTGCTTTAATTATGTTTTTACGATTATTTGAGCGATATTACATTAGTGGTGTTTTTATATGATGTAGATGCATTTTTCAAGGTTCAATTGATGATTAAAAAAGATAATGAAGGCATTGACAAGATGAAAAAGAGATAGAGATCAAGAAATCAAAATTCAGTCATATTGGACTGGCGTCCAGGTCCCGTCCAGTGGACGGGCGTTCGCTGAAATTGAACGAGCGTCCAGAGATGAAAAGTTGATTCAGGAAGTTTGGACGCTGAAGTGTGTTAGAAGTAATATCCTCGGATCAATCAAAGATCGACCCGATTACGCAGCGGAAGGCATCAGATCTAAATCTAAACGAAACAAAGAACATAAATTAAAGATCTAAACCTACAAGGGGGTTTAAGAGCCAACCTTTTTATGGTGCTTAACTCCAAGAACGATAGATCTCCAAGAACATGTATTTTGAGAAGCCACAGCCTTCCAACGTGTGTCTCCCAGCAACACCAGGTGGATGGTGTTTCCCGCCGCCGGACCTCCTTGATATGCTACCGGAAAAATCCCGAAGATTTTTCCAACTCGAACCCTAAGAATAGAGGCCGAAATTTTCAGCCAATTTCTCTTGTGAATAGTGATGTGAATAGTGTGTTTCAAAAGGCTTGGAAGAACTCTCTTTATATAGGAGAGTAAAACTTAACCTCCAAGGATTAAATAATTAAGAGCTAATTATTACATTAATCCTTTTTCCAAATAAAAGATAAATAAAATAATTATCCCAAACAAATTAGGATAAATCATATTATTATCTAATATTTCATGAATTATCATTTAACAAATAAAAGATAAATCACACATTAAATAATTATCCAAGAAAACTAATTTCTTAATAATTAAATAATAACAACAAAGATGCGCCACTTGTAAACCCAAAATAAGGTCTTACACGCATGTTATTATATATATGACCAATTTGGTCAAAAAGGTCAACACACCAATTTGGGTCGAGTCCACGAAAAATGTCTTTTCCGTGTATTTAATTATTTAGTCCAACTAAACAATTAATCCACATATCAATTAAATAGTCCAATCCAACTATTTAATTATAATTGAGGTGCAACGACGAGAAACCTATATGCTATATTAGGAGCCACGTCGGGGACCACGGACCCATATTCGATAGCTACAATAAATCGAATAAAATTATTCATCAGACGATGAATAATTATATCCCACCTATTAATTCCGGGATTACACCACCATAAACCCGGCGAACTCTATCGAATATAGATAACTTACACTCAAATTATGAGTCGAAAGCGTCCACTGATATAATCATTACATACGGATAAATCCTCCATAGACTGTTCACATCGATTCGGGATATTTCCGTAAACCCTTCTCGAAACATATATCCTTATTTACCATTAACCCCCTAGTGATCAATTAGTTCATATTCAATACAATATGAACTCGGCCGATCGATCAGTTTCTAGGGTCAACAAATAAGGGAACTGTCTCTCTACTTCCCGAGGGAAGGAATGGATTCCATATCTGTGATAGCACAGACCACTCACTCATTCGAGAATAGAGCCAGCGAAGTGTTGGACCACATACTTGAAGTGATCCTTACTAACACATCAAACTCTACCCTAGTCTAAGCGTTAAATGCAGTGATCACCTCGGGATTAAGATTAATCCATATATGATCATCTTGTGATTCGATAAGACTTCTCGATTACGGAATTATATCAAAAACTCAAATCAAATCGGTCCAAATTTCTATATGATTATCATCATATATAAATGCCCCATTAGGTACCCTATTACCGGCAGATCCGGATAAGATCATCACACACCTAAAGTGTTCAGGCGCATTAATAGCAAATTAATCATGAGACCCATACTCAGATTAATAAACGCTACGGACTAAGTTAATTTTAAGTACATCTCACTAACTCAATCCTCTTGTGTATAGCCATACACTGAGTTATGTGATTACATAAACGAGGTACTTAGGGTTTTCAGTAGTGTCTTAATTATAAGCATACATGCATATAATAAGATGAATTACTAATTTTGTCCTAAAACAATTATATAATTGTCTTTCGGCACTACACCTTACAATCTCCCACTTGCACGAAAGGCAAGTGGATTAATTGTTTTAGAGCACACCCTTATTTATCTATATCTACAACATTCTCCCACTTGCTCAAAACAAGTGAGACGAATTCCTCAAATATGTACCCTCCAAGCACATCTTAGTAATTCATCCTTCCAAGCACGACCGGAGTATGCCTCCATGGTAGGTCGATGACCGGTGCGTGCTCGAATCCGAATACCATGTGACTTGGTACAGCGATTAGGTAGGATGTCGGCTTGAGTCAATCTTTGGGGTCGAAACGTCGCCTTTCCATCTAATCCGGTGGTACGATATCAATATGCCTTTGATTCAACACCGAGGACGAAATCGACTTAACGATCATCCTTCATCTGACCTAAAGTCAGAATCAGTGTCATCACTTATATTCTAGTTTGCACCTGAATATACTAGCATATTATTCCTCATTCTCCCGAAGATACTTGAGGATTCACTAAACATCCCATTTCGTATTCATCCTCAGGTTTAGATAACCATTCACGAGAGGTAGGGTAGACTACATCATTTGAATGTTGCATAAATGCAAGAATATCTTAACCAGGTGAATGGATGGGATTGCCAATGATCGATTCTTGCGGATTTGAGCGAATCAAATCCTTTAGAATGAATCCCGATGGCATGTCGGACTCGACTTGGATAACACACCCATGTTGTTTCCAATTATTTCAAAGTGTTACCGTTCACAAACACTAATCTACATACTACTTTACTAATATTGATGCCAAGTCTACAAAAGACTTATCAACATTACAGTCAAGTCCACATATTAAAATATATTACTTTGAAATGACCTAGAGGTTTGCTTTAATCCCAAAAGGATATAAGCTATGGCGGGCTTCTGCCAAAGGTTCTTCTGAATAAATTAAGATACCGTTAGTCTACTTAAAAGGTCTTAGGGAATCACCCCTATTTTATGCTTTATGTGAATCCGTTATTTGTTCTTAGCTAAAACCATACATTACGAATGAATTCAGATTCCGTTGTTCGGCAAGAAAGTCTTAGGGAATCACCCCATTTCCCGCTCTCTCTGCGAAATCAAGCAAGACCGAGTGATAAGAGAGATCACGGTGCGGTTAACTATCTACCTTTTAGGGAATCACCCCTAAATTACTCGACTTTGCTATTGAAAGTTAAACTTTCCTATTCATTCGACTCTTCTCCGTGTAGTTCCAATTACTCCCACTGGGCTGAGATACTCGGGTGGTTCTACAAGAGTCTCAATGAGGTGGAGTATCATACTCCATTCACGGTGGTTATGGCTTTTAACCAACCTCTATGATCGAGGATCTACCACGGCCCACAAAGGATTATAGGTCATCAATCGCCTTTATGACCGTAAGGTCTGCAATGGGTAATGGACAAACCATACTCCCACTTGCATTTTGGGTGGATCGATATCTTGATCTAGTTTAGTAGTTTTATTAGTGTTGTCACCAATTGCCGGTGTTGGATGTGGGTGAACAAATCGAGTTAGTAACATCTTGAGTACATATACTTCAAGATCCAAGGTTGTTATTTATAGACTCTATCAGACCGAGTTAGACAGTATAACCGCCATTCTCTGATTTTCCGAGTTTCATAACCAACCTTTACTCAATGCATTAAGATATTTCACGTCCTGAACGTGTACGCAAAATTTCCAGTCCTACCTTCAAGCACTCGGTGCTAAATGCCTCTATTTACGGAAGTTGGGTGAACCGAATTCACTCCTTATCCACAAATGCGTAGGCATCTTTTAGGTAGACTTCTCGGTTTTTCAATACAACCGTTATTTTGCAACCAATATCTTAAATGAGTTATTGACGTATCGTAGCACATCAATAACTATTTAAGGCAAATTTATGGTGTATCCCTTAGTGAAAACATTCCACCTTTGGGAGGCGGGCCGAGCATCGATCCGAAGACTACGCGATAACCTATTTACGAGTATGGAATACTCTATCTCAGTGAAATCAGAGATTTCCTCCAAATATTTTGGATAAACTTATTGGAGTTTGAGTAGTTGTCGGACGGATGTCACTACTTGAAAATACTCCCACTAGCTTGTACTTTCATACGACCCGAAGGTCAATATGAACAAGCTATGTAACTTCTTTGAATCTATTACCCTTTCCCGATTGAAAGGAAACTTAGGCATTGTTCCTTTGAGACAGGGTTCCTTTGGTAGGAGAGATATGAATCACCCTAAGCCGATCTGCTGAGATCTTATCCTTGGGGAATATGCACTAATTAATAGTATATAAAGAAGTGTTTATCTAAATACGGAAACCATTTGCGTTTATATAGTTTTAAGATGCGTTACTAATACCTTTCAAAGCAATGCTTAGTGGTTCTGACTTTATCAAACAAAAGTACGAGTCTTGGATTCGCGCTACGAATGTTATATTCATCGTCAATAAGACAAACAAATTACCCTATTGAAAATGAATACGCTCGTTCCAACGAATCCAAAAACAGAAAATTAATTTTCTGTGATACTCAAGAATTGAATCCAAGATTCATTTCCTTGTATCACTCCCACTAGTCTATCTGAAATAACTGCCCGTTGTCTATTTTATTTATCGTTTAATGCAAAGCTACCTAGTTCTTCCAAAGAACTTAGCTTTTGAGAAAATTTAAGGATGCATTGGTCAGTCGATCCGAAATCACTTTCCTTATCTCCTAATTTCCAATTAATTTTCCGGTTTAGCCTTAAAACTACTTAGTTTAGATGACTAACACGTATAAACATTCTTTCCATTCTTGACTTTCCTTAGATGGAAACAGTCTTGAACTAGCAGTTCGTGTGAGTAGACACTACTCTTGAAGCGTGGGGGCGTTGATGTTACTTGTTTGGACTATCGGTTTTTCTAATCGTCAAATTATAAGACCAAAGCTCCGACTAGTTTATCGGTTCCAAATACCGTGTAACTAGCAACACTTTGTATTTATGATTTTTCAAAGATCAGAAAATCCCCGAACTAAGCTCCCACTAGTTTATCGGTTCCAAAATCTTGTCTAACTAGAAATGCTTTGTTCATGATGTTTCAACGATTATAAAATCTCGAACTAAGCTCCTACTAGTTTATCGGTTCCAAATCTTTGTCTAACTCTTTATTCTTGTTTTTCCAATAAATGGAGAAACTTACATGCGATCTATTACACATTTCTAATAATTGGAAAAACAACAAATCATAAGGCTAAGGCTCCCACTAGTTTATCGGTTCCAAATACCGTCTAACTAGCAGCGCCTTATGTATATGATTTTCCAATTTTCAATTTAGAAATTTGTTGTGTAATTACACTTTTAAAATTCACTAAATGAATTTTATCGATAGTCCTATGTCGTCTTTTGTAAACTAAGTATGGTCGTCTCTCGCTCAACACGAGTGACACCCGTGACACACTGCATACTATGTCACTTAAGTTTTTAAAGGCTCAAGAGAAAAATCTCTTCCGAAAAATTTATCTGCATTACATTTGATAATTACAACGTACTTGTTACTTCCACATTTTTAATGAAGTCCTATTTCTAATGATTCGAGTAGTCTAGAGATTAAAGTTGTAATATGATGAAAGTTAAATTCAAAATTAAATTTTCACTACTAGATTTTTATTTTAGGAATAATAAACTATAAAGTCTATCCTACCATTCCAAGGATTTAACCTCGTATATAATCTTGTCGAGAGAGGTCGATATCGATACTATGACGGGTTAAAGCGAGACAATGTCTCTCAATGATTAAGCCGAGAATCGAACATCTCACGGGAATCAGACATCGGACCTTAATCATTGATTACCTTCCTTTTTCTAGCCTAGATATTTGAAAATATCCATAAAGAGTGTGACCTACTATATCGGATCTCAGTGCGCCCGAGTATGCCTACGGAGGCGGTCGATGACCCGACGAGTACCGAAATCCTATCCTTTCGGAGACCAAGCCTTGAATTTTGATAGCGGTGAACACCATTCGAAGGGGGCGAAATCAAAGGCGCACGAGGCGTCACCATTCTCTCACGTGCTTGCATCTATAGTAGAGGCCGTGGGGTTGTTTGTCGCCTTCCCGCTCCCACTCAATATTTTGAAAAAGTGGTGGGTTTACTAATTACGGTTTTGGCCTTGACAATAAGAAACAATAAATCAAAGTACTCGAATAGGGTCGGTTATGTAGGCAAGCCTACGCCGTCTTATTCGTTGGAACATATGTGTGATTCAGGCCAATCCGGCGAGGAGAAGCCCCGTTTAGCCCGAAGGCTTATCGGCTATGCTAAGTCCTATCGAGCTAACATAGCATTACATCACACGTGGAGGGATTCGATTGAGCGAAGCTTCGGTTGAACTCGCCCAACCATGGTTAGACCATTTCGAACCCATGTACTAAGATTCTCCGATTTCTAAGTTGTCACCCAAAGCGTAATCTCGTTTTTGTTTAAGGTGGGTTCACCGAGAAGCCATCACGAAAAAGCTCAACGATTTATCCAAGTGGGATTCACGAGAATCCATCACTAAAATCGTAAGCGATTGACATAAACCCAGGTCCTCGGTTTTATAATTAGCTACTTATTATTTAACTACCACATATTAAATTAATAAGCATTCATACTAATTATTCGAGTTATACATGCCTAATTTATTCGAAATAAACTAGCTACATGTATGCATTGGAGTGGAATCATGATATGATGCATGTCATGGTAATTTTCGGTTATATCATACAATTTTCGATCATACACGAAAAATAAGGGAAAAATAAACACCGAGATGGATCATTTGGTACCCCGTATCTAACCTATTAAAAAAAAACACAAACCCTAACTAGGGTTTACTATTTTCTAATCTGCTGCTGCTGCGTATTATCGAAGATCTGAAATCCAAACGAGCCTTGATCGTCATGAAACTTTATGGATCTATTCTTCACTCCGCCTACTTCAATCTGAACGGTTGGATCTTCGTTTCAATGGTCCAATTTTCTCCAGCAATCCGCCGATCTAACTGCTGTATCTGTTAATAACTGCAGCGCAACAGTGTATTCCTGGGGACGATCGGGCATCGAGACAAATCCCGATCGACCTTAAATTTTTAGGGCTTGTTCATAACTCCATGGTAGTCGATCTGAACGGTCGGATCTTCGTTTCAACGGTCCAATCTCTTCCAGAAATTCGACGAACTCACAGCTAAGGTTTTAATGCCTGCTGTGCTTTTCTGTTACAGCAGCAATTTTATAGCAGCGATCGGACATCGATATCGACTCCGATCGTCACGAAATTTTGAGGGCATGTTCTTCTACTTTTATTCTTCATTCTGACCGGAGAGATTGTCGTTTCAACGGCTCAAACTCCGGGAAAAAATAAAAAACGGAACAGCAACAAAACAGATCTACTTCTAGGAAATTAAAATTACAAAATTTCCTATACTCATATAAGCGGATTTATATGAGTTTACTGATAGATCTAACGAGTAAACAATACCAACCCCAATCCATCTCTTCAACCACAACATTCACAAGCATACAACATGATTAAATTCGAATTTTACCAAAAAAGCGAAATAAAACATCTAAAACATGCTTTTCCACTCCAAGATCTAAAATTCATATACTTTGATCGTTAGATCAAAAGGCTCGATACCACTTGTTAGATGTAATATCGTCGGATCAACCATAGATTGACCCGATTACAGCGTGAAGTATCGGATCTAGATCGAACGAAACAAAATACATAAATAAAAGATCTAAACCTACAAGGGGTTTAGGAGCCAACCTTTTATGGTGCTTAACTCCAAGAACGATAGATCTCCAAGAACATGTATTTTGAGAAGCCACAGCCTTCCAACGTGTGTCTCCCAGCAACACCAGGTGGATGGTGTTTCCCGCCGCCGGACCTCCTTGATATGCTACCGGAAAAATCCCGAAGATTTTTCCAACTCAACCCTAAGAATAGAGGCCGAAATTTTCAGCCAATTTCTCTTGTGAATAGTGAGCGTGAATAGTGTGTTTCAAAAGGCTTGGAAGAACTCTCTTTATATAGGAGAGTAAAACTTAACCTCAAGGATTAAATAATTAAGAGCTAATTATTACATTAATCCTTTTTCCAAATAAAAGATAAATAAAATAATTATCCCAAACAAATTAGGATAAATCATATTATTATCTAATATTTCATGAATTATCATTTAACAAATAAAAGATAAATCACACATTAAATAATTATCAAGAAAACTAATTTCTTAATAATTAAATAATAACAACAAAGATGCGCCACTTGTAAACCCAAAATAAGGTCTTACACGCATGTTATTATATATATGACCAATTTGGTCAAAAAGGTCAACACACCAATTTGGGTCGAGTCACGAAAAATATCTTTTAGTGTATTTAATTATTTAGTCCAACTAAACAATTAATCACATATCAATTAAATAGTCCAATCCAACTATTTAATTATAATTGAGTGCAACGACGAGAAACCTATATGCTATATTAGGAGCGCGTCGGGGCCCATGGACCCATATTCGATAGCTACAATAAATCGAATAAAATTATTCATCAGACGAGAATAATTATATCCAACCTATTAATTCGGGATTACACCACCATAAACCCAAGCTGAACTCTATCGAATATAGATAACTTACACTCAAATTATGAGTCGAAAGCGTCCCTCGATATAATCATTACATACGGATAAATCCTCCATAGACTGTTCACATCGATTCGGGATATTTCCGTAAACCCTTCTCGAAACATATATCCTTATTTACCATTAACCCCCTAGTGATCAATTAGTTCATATTCAATACAATATGAACTCGGCCGATCGATCAGTTTCTAGGGTCAACAAATAAGGGAACTGTCTCTCTACTTCCCGAGGGAAGGAATGGATTCCATATCTGTGATAGCACAGACCACTCACTCATTCCAGAATAGAGCCAACGAGAAGTGTTGGACCACATACTTCGAAGTGATCCTTACTAACACATCAAACTCTACCCTAGTCTAAGCGTTAAATGCGTGATCACCTCGGGATTAAGATTAATCCATATATGATCATCTTGTGATTCGATAAGACTTCTCGATTACGGAATTATATCAAAAACTCAAATCAAATCGGTCCAGCCCTATATGATTATCATCATATATAAATGCCCCATTAGGTACCCTATTACCGACAGTCCGGATAAGATGTGTCACACCTAAAGTGTTTCAGGCGCATTAATAGCAAATTAATCATGAGACCCATACTCAGTTAATAAGCGCTACGGACTAAGTTAATTTTAAGTACATCTCACTAACTCAATCCTCTTGTGTATAGCCATACTTTGAGTTATGTGATTACATAAACGAGGTACTTAGGGTTTTCAAGTAGTGTCTTAATTATAAGCATACATGCATATAATAAGATGAATTACTAATTGTCCTAAAACAATTATATAATTGTCTTTCGGGCACTACACCTTACAAAGTGGACGCTGGTTGGACGAGCGTTTGATCATGACTCGGCCCGATTTGAAGTTCATATGAAGGTTGGACGGGCGTTCAAGGATCTAGGCAGGCGTCCGGTAGCCGACTTCTTTGAAACCGACTTTAAAATCTATATATAGTAATTTGTTTTCTCCACACAAGGACACAATACACTCATTATTCAAAACCCTAAACCTAGGGCGGCTTTAGGCTGCATTTTCTCCTTTTATTCAGTTTTTATGCACTTTAGATCTAGATTAAACTAGTTACTTTTTGCACCTTTGTTTATACAAATTTGAGTTCTTGAGGATGTCCAGAGGCTAAAAGCTTCATCAAGCGAGAATTGTGAAGCCGATCAACGATTGTTGATTTCGTTTTCTTCGGTTGTCTTGTGAGTTTTTATTTAAAGGTTGTTTCTTATTCGTGTTTATTATGCTTAATTGCTTTTATATCGGAAGATCTGCATGTGTGATTGTTTATTGTTGATGGAAATCTTAATAAACCCTAGATCATCATGAATAAGAGTAGTAATTTGAATCTATCATAACGGAAGTTAATAGGTTTAGTTGCTAGATTATAAACGTAAAGTTTGCACCTTTGGTTAGAAACGCGTTAATCTTACATCGGAAGATAATAGATTAATAGATGAACTTTCTAAGGAATTAGGGTTCATGTTTAGATAAGGTGAATCACAACCTAGATAAAAACCACAATATAATCGAGACAGGGAATCAATGATTGTTGGATAGGTGGATCAATCCTCGTTTGTCCGTTATAAACTTGATTTAAATCCTTAAAACTTGAATTCGTTTAGTAGTTTACTTTTACTTGCATCTTAGTTTAGTTAGTTTAAATTGGTTCGCAGCCCGTATCCTTCCTAGCTTTGGATTATATCCTCTGTCTAGTTTTATCTTCTGTTTTTTTTGATGTTTATTCACTGTTTAGATTAGTTTCGTGACATAATTTAGGTTAGACAAAAAGCTAGAATCACAATCGTTTAGTTCCCCGTAAGATCGACCCGGTATCAACCTCTTTACTATGATCCTTATACTTGAGGGAAACCGGATTTATAAATATTTATTACTTGTTTGCTGTGCTAGATAAATCCGTGACAACTGTGTTTGTGGTGGTAGCTGGTGAAGGGGCAACACAACCCTCCAAGGACCAGTGGCTCTAGTAGTTGGAGAGCAGCATTCCTGCCTGTTCTTTGATTGTTTAGATAGTGAATCTAGGGATTAGTCAGGGACTATCATTTAGGACTTTTTGTAACAGCTTACCTCAGAAAGTTCTAGTGGAATTTTCCTCCTACATCACATGGGAAGAGTGGACGTACAGGATTAAACCACCTGGAACCACTATAATTCTTGCTCATTACTTTACGCATTTACATTATGTTATTTATTTATTCAGCATTTATTATTGTTTTTACAGCTTACTGAAGCTGTTTGTTATACTTACACTGAGTTCACAAACTGACATTCACCAGAATCCAGTTTTGCTTACTCAGCTTTTTCTTATAAAGAACAAGATCCAGATAAAGGCTAAAACTTAAATCCGCTGCCGGTTGACTCAGTTTTGTTATAAGTTAGTCTGACTTAGACTCAGCTTAGTCAGCTTAACTCCACACAAGTTAAACCGAACCTTAATCGTTTTAGATCTAGTTTTTGATGACAAGTTTATTCACCCCCCCCCCCTTTAAACTTTTGTCAGCCTTTCCAAGGGACCAACATTCATAATGTTCATTTCTAATGCTTCTTGTCTTTAGCACACATTGTCTTCATCTTTTTGTAACTTTGCTCTACGCATCATGATCACATGGTTTGATTTGCATGTTTAATTTTGGTGTACAACCGTTTTCCGTACCCCATAAGATTTGGAAGTCCTTTTCTCGAAGTTCGTTTTTGGCATTTACTTAACTTTTCAAAAGGGTTACACTAATGAATTTCAAAACAACATTGGACTTTATGTTTATAAAGAAAAAAGTTGCATACCATCTTTTCTTGACCCATTTTGAATAAGTCCTACACATTCAAATGACTCAATTTTGAATATGTAGCAACGAACACTTTGGTCTACATTCACTAATTTGGACCTGATGAGGGTTGAACTAGCCTTCGCCATGTACATCTTCTGATTGGAAGGTCATTAAATGAAGAGTGAGAAATATACTACTAAGGGCCAGGAGCCCCACTTCATGGACAAGGGTAGACCTACGCCCCAGGAGAGAGGTGTGACATGTTCTCCTATATAGACCACTACAGGTCGGCTCAGTTGTCATCGAGGATGGGTAAACGCAATTCGGGCCAAGACGGCCTAGGGGGCTAGACACAGGTCAGCCAGAGCCTTCCTAATCCAAAATATGCATGTGTTTATAATATAAGATAATTGTGGGAAGATCATGAAGATCATTTACCCATTAGGACTCGATCCTAGCATTTGAACAATCCGTAAGTATCTTCTAAATTAAAGGGATTAACACGTTTTAGAGTCCTTGATGGACACTGCACTGATTGCCTTGGATGATATTTCCTCCATATAAACGATCCCAAATAAACTACGAGAGAGTTGATTCTTTAACAATTACATGATACGTAGGGAACTTAGGATACCCCTTATTCCAGGCTCAGTCTAAATATAATAAAAATATCCTTCTTTTTGAGGGTTTTAGTCTTGAATTATTGTCACTAGGGTAAATTCAACCCACAATTTCAATCAAACGAGATCCATCATCATCAATTTGTGCTCAAAGGAGGGCCTCTTTACTGACAATTTGTTCAAGATCATCATAACCATACCACAAAAAAAGACAACAAAGAACACGCAAGGTGAAACCGCCAAAGATGGTGGTCAAAATGCTGGGGGTGGAGTGATCACGCCTGCAATGTGGTACGGGCTTCTACTAGCAATAGTATTAGGTCTATCATAGCAGAGTACTGGTGAGTCAAGGTCGAATCCCATAGAGACTCATAAAAACACAGATTAATCTAGATCGAGTGTCACGATTACGGTCTACGACCAACTATAAAACATATAAGTAAAAGTGTTGGTGGCAATAAACATATAAGATCAAACACAAGTGTACCCTTATGAGTTTTATAAAGATTAGTTATAACTATGAGTGATTAGTTATTCCACCCACATCATGCATCAATCATCCCTGTTGGTAAATTTTTGATCTTTAACAACTATGGGTGCTAATCCCTAATATTACGCTACTTCCATTGAAAGGACAATAGGTGCCTATGTGCAATTAACCTCCTTCATTGGTTGTATTAATTCACAAGCAATAAGAACTAGGATTATCCTGTTGAAGAATGAGCACCTCTCTAATCAACTATCATGGATTGACTAGCACGTTCCTAAGGATTGATCAAGACATCGTCCAAACTAACACTTCACTTTATCGTCCTTTATGTTAATTTACAAAGACATGCATATAGTTGATCAGGCTAACAACATGTAAATTAAATCTGCCGATCAGACATAGCTTGCGCCGATTATCATGAATTAGAGTTTACTAGGTATACGCAACCGCGATAAAGACAGTCACGGGCTCCGAAGAACGCAAGCTTTGATTCATTATTTCTTCACCCACGATTCAGATCTAAACATTTATTGGGTAAAATAAACTAATTACTACAAAGAAGAGCTAATATAAACAATCAAATCATACTAACCACAAGGAAAATAACGATAGATCTACATCTAGAAAGCTGGAAAATCATATTCTCGAAGACGAGTGCAGATTCTCCTTAGATCGCTCCCTAGGAGCCGAATCCATCGGATCCGTGACTAGAACTCATAGAAAATAAAGAATAAAGAACTTTTATTGCGTATGAACTTGTAATAATTTTGGTACTTTGCACCCTTTACAACTGAGGCTAGTGCCTCTTATTTATAGTGCTAAAACCGACATCGTAACCCTAAAAAGTACCCATTGTCCAAGAAAACACGGTTTTGAAGGTTCTGGACTGGCGCGGCGGTGGCAAGGCTTCACACGGCATCTAGGGCATTTTTGTCTTTTTCTGCTCTACCGATTTAACTGAAGGTTCTGGAACACTCTAGGTCCGTTTCTTTGTCCAGATCGGCCCATAATCGATCTCTAACACTTGGCCCAATATTTGTAACCTGAAATAGTCCAATAATGCATGAAATAATATCGAATCGGGGAAAATAAATGTTAAATGAAAATTACTCGAATCGTGAACCCGAATTATGATATTCAACTCAAATGGCTCATATAAATGGTCGAAAACTACTACTTTTAGCTTAGAATGGGAGAAAATGTTGATGCCGTAAGGTGTATCATTTTGAGCCTCATCATGGAGTGGTGCAATCCTGCTAAAACCAGTCAACAACATCAGGGAGAAGGAACTGCTTTGGATCCAGCACAACAAGAGTTGGTGGAACAACTGGGGGCTATGGATGCTCTGGATTTATAGGCCATTATCTAGCCAGCAGTTCAAGGGAAGGATCTAGATGATTCTTCATCACAAGACATTACGCCACCTCCTCATAATCCTCAGTAGGATAACATGTCATCAAGTTCCACGGTAGGGAGGAGGCAGCCAAACTATGAAGCACAAGAAGCGGCAAGAGTAGAGCTCAATGCCATACTACGGAAGAAATCAGATGAATTGTCATTTGTATCACCATTCACCGAGAATTTCCCCCATGCTGAAGGATTTAAGGTCCCTAAAATAGACCCGTACAATGGATCTAAGGACCCACAAGACCATTGTTGGACTTATTTCTAAGTTTTAGTGATGAGTGCCAGACTAGCTGTTATAGTGCAAAGGCAAAAAGATGTCTAGATCAAATGTATAGGTTTATTAGAGTTTGATCTTTGTATAGGTTTGATCAAACAAGCACTGTAATGGTCAGCTGACTTATATCAGCAGACTGGTCTATATCAGTAGGGTAGCTAGGTCAGTAGACTAGTCAGGAACCTGCTGAAGACTGAAGGCTGAGGGCTCAAACTCAGTAAATGAAGGCTAAGGGATCAAACTTAGTAATTAAAGTCAAGGATATGGAATCAGAATTTAGGGAAGTCTGTGATGACCTAAACTAATTACATATACCTTGTGTACATGGTCTAAGTTCCATAAGTTGGATGGTGATTGGAACTTAGTTATATGCAAAAAGGTGTATTCTAACTTCATAAATAAAAGTTAGATAAAAGAAGTAAGCTGCATTGTGTTTTAAACACAGCAAAATTTGATACAGCCTACTGATATGTACTTCAGCAGACTCATAAACTTACTGATACATATACCTCGTTTTAATCATGATTACATTGGAAGAAAACAAGGATAAGGATAGCTAACTACCTCTGATTTATCAAACAAATCAATGGTAGAGATTAAAAGAATGTTGGGATGATTCAGGACTTTATCCAATGGATACAAGTCAAAGGGTGGACAGTCTGCATTTTGTCAAAAAGCAGTCTGACTGTGTCAGTACTATGAACAGTGACAGAAAGCAAGCCAAATGGGACAAAATCTAGAACGGCTACATTTGAATTTCAAATACAATCACATGGATTCCTACCTATAAATAGAGGACTCCTAATTCAGATATGATTGATGAACATTAAGAGAAAAATATAGATTATCCTGAGCTGTAAATTCTGAGTCAAGAAAAACACCCTGCTGAACCTATTGAGAACAAAGCTACTAATCCAGAGAAAATATTTAAGTGTAATCTGCATTCAAGCTACATCAAGTTTACACACTTGAAGACTGCAAGCTGCTGATCATATCATCCTGATCAAGCTGCTGCAACTGAATCATTTAATTGATTCAATCTTTCTTTTACAAAAACGTACTGAAGACAGTGAAGCATATGTTGGGTGTGAAAGACTGTTGTTTGTGGTGGAACTGGTGAAGAGGCAATCCTACCCTTCAAGGACCAGTGGAAGACATTGGAGCAGCAATCCTACCTGTTCCTAGTTTTCAGTTTGTGAAGCCATAGACATTGGTGAAGGACAAGCAACCTTAGGGATTTTTGTAACAACTACATCAAAGATCTCTAGTGAATTACCTCCAACATCACATGAGAAGAGTGGACTGACAGGATTACACCACCTGGAACCACTATAAAATCTGCCTACTTACTTTCTGCGCTTACATTCTGCATTTAGTTTATTTAATACATGAACCTATTGAATCTAGCAACTGAAATCACACACAAACACTGCTGAGTATCTAATACTTAGTATCATATTTTACAACAAGTAATAAGGCTTAATTTTTGATATAATTCCGCTGCATAAATTCAGTAAGTTCAATAGTCGTGAGACTATCGAAGGTCGTGAGACTATCAAGTATCGAGTTCTTTGAAGTTCTTTGAGTTTGTTAACTCCAAAATTTTTAAGTGTTATGTTTATTCACCCCCCTCTAAACTTAACCAAAGCCTTTTCAAGGGACCAACAATTGGTATCAAAGTAGACTTCTGTTCTGAAGTAATCCTACTTGTTGTGCTTGTGAAAATACTTTGAAAACTTTTCAAGTTACTGATGTCCAAAGCTTTGCATCATGGATAACAACCAGTATGCTAGAACTATGTTGATGTGTTCTTTAGATAGATTTGATGAGTATAAACGTCGAATGCAGGATTATCTTGCTGCAACACATGATGAAATGATGGATGTACTGACTGATGGGCCACTGGAGATTACCAAATCGAATGATGGGAGATGAGACACAGTACATTCCAAAACCAAAAAGAGAATGGAATGCTGAAGATAGAAAGAGAGCAAATCTTAACAATATTTCCATTGATATCATATACAGAACTCTAGATAGCAATATGTATATGAAGGTGAAAGATTGCAAAACTGCAAAGGAGCTTTGTGACAAGATTCAGTTAATCTGTGAGGGCACTGATGCTATCAATAAAAACAAAATCAGTGTGGCCAAAAAGAGATTTCAAAAGTTCAAAATGCTACCAAATGAAAACATTGAGCAAATGGAATCAAGATTCAATGCTATCCTGGATGAACTTACCCTACTGAGTGTAAGTTATTCAAAAGAAGAAATCAATTCAAAAATCTTGGAAGCATTACCTGACTAAGAAGTTTTGGAGATAAAAGTCACTGAAATAGAGGAAATGAGAAAGTTACATGAAGAAGATACCTTCAAATTATTCTAAGATCTTAAAGCTTATGAATTCAGCAAGAGATTGGTTCCTACCACAGAAAAGGAAGAACAAAAACAAGCAGCTTTGGCTGCCAAACATCAGAAGAAACTTCAGGAGCTCAAGATGATCTCTTTGGATGAGATGCAAGAGCGATTGCCCCTCTTGAGCAAGAAAATCAGGATGATGAAGACAGGAAAGAGCTCTTCAAGGAATTTCACTAAGAAATTTAGTGAAAAGAAGAAAGATGATTCAAGGAAAGACAATGATTACTTGTGTTTCCAATGCAAGAAACCAGGACACTTCAAACTGGTATCCCGAGTTAAAACAAAGTAAGGAACCTGATTATCTTTGCTTCAATTGCAAGAAGCCTGGACATTTTAGACCTGATTGTCCAGACCTACCGAAGACCAAGAGCCAACATAGAAGACATGGAAAGAAGGCCATGGTTGCTGAAGATGAATCAGGGTATGAAGTTGAGTCAGAAAAGGGAAATGAATCTGATGACACATCACTGATTGCTAATATGGAAGATTATGCATTAATGGCAAACATGGATGAAATAGAGGAGGTATACAATACTGTATCTATCAATACTCCTGCTGGAAGTGATTGTGAATCAACTTGTGGTTCAAATCCAAGAAACTCTGACAATGATGAGACTTTGGATGCCATCCTTAATCAACCGAGGATAATACAATCTGGTTATGAGATTGTGAAGGCTGAAAAAGAAGTTCTTCAATTAGAAGTTGAGAGATTAAATGATGAATTAAGGATTCTCAAAGGAAAGGAAAAAAGAAGTTAGACAGAATTAGCATAAGCCTGCTGAACATCCAGCAGCTGCTGAGTCTGCTGAACCATCTTGTTCTTCCACTGCATTCAAATCTGGAAAGCCTTATGGTGATAGAACAGGGCTTGGATTTGGAACTCAACAATCCAATAAGAGTGGATCTAGCAAGGTCACTGAACCTAGTACCATGATTGGTCCTAAGTTTGTGCCTGCAAAGGATCCAACTCCCAAAAGGGTTGCTGAGGCAGTGAAGCCTACTGAGAATGCATCAAAGAGGCAAAATCAGAAGTCTAAAAGGACATCAGTACCTAACAAAAAGGGTAAATCTAAAGGTAGGACTGCTGGACCCTCTAGACCTACTGATAGCAGACCTGCTACCAAGTCTACTGGACCACAGAAAGGGAAAAACTAGAAATATTCCAAGGATAAGAATCCTGAACCCAAAAATGTTAATCATTCTAGGGATACTTATCTTAGGGGGAAATGTAGATTTTTCCCTATTGATGATGATTGGAATATTCCTGCACCTACTGCTAGAAACAGCAAGTATAACCATGCTGCTAGGGTAAAACCTAAGCAATGGAATCAGCAAAGGGCTCAGCAGAGGACTTATACAAGGCCTCAGTAGGGACCTCAGAAGACTCCATATTACAGAGCTATTCCTAACAGACAGCAATCCAATAGTTATAGTAATGCTAATAACAACAGAAATCACTTCAAACAGCATTACATACCAAAATGCCAGAAAACAAATGTGAATCCTACACAACCAATTGTTAAACCTTATGGATGTGTAGAATACATGTATGAACCAATGTATGACACTTTTAGGAGAAGACCTTATGGAAACATCCCAGGGGTCATGCTTACCACTGACCATTATAGACCCAAATTGGGTACCTAAAATGTATTAACTTTGTTTTGTAGGGTGTCCGGTACTTTGACAAAGTGGATGTTCGGACATATGACAAAGAATAAGCCTTTCATTTGTCAAACTATGTGGCAAAGGATGGTCCAAGGGTGAATTTTGGCAACAAGAATACACCTGGATACACAAGAGGATATGTCACACTAGTGAAGAATGGACGAACAATCAGGAATGTTGCATATGTGGAAGGACTGGACTACAACTTGCTGAGCACTGGACAATTCTGTGACATGGGATACAAGGTCACTTTTGACAAAAACACATGCACTATCATTAGTGAAAGAGGTGATCAAGTTGTATTGGCTGGTAGAAGACAACAAAAAAATGTATGTTGTGGATTGGTCTATTGCAGTTCCAGAAACATGTCCGATTGTGCATACCAAGTGAGAACTTAATTGATTATGGCATAAGAAGCTGAATCATCTGAATTTTGATGATATCAATCAATTGGTGAAGAAGAAACTGGTGATTGGTTTGCCTGAAATCACATTCAAAAAGGATACTATATGTGATGCATGTCAGCAAGGTAAACAAACAAAGTCAAGCTTCAAATCAAAGACTAAGCAATCAACTAATAGAGTTTTGGAGCTGATGCATATGGATCTATTTGGACCAGTTACACCAACAAGTGTTACAAGAAAGAAATACACCTTAGTGGTTGTGGATGATTATTCAAGATACACTTGGGTGGTATTTATGAAAAAGAAAAGTGAGACACTTCAAAAGATGCCTGAACTTTTGAAGAGATTACAGAATGAGAAAAGTTTAATAGTAGTAAAAATCAGATCAGACAAGGGTACTGAATTTCTCAATAAGGTTATAAGAGAATACTGTGAACAGAATGGTGTACTACATCAACTTGCTGCTGTTGGTACACCTCAGCAAAATGGGGTTTCTAAAAGAAGAAACAGAACCTTAAAAGAAGCAGGAAGAACTATGATTTGTGAAGCATTGCTACCTGAAAGATATTGGGCTGAAGCAGTTAATACAGCATGCTATACACAAAACAGAACCTCAGTAAACAAGAAGCTACTGAAGACACCTTATGAAACTTGGAATGGAAGAAAACCTAAGATATCTTATTTCCATCCATTTGGAAGCTAGTGTTTTATCTTGAATCATAAGGAACATTTGAAGACATTCCAACCAAAATCAGATGAAGGAATTTTCTTGGGATATTCATCAGTCAGCAAGGCATTCAGGGTACTGAACAAAAGGTCACTCAAACATGAAGAAACAATACATGTTGTATTTGATGAACCTAAGTTCATTGGTATGAAAGATGGAGCTTTAGAGCCTGCTGAGAATCTACAAGTCACTGATCCAGATTGTGTTGAAGTTTTGGAAAGATTCAATGACTTAAAGGTTTCTGATTCTGCCCCTGCTGAACACCCTGCTGATAATACTACTGATGCAACAACTGAGGCAGTTCGAGGATCTGCTGAACCCCCTGTTGAAGAAACAACAGACCCTACTGAAGATGAGGTTCCTGAGAATCAATCTAACCAGAATCCACAATGGTTAAGGGATCACCCTGCTGAACAAGTTATTGGCAACATACAGCAAGGTGTGAGGACTAGAAGACAATTAGAAGCAATGTTTACTTGTATTATATATCAAGTTGAACCTAAAGTTGTTGAAGAAGCAATTTCAGATCCAGATTGGATAATTTCTATGCAAGAAGAATTTAATGAATTTGAAAGAAATCAAGTTTGGACACTAGTGGAAAGGCCTAATCATGCAAATATCTTTGGTAGAAAATGGGTATACAGAAACAAACTGGATGAATCTGGTACCATTGTGAGGAATAAGGTCAGACTAGTTGCAAAAGGCTATTCTCAAGCTGAAGGAATAGATTTTGATGAAACTTATGCACCTGTTGCAAGATTGGAAGCTATCAGATTATTCTTGGCACATGCTGCATATAAATACTTCAAGGTATATCAAATGGATGTCAAGAGTGCATTTTTGAATGGCATTCTAGAGGAGGAAGTGTATTTTCAACAACCTCATGGATTTGAAGTTAAAGATCAAGAAGATAAAGTGTATAGACTCAATAAAACACTTTATGGCTTTAAACAAGCACCAAGAGCATGGTATGAGACTCTATCTCAATTCTTGGTGGACAATGGTTTTACAAAAGGCACCATTGATAAGACTCTTTTCAGAATCAATGAGAAGGACAACACCCTGCTGGTACAGATTTATGTTGATGACATAATTTTTGGTTCTGAAAATGAATTATTATGTGAGAAATTTGCAAATCTAATGAAGAGCAAGTTCCAAATGAGTATGATGGGAGAAATGAACTACTTTTTGGGATTGCAAGTCAAACAGATGAATGATGGAATCTTCATTCATCAAACCAAGTATACCAAGGAGTTGCTGAAGAAGTTTGGTATGAAAAACAGCACCAAGATATCAACTCCAATGAGTACAAATATCAGATTGGATGAAGATAAAGAAGGCAAAGATGTTGGTCAGACTTTATACAGAAGGAGGATAGGCAGTCTGGTGTACCTTACTGCCAGCAGACCTGATATATCCTTTGCTGTAGGTGTTTGTGCAAGATGTCAATCTAAACCTAAAGAAAGTCACTTAGGTGCAGTCTGTTCTCAAATATCTAAAAGAGACTTTGGGAGTAGGGATATGGTATTCAAAAGATGGAAGCTTCAAAGTTATATCCTACTCAGATTCTGATTATGCTGGATGCAAGATTGATAGAAAAAGCACCACAGAACACCGCCAATTAAAGGGAAATAGGTGGTTTCTGGTTTAGCAAAAGCAGAACTCAATATCAACTTCCTTTGCTAAAAAGTGAATACATTCTTCTTTGGAAGTTGTTGTGCACAAGTACTTTGGCTAAGACAACAATTAAGGGATTATGGAATTGAAGAAAAAGAAATTCCAATCATGTGTGACAACACAAGTGCAATTGCAATCACAGAAAATCTTGTTTTGCACTCAAGAATCAAGCATATTGATGTGAGACATCATTTTATAAGAGATCATGTTGAAAATAAAGATGTGGTGGTTCTTTATATCCCTACTGAAGATCAACTTGCTGATAATTTCACTAAACCACTGGATAGTGAAAGATTTGCTAAACAAAGAACTGAACTTGGAATTATCAAAGTTGACTGACAATCAGCAGTGTACTGGAATACACCAAGGGGATTATTCTTTGCTATGTTGGGTGAGCTCACTTAGCAGATTAGTCATTTGGTATCAACAATTCCATGTACTTATGTTTGGACAATTGAGCAAATGAGGTTGCCAAGGGGATTGGTCTTTGTCATGTTGGGTGAGCTCACTAGATAGATCAGTCATTGGTATTAAACTTCATCTTGTATTATCAATTGAACAAAATAAGGTAAAATTGAAGACCAACAAAGTACTCTCTATCGTGAGATCATTGAGGCCTATTTAGCGGCGAGTCTTGAGCCAACTCTCTTGATGACAAAGGTTGCTTTGAAGGAAACGTTACAGTCAAACTTTATCAAAGTCAAAAAGCAAATGGCGGGATATTAATCTTATCTTTATAACTACGGTTACTTGATCAAACGGTTACAAACATTTATGGATAAGTAATGGGCAACGTGTCCAGATCCCATTTATTCCAACTTTAATCGTGGTTAATACACAGTACATGGTCTGACAGTTTCAACCACCTCTGTCTATATATACACAGAGCTACACACAGAGGCTACTTACAAACTCAGATCGATTTTCCTTGAGTACACACTGTGTGAACACAAATTTATAAGTCATCTTCTTCATCTCTTTCATAAAACAATGGCAAAAAAAGATGATGTTCAAATCGGAACAAGCCAAAGTGTAAGAGGCTTTGTTTTTTATGCTAACAAAACAGATTTAGCTATCAATATCGGTCGAAGGATTAGAAGATATGTAGGTCTGGAAAATGTACTCAACATAAGATTGGAAACTATATCATACACAAACGTTGTTAGTTTTTGGAAGAATATTGTGATAAGAGAAGGAAGAGAGGCATTCACCACAACTGTAAATGCCCAGGAGATTGAAGTTTCCACAAACCTGCTGAGGGAAGCTTTTGGTTTTGAAGAAGTAATAGATGCTCCAACAAATCCTGATGAAATGGGACTGTCAAAAATGAATTTTGTTGACAAAATCAAGATCAATAATGCCACCAAATCAATTCCAGGCATTAATGTGAAACACATTGGATATGAGTACAACATCCTAAGCAAGATTATTGCAAAGAACATCTTAGGACTGATTGGGAGTATGGATACTCTGTCAGGACCCAAAATAGAACTTCTAATGATTATTTGCAGAAGTATGAAGTTTGATTGGGCTGGATACTTTATCCATTACATGAAGAAGATAACAAAAGAGGAAAAAGAAGGGACAAGGAAATCCAAGGCTTGGCCTTTGGGATTGATGGTTCAGGCCTTGCTGAATCATTTGGGTATTGCAGATGTTGCACCTGAAAAGATAAACAAATCCAGGTACAAGAAAGAGATTGACTATCATATCCCTGGTCTGGATGATGATGAAGAAGTGGATAATAAGGCCATTGAGAGTGATGGAGATGATGGAGGAGATGGTGATGATGGTGGTGAGCAGGTCAAGAAAGTTGTTAAACCTGCTGCACCAAAGAAGACTACTAAAAAGAGAAAGGCTACTGATACTAAGAAGATTACAGAAATGTTAAAGCCTAAGAGGACAAGGAAGCAAACAGCAGAGACTACTGAGTCCACTGAGGGACCAGTAGAGATTGAGGTTACTGATCCTGTTGTTGCAAAGAAAAAGACTATTGCTGAATTTTTGAAGGAGCAACAGAAGGAAGCCAGTAGAAAGAGGAAGTCTACTGTGATTGAGATTGAAGATGAGCCACTTTCCAAGAGAATGAAGGAAATTATCAAGAAAAAGAAACATGGAAAAGGGAAGCAATTGAAAATTTTGGAAGCTTAAAGAGAACAAGAAGAAGAAGGTGATGTAGAAGAAGAATGAGAAGCTATTGATGCTGAACCCATAACTATTATAAAGCCTACTGAGAATGTAGAGGTTGTTTCTGAGCAACCTATTGGAGAGTCACAGCAGTCTACTGTACCTGAGCCTGCTGTTGAAATTAGAGAATCCTCACCTGCTAAGGCTGCTGAGCCTTCTGAATCTGCCCAAGTGATGCACGGTCCAAGTAATAAAATACTCGATACCTAAATAACCAACTAGCAAGAGAACTAAGTTCAATCGTAGTATAGCTAGATAGAGTCGAGGTCGATCCCACAGAGACTCGGCTTAAATAAGTACAACGTTATTAAACTAAAAATAGATTAAAGGGCGGTCTCTGACCAACAATAACGTAAAAATAAAGGTTGACACGATAGAAAACACAGAAACTAACAATACGACACAAATACTAAACACTTACTTTTATGGTTTTCTAAGACTCTAACAAACGGTATTGATTACGCTAGTAGTAATTACTCCCCGATATATGTATATCTAATCCGAGACAGAAAAGACTTTAAGGTTGATTATATTTTGGCTACGGGAGTCATCCCCTAAACTGGATCTACTTCGTGAACGGATAGAAGATCTTTATGCTTAATTACGAATCCTTCCTTGGACAGGATAGAACATCATATAACAAGCATACTATACCAAACTAGGGATGCCGATCTAAAATCGTCACCTCGTCTAGGCAACCACCGTGGACGGGTTGGCACACCTCCTAAACGATCGGCTAACTAATGTCCTAGTAACATGACAATTTTCACAATATATCATATTAATTTATGAAAACGATGTAACAAATTGGCCAGATCTATTACATGTTTATATGAAAAATAGAAAGCACGATGTAGCCGAAGTCGTTCACAGAAAATTACTAGAATCTTGATGGCTAGATCTAACCATATAGACCGTGGTAGATCTAGACCGGTGACTCTAGAATTTGCTCGTAAAACGCCTTCGTACGGCTTAGATCTACATGAATATGGGTTTGTTAATTAACTACATCACGAAATCAATACACAAACGACTACTCCATAATGAAATAAAATAGATCTACGAATAAAAACGACATATTTGGATAGACATTACCCTCGTAGACGGATGGTCCTCCGATCCTTCAATGCAATCTCTAATCGATGAATCCATCGGCTCCGTGATGAAGAAACATATTATAAAATAAGAAGAACTATATTGATAAACTAAAAGTATTGTATTATTGTGTTTCTAGAGTGTATATATTGTGTATTGTGTGTCTCTATTTATAGGGGTTCAAACTAATTAAGAGATATACTTCAAAATATCATAACAAATAGAGATAACTCCCGGCCGATCTCAAAAGATGAAATCCCCCCCCTTGTGCGTCCCCCAAAGTCGGCGCCACTCTTTGGATTGGCTTGCCGGCTTTCGTCATGCCTTACTCCTCTTTTCGTGCTCGTCCGATCTTTATCTTCAATGCGTCCGGATTTGCTTGGATTTATCTGGATATTTAATTCTTCCATTTGTAATTATCCTCCAAAAATTATCTCAATCTACAAAATAAATATTTATCCCAAAATAAATTATATTTAAATAACGGATAAATACCAAATTATATCTTATAAACGGATAAATACCAAATTATGTTTTATAAATCACATAACATTAAATAATAAATATAAACATGTGATTTAACATAAAATATATATTATTAATCTCGATTTAAGGCCAATGTTGATGACTTTTACGGGTATAATTTGACCGTCATCACCAAGTTGTTGTTGAGCAACTTGTTGAAGAACCACATCAGACTACTGATTCTACACCTGCTGTGGAAATGGAGAAGTTGGTACAAGACCCTGCAATTCCTGCAATAGTTCAGGGGGAAGAACAGTATGCTGTTAACCCCGCTGATGAGCATATAAGTCAGGGGGAAGAAAGTGTGGTACAAATGGAGGTAGTAGGAACAAATGTACAACCTGAGCAACCTACTGACCTAGAGGCATCTGTGGAAAAACCCTAAGTTTGCTTGTTGGGACCTTTGGAGGTCGAGAAAGCCATCAAACACTCAGAGAAGGCCAACAATGCCATTTGAGAGGCATGAAAAGAAGAAGAAGGAGGAATTTTTTGATCCCAAACTTCAGCAAGTGGCTGATTATTTTCAATGGAAGTTTGGATTTTACAAGAGACAAAAGCCTGCTGCAGAACCTATGACAGACTTTGAAGAATGGGCTTTTGGAAAGTTGGGAGTAGAGAATTTGTTGGATCTAGTTGATACCACTATGCTGCAATCAAGACTGATGGATATCTTTGAAGATCAACATAAAGAAGAGGGTATCAAGTTTAGGGACCCCAGAGATGACAGTGATGATTCTTCATCATCATCTGATTATGGTGGTAATCATCCATCAGGTCCAGGAGATCTCAGTGGGACTGCAATGTTTAATGAACCAAGAGTGAAGCAGTCCACTGATGCTGGTCAGTCTACTGAGAGACAACAGACTGGACAAATGGATGAGGATTTGGAAAATCTCAACATAGATGAACAGGAGGCACAAATCAATGAAGGCAGAGATGGTGGTGCAAACAGATTGGTTGGTGAGGTAGATGATTTGTTTGTTGTTGAACCTGTTGAACAACCTGAGGGTCAACAAAATGTTGATTTGGATGAAGAAAGAGTTACTGATCTTAATGAGCCTAGTGTCAGTTCAGAGGATTCAATTCAATATCAAGACTGCATTGACACTGAGGACACTTTATCCAAGGCTGCAAACTTTATAAGAAGGATTCCTGATATCAGTGAATTTCAAAAAGAAAACATGGATGTATTCCCTGATCAGGTTATTGTGGCACAAATTACACCAGATCCAAGAATTGAAGCGGAGGTTCAGGTTGCTGAGGTTCAAACAGCACCTGAGCAAAGGTTGGAACATGAGGTACAGGTTACTGAGTCTCAAACAGCACCTGGACATAGGTTGGAACAAACTTTGGGTTTGGAGGAAACCCCTGTTGTTGTAGTTGAAGAGGCTACTGTAGTGGAGCCTACTGGAGTCAAGACCACTGTAGGGAAAGATAGTCAGCAGACTGCTGTTATTGATGAAGATGAGTAGCTGGTGGACTATGACTATAGTGATGAGGAATTTCAAATGCCTGAAGAAGAAAATGTTGATGATGAACCTCAACAGGCATTTGTACCAATTTTTGAGCAACCTGCACAAGATCCAATAATGGAGGATATTCTTGGTGCTATGGTTGAGGAAGGACCTGCCCCTGCTGGGAGAGATATGAGTAGAGCAATGGTCATCAGCAGACAAAGGGCACAATATAATGTAGAAGAGCCTGCTAATGAAGTTGCTGGAAATATGACTGATGGAGTACCAGCAGAGGTTATAAATGAGTTGAGGACTGTCAGGAATGATATTGCAAACTTAAGAACTCAACTTGACAGGCAAGAGCAGAGATTTGAAGATTTAATGAATTTGGTGGAGAATAGAGGGAGGACCACTGAAACGGTTGCCTCCAATATTACTTCCACACAATATGCTCTAGCTGATCTTGCTATGGATGTTAAGGGGATTAAGCAAGGAAATACACTAAAGGACAAGATTCTGAAAGAACAATTTGAATCCATTCATAAGAAACTTGACAAACTTGCTGAATCACCTAAGCCTGCTGAGGCTACTGTTGCATCTCACCCTGCTGTACCAGATCCTAAAATCACTGAAAGGATAACCCTGCTGGAGCAAACAATGCAAGAAATGATCACAGCTATTGACACTAGGACTGAATTATTGAAGGTCAAATGAACAACCTAGTGATCACACAGGAGAGCGTACTTGGCCTGCTGACCCGTTTTGTTGATGATGTCAATAGGGGGGAAGAGCAAACAAGCAGAAGCAAAAGAAGCTGCAAGGATTTTTGCAAAGAAGAGATGGGAAGCTGATACAAATGCATATAGAGAACCTGCACCTGGAAGACTTCCACTCACTGATGATCTTCTCAAACAATACAAGAAGATATACTACAACAGAAGAAGACCTTATCATGACAAGGGCTTTCATGAAGGTCTTAACTCATTTTTGAGTTTAAAATTTTGGGAAGCAAGAGTTAAAGCCACGAGGGCTTCAAGAAGACATGGAAGAGGTGGAAGAGGTGGTAGAGGTGAAAGTAGTTTACCTACCACAAATGCAAAGGAATCACTGAATGAATTCAAGGGAGTTTACATGAAGTTAGGCTTCAGGGTACATCAGATAAATCTAACTCTTCCTGAAGCTTGGCACTGGTGGAAGCAAGTGAATCCTCACATTGACTTCTCTCTGATTGAAAATGACTGGATGAGAGAGATGATCATGGAAATAAGAGCTTACCAAGAACAAGCAGAGAAGTCAAGAGAGGAAAGGGAAAGAAGACAGTAGATCAGCATACTTTACACTGTTTTATCTTTGTTGATGCTAGACTGTAATAATTTTTGAACAAATGATTATAATGAGAATTGACTAAGTTTGTTCTGTTCTTGTTTTTAATCTTTTTGCTTTGCTATTAAAAGAGGGTATTGGCATCATCACCAAAAATGGGGAAATTGTTGGACTTATTTCTAAGTTTTAGTGATGAGTGCCAGACTAGCTGTTATAGTGCAAAGGCAAAAAGATGTCTAGATCAAATGTATAGGTTTATTAGAGTTTGATCTTTGTATAGGTTTGATCAAACAAGCACTGTAATGGCCAGCTGACTTATATCAAGTGAGATCGGGTCTATATCGAGTAGGGGTAGCTATGTCGATGAGACTAGTCAGAAACGCCGAAGATCGAAAGGTGAGGGCTCAAACTCAATAAATGAAGGCTAAGGCATCAAACTTAGTAATTAAAGTCAAGGATATGGAATCAGAATTTAGGGAAGTCTGTGATGACCTAAGCTGATTACATATACCTTGTGTACAAGGTCTAAGTTCCATAAGTTGGATGGTGATTGGAACTTAGTTATATGCAAAAAAATGTATTCTAACTTCATAAATAAAAGTTAGATAAAAGAAGTAATCTGCATTGTGTTTTAAACACCACAAAATTTGATATATCCTACTCATATGTACTTCAGCAGACTCATAAACCTGTTGATACATATACCTCGTTTTATTCAAGATTACATTGGAAGAAAACAAGGATAAGGATAGCTAACTATCTCTGATTTACCAAACAAATCAATGGTAGAGATTAAAAGAACGTTGGGATGATTCAGGACTTTATCCAATGGATACAAGTCAAAGGGTGGACGATCGCGATTCTGTCAAAAGCGATCTGACGTGTGTCAAGATTTATGAACAAAGTGATGTAAACAAGTCAAATGGGACAAAATCTGGAACAACTACATTTGAATTTCAAATACAAGTCACATGGATTCCTACCTATAAATAGAGGACTCCTAATTCAGTTATGATTGATGAACATTAAGAGAAAAATATAGATTATCCTGAGCTGCAAATTCTGAGTGAAGTAAAACACCCTGTTGAACCTATTGAGCACAAAGCTACTGATCCAGAGAAAATCTTGAAGTGTAATCTTCATTCAAGCTACATCAAGTTTACACACTTGAAGACTACAAGCTGCTGATCATATCATCCTGATCAAGCTGCTGCAACTGAATCATTTACTTGATTCAATCTTTCTTTTACAAGAATCTACTGAAGACAGTGAAGCATCTGTTGGGTGTGAAAGAATGTTGTTTGTGGTGGAACTGGTGAAGAGGCAATCCTACCCTTCAAGGACTAGTGGAAGACTTTGGAGCAGCAATCCTTCCTGTTCCTAGTTTTTAGTTTGTGAAGCCATAGTCATTGGTGAAGGACAAGAAACCTTAGAGATTTTTGTAACAAGTACATCTAAGATCTCTAGTGAATTACCTCCAACATCATAGGAGAAGAGTGGACTGACATGATTACACCACCTGGACCACTATAAAATCTGCCTACTTACTTTCTGCACTTACATTCTGCATTTAGTTTATTTAATACATGAACCTACTGAATCTAGCAACTGAAATCACACACATACACTGTTGAGTATCTAATACTTAGTATCATATTTTACAACAAGTAATATGGCTTAATTTTTGATATAATTCCGCTACACAAATTCAGTAAGTTCAATAGTTAGCAGACTACTGAAGGTCAGCAGACTACTGATGTATCAGCAGGCTGCTGAAGTTGCTGAGTTTGTTAACTCCAAAAGTTTTAAGAGTTAAGTTTATTCACCCCCCCTCTAAACTTAACCAAAGCCTTTTCAAGGGACCAACAACCATATCCACCAGTATCTGATGCATATGAACTTATATTGTGCTCTAAATGATATGAAATGTAAAGCCTTTCCTGCACTCCTCACGGGCAGGGCTCAGGAGTGGTTCAAGAAGATCACTGCCGGGTCAATCTCCGACTTCAAAACTCTTTGAAGGATGTTCATACAAGCTTTCATCACAGCCAGGCCAATCAAGAGAAACACAACTCATCTCTTCACCATCAAACAAAAGAAGGATTAGACCGTGTTACAATATCTTAAGAGATTTAGTGAAGAGTCCAGGCAGGTCCAGGACGCAGATGAGCACCTTCTGGTAACTTCTTTCGTAGCAGGACTAGGGGAACAAAGGTTATACGCCAAACTGAAAAGCAAACTCCCCCGCTCAATAAAAGAATGCGCCGAGGTAGCATACAATCATTGCTAGGGAGAAGAAGCCAATCGGTTAAGGAGAGAATCATAAAGAGGTGAGAAGGACAAACCTGAAGACAAATCTGATAAGAAAAGGAAGCCGGTCTAGGACCGGATGACGGCACCAGTCACAGATTGGCTCGGTAAAAAGAGCTTTGTAGGAGAGGGACTTCATTCCTCAAAACAGATCACGCGAGAAGGTTCTTGCACTGATGGAAAGAAAAGGGTTAACCAGGACTCCACCTTCAATACGGGGACCTTCTGAGAAAAGGGACCAAAACAAGTTTTGTGCTTACCACATGGACGTCGGGCACAATTTAGAGAGCTGCAATGCGTTACGGAAAGATATTGAGGCAGCGATAATAGAAAGAGAGTTAGATGACCGATCTCAGAATCTAGAGCCACGAGGCATGAGAGAATACAAGCACAGAACTTCACTCGGGATAGATGCAACAAGATGAACCATGAAAGAGAACATATAGATCTCCAGAACTAGATCGGCAGTTGGAAAATCATCCAATCAACATGATCAACACCATCTCTAGATGACCAGGCGATTCAGCTCATGATGGAGATAGGGATAGTGGCAGGTCTGCTGGTGCTTTTACGTACAACAAAAAGGCAGAGACTATCCGTGGAGGTGAACGATGGTCCGAACGATTCACTCCTCTTAGTCACAAATAATATTGGAATAGTTATTAAGGTACTGGTGAATAAACATCTTGTCAAGCGGATTCTCTATGATATTGGAAGCGCCGCCAATGTTCTTTACTAATCCGTCTTCCAGTCCATGAAGTTGCGAGACTCAAATTTAACACCAGTCTTAGCTCCTCTCTTCGGCCTTGCCGGACACTAAGTTCATCCTATTGGTCCATTGGAAAGGCTAACACAAGTTTAGAGGGGTGGGGGGTGAATAAACTTGTCACCAGAAACTAGATTTATAATGATTAAGGTTTAGTTTTAACTTGTGTGGAGTTGAGCTGACTAAGCTGAGTCTAAGTCGAACTGACTTATAACAAAACTGAGTCAACCGGCAGCGGATTTAAGTTATAGCCTTTATCTGGATCTTGTTGATTCTATAAGAAAAAGCTAAGTATGAAAAAGTGAATTCTGGTGAATGTCAGTTTATGAACTGTGAGTAAGTATAACGATCAGTTTTCAGTATGCTGAAAAACAGTAATAAATTCTATATAAGTAAATGACTGAATATAAATGCGTAAAGTAAGTAGAGCAAGAATTATAGTGGTTCCAGGTGGTGTAATCCGGCACGTCCACTCTTCCCCTATGTTGTAGGAGGAAAATTCCACTAGAACATTTTGAGGTAAGCTGTTACAAAAAGTCCTAAACGATAGTCCTTGACTAATCCCTAGTGTCACTATCTAAACAACTAAAGAACAGGTAGGATTGCTTTTCTCCAACTGCTTGAACCACTGGTCCTTGGAGGGTTGTATTGCCTCTTCACCAGCTACCACCACAAACACAGTCTACCCCAACTACAAATGACACAACTGTCCTTGGCTAATCCTTGACCGGATTGCTTCACAGTCTAAACCTTTGATTAAGAATCAAAGTTGGGCTGAGAATCAATAAATTGATTCTTGCTTGTGGTTCTACAAAGTGTCGAAATCTGGATATGATTGATGTAGCTTGAACACTTGAAGAAATCTAGATACGGTCTTGTTGAGCGCAAATAACAATTCAGATGAACTAGACTTGAGCATAATAACGTTTGTAAATTCGATTCTTAGTTCTGTTCTTGTGTGTTTGATCCTTGGTCTCAAGTCCTCTATTTATAGTGTAAGGTCCAACGTTTATCTTGATTGAATTTGAATTGTTTCAACGTCTATATTTTCAGAGGTGTCAGAGACCGTTCTGACATGTCAGTTATGCACCAATAAAAATCCTTGATTTATAACGTTCGAATGTACTCTCAGTTTCTTGGATGGATGAGTATAAAATTGAGTATCCTGTTCAGTTTATACTGAGTGTGTCAGTTTTCAATTTGTTAATTGACTTAGAGCATTACCTGAGTTTTTACTCTTCTTCAAAACTTAGTACTCTATTTATCTGATTTTATATGACTTAATCAGTTTACACCATTCCTTAAACAAATCATCTAAGATATCATTGTCCTTATGATTCGTAGGTCTGCTTCAAGATCCATAAAGTCAGTTCAGGCCATCACTAACTTACGTGAATTCTAACTTTACAGTCTCAGCTTAAGTCTTCATAACTGATTCTGAACCCTCAGTTCTTCAATCTTATACAATTGAGTCTATGTCCCTCAGTTCTTCAAATACTCGAGTTTGTTCCCTCTGCCTTTAGTTCTAGATAAGTCAACCGAGTATGTGTCCCTCAGCGAACTTACTTCCTTCGGTTGTGAGTACGACTTCAGTTTTAGGTGTACATCTTCAGTTTTATGTCATGTTCCGGTTTTCTAGATGATTTCAAGTTTTTAGTTTTACGACACTTCTATCTATTACAATGCTTGTCTGATATAACCTATACAATTATCAGACTCTAGTAAAACCTATACATTCAGTTCTAGACATCTTTTATCTTTTCACTATAACAACTTGTTTCAGCACTTCATCAATGGGGTGTAAACAAATAAGTAACTAAATAAGATGAATCATCATCAAAACTAAAATTTTATTCCCAACACATCCCATGGGAATGATCAGACTAGCCACTATATTTGGCCAGAAACCAAAGGGCAGGACCTTTATGGTGAATTATGTGGTAGTAAAGGCCCCATCTGCTTACAACATTATTATGGGGAGACCAGCCTTGGTAGATCTTAGAGTCGTCATCTCTCCTGCTCATATCAGCCCAAAGTTCCTAACTACATGAAATCAAATAGGATGTGGAGGCAGCCATGAGCTGCTACACGGCCACCATCCGGGGAAAAGACTTAGTCCAGCAGGCTTTGATGGAAGAGTTAATCCCAGGAGAATAAGAGAGTTGGTCCTCAGAAGACAAGGTTGAAGAGGTCAGCCTTGAGGATGATGCGCCATATTTGACAGTCAAGATCGGCTCCTGGATCCCAGCTCCACAGAAGATGCTTTTTATCGATTTGTTAAATGAGTTCAGAGATTTTTTCGCTTGGAAAACGGTAGATATGCCAGGTCTGTCCCCAGACTTGGCCTTACACAAGTTAAATGTAGATCTGAGCAGGAAGCCTGTTCGGCAGAAGAAGAGACATTTCGCTCAGGAGCGAATTCTGGCCATTGAAAATGAAGTGACAAAGTTACTTCAAGCCAAAATTATCCGAGAAGTTATCTACCTAGAGTGGTTAGAAAATCCGGTCCTGGTCAAGAAACCAGATGGCAGTTGGAGAATGTTTGTAGACTTCATCAATCTCAGCAATCCATGTCCAAAGGACTGCTACCCTTTGCCAAAGATTGATCGGGTTTCAGATTCTACGGTGGGATTTGAAGTGTTTTCTTTTTTGGACACTTACAAGGGTTATCATCAGATAGACATGGATCCCGATGATGTTGAAAAGACATCTTTTATAATGGAGTTCGGAACGTTTTGCTGCATAACTATGCCATTCAGACTCAATAATGTTGGAGCAACTTACCAGCGAGCAGTGAACAAGATATATAGTAATCAGATCGGAAGATGCATGGAGGTCTATGTAGATGACCTCTTAATCAAGAGAGGGTCTATTGATCAGTACTTGATTAATGTCAGAGAGGTTTTTGGAGTACTCCGGGAAACAAAGATGAATCTCAACCCAAAAAAGTGCACGTTCAGAGTCAGATCATGAATGTTCCTGGGGTTCATGATCTCCAAAGAATCAAGGAAAATCCGGGCAAGATATACGCAATGAGGAACATGCCTCCACAATGAAGCATCAAAGAGGTTCATAGGTTGACAGGGCAAATGGCTGCTGTTAATAGGTTTTTATCTAGGCCGGCACAACGTGCCTTACATTTCTTCAAGATTTTGGGAAAATCAAGCCTATTCCAATGGAATGAGGAATCTCAGAAATCATTTAAAGATTTAATGTCCTATTTGGCTGAGCTACCTACTTTGACTTCTCCTTAGGAAGGAGAAACATTGTTGGTATACTTAGCCATATATGAAGATTAATTAAGTGCAGTTCTGGTCAAGGATCAAGATAACATGCAACAACCCATATATTAGTGAGTAAAGCACTCGACAGACCAGAGGTCAGATATTCGAATGCAGAAAAGTAGGCACTAGCCTTAGTATGCTTCCAGGAAGCTCAGGCCATATTTCCAAGTTCATCCAATCACTGTTGTAATGGATCAGCCACATCGGCAGATATTGGCATGACCTGATACATCAGGTAGGCTAGCGAAATGGGTTGTTGAGTAAGCTAAGTATGATTTGGAGTTCTGCCCTAGAGTTTCCATCAAGGCCCAGGCCTTAGAAGATTTCTTAGATAAAGGAACATCCATCACCATCGATCATGATCAGTCGAGTTGCATATCCAAACAGTGGATGATGTACGTTGATAGAGCATCTAACAAGGAAGGAGCAGAGGCAGGTCTCCTACTCATCAGCCCTAAAGGGAAAAAATTCCCCTACGCCTTGCGATTTAGCTTGTAAGCCATAAACAATGAGGTAGAATATGAAGCATTGGTCACGTGACTCAATTTAGCAACAAAGCTTGGAGCAAAAAACTTGCAGGTATACAGTGACTCCCAACTTGTTTTCAATCATATGAAGAGAGAATATGAGGTAAATGAAGAGCCAATGAAAAATTACTTTTCCATTGTCCAAAAACTGCTGAAAGGTTTTCATGATATTCAGATCGAGAAGATCTCCCGATCTTAAAATCGGAGGGATGATGCACTCTCAAAATTATCCTCCAACTTCTTATCGGATAAGAAAGTACTTGTCGAACTGCTGAATGAGTGTAGTCATGACAACCAGGATGTTCAACCTATCGTTCAGAGGAATATTAGAATGGATCGCATTACATCCTACTTGAAGGATGGAATCCTTCCAGCAAACAAGTCTAAGGCAAGATGAATGAAATTCTCGGCAGCCAGGTACTCTCTTTTTAATGATGTACTTTATAAAAAGTCTTTCATAGCACCATGGCTCAGATGCACATCAGAGGATGAAGGATATTATCTTCTTCATGAAATCCATCAAAGGATCTATGGAAATCATGCTGGATCTTGGACTCTAGCCAGGAAATGCCACATGTTCCGCTATTATTCACCTACTATATAGCAAGACGCTCAAGAACTCGTCCAAAAATACAGATCATTCCAGGTGCACGAAAACATATCGCATCAAGCTTCTCAGTCCATGACACCAATATTATCCCTTTGGCCATCAGATCAATGGGGAGTAGATTTAATTTGCCCACTGCCCCGATCTCCGGGTAATTTCAAGTTTTTGGTCGTAGCTGTGGATTACGTCACCAAATGGGTATAAGCCAAAGCTCTTACTATGATTACAACAAACTTAATTCAGAAATTTCTCAAGAAGAAAATTGTATGCTGGTATGGCATCCCAAAACCACTGATCTCAGATAACTAGGCATAATTTGAAGATAGAGTTGTTCATGCCTGGTGTTCGGAGCTAGGGATAACCCAACTCTTCACAACAGTGGGTCACCCAAAAGCTAATGGTCAGGTCGAGTAGACCAACAAACAGATATAGACTGGTCTCTAAAAGAGATTAAAAGAAGAAGGATCGAGTTGGGTTGAACATTTACCCAATATGTTATGGGCGTACAAGACTACGCCGAATGCACAAACTAGGGAAACACCTTTCTCCTTGGAGTATGGAAGTGAATCAATGAAATGATCGGACATCCTTCACCATGATCTGAGCTCTACATAGAAACTGATCAAGGGATCAAGCTCAAAAATTCAAAAGATGATCTAGATGAAGTTCGAGATGTCGCCTTCAACAAAATGGCAAAATACAAGTAGAGGATTTCTCAATACTATAACTCATGGGTGAGACACTCATACTTCAAAGAAGAAGATCTTATGCTGAGAAAAATGAAGTCAGCAGACAGACCTCAAGGCAAGCTTGACCCGAACATGAAAGGCCTCTATAAAGTAGTCAAAGTACATGACAAAGGTAAGTACCAACTGGCTGATTCTAATGGAATGACCATTCCCCGGGATTTTAATGAGAACAATACCCTCAAATTTTATGTCTAGGAAAGGTTCCAGAATTCAGTAAGTAATTTTAACTTTTCCATTTCAGTAATGTTATTTCAATAATTTTTACTCTATGAGTTATCAAACATAAGTTATTTCAATAATGATTTATTTTTTCCATTGTGCGTAATGATTTTACTAAGTCTACATGATAGACATCAAACTGAGCGCTGCAGGTCAAACTCATCCTGTTAGCGATATCAAAACAAACTAAGTATATAGGAAAACATTAAATTTATGAGCTCTGCAGGTCAGACTCAAACAGATGGCAAAGGCCCAACTCCTTAAGTCTGCAGGACAGACATCAAATTTCTGAGCTCTGCACGTCAGACTCAAACCATTTGGAAAAGGCTAAACTTCTTAAGTCTGCAGCACATACATCAAATTTCTATGCTCTGCAGGTCAGATTAAAACAGTTGGCAAAGGCCCAACTCCTTAAGCCTACAGGACATACATCAAATTTCTGAACTCTACAGGTTAGACTCAAACTGTTGGCAAAGGCCCAACTCCTTATGTCTGCAGAACATACATTAAAATCCTGAGGTTTACAAGTACAACTCAAAGGTAAAAAATTACATAAACTACTAAGTATGCCATCCAAAAAATTTAAGTTATTGCATGGCATACTAGGGGGCAGGACACCCCACTACGGATCGAAGTACTTGAAATAAGTGCTCAAAATAAATTGAAGGCAAGAAAACTTAACAAAATATCGCATATATTATAGAATTATTGTACATAATACAATTTGAAGTTTTTCAAAGAGAAGACAACAAGTACAAGACTAAGAGCTAAGACGCTTCAAAGGTCGAGTTTTGCCCGGGATTAGTTGAAGAAGGAAGATTTTTCCTAGTACCATTTCCTTGAGGCAGCTTGGCAGGAGTAACTGAAGCACAAGGAGCAGCCGAAGAAGGAGCTTGACGAGGAGCAGTAGAACGTTGGGGGGTGTACACAATGTCTACTCCCTATCGGAACTCCCTCATACGGGTCTCAAAGACCTCACCCATGTCCGGATGGTACATCGTCTTGTGGACAAGATTGTCTGCCTTATCCTCGCCGACCCCCAGGGTATATGTGTAGTTCGTGACAGGGGCGAGCAAGGTCATTATGGCTAGATACAACCCGTTAGAGGCCTTGTACTCTTGAACGGCTTTAGTAGAAGCCTTAGTAGAGGTAGCCTCAACCTGGGCCTGATGAGTCTGAGCAGCAGCTTACAGTGCATTCTTCTCAGATTGGGGATTCCTAATCTCCCATTCTAGCTCATGCTCGGCCGCCAAATGTTGTCCTCTGTCTCCTTGAGGCTTGCATTATATTTTGACTCCGGGGCCTTCAATTCAGTTACCTGGGCCTGGAGTTGATCCTGGAGAGCCTAAATCTCTTGATCTTTGGACTTAGTTAAGTCTTTAAGCCACTGTCTACGGTCAGAAGACTTTTTCTCCAGCTTGAAGATATTCCCCTCTAGCTTCTCCACATAGGTGGAGGAATCATGATGTCTTTTGAAGGTCTCCTTGCCTACATGAGTCCCCTGCACAGACAAGTTATCAGAAATATGATCAAGTCAAAGAACCGAAAATACATGTATGACTTACATAGGCAACGACCTTGAGGCCAGCATCAACCAATTCCTGGTTGGAAGCAGAGAAAGTGGGTCCTCACCAAGGATTGCCTCTTCCTCCTCCTCTTCCCGAGGAGGAGGATCCAAAGTAACCTCGGGAAGAGGGTATGATCTGGATCACCTCCATGATAGACCTCTAGGGTTGGTCTCAACAACCTCTGTTCGGCCCCTCGTTATAAGTTGGGGTCTGTCCTCTAGTGTGAAGCCATCCAAGTCAATGAGAGTTGTGATATCCCTAAAGAAGGGTGGGTCACAACGTCATCTAGCAAGTTAGCCATTAACTGAGAAGTAGAGGCGACTAATGTGGAGCACCCAGATCGGACAATTGAAGCATCCCTAATAGGAGCCTCCGGATCTTGATCTCTCTCAATTGAATCACTTTCTTCAGGCTAGTTCTCTTCAACCTCACCTCTGGCAGTGGATAAGAGCGCAGCTAAACCCTTACGGCAAAATGCATAAGAAAAATGGTTAGTCAACAAGAAAAAGAAAAGCATATGAAATAAAAAGTACAAAAGGAAAAAGCTCCTACGGGCATCTCTATCCCCGATGGTAAAGGCCACATAAGAGGCATGTCCTGCCTTGGCCAGTCGAGCAGCATCGATCAGCTGAGAAAGAAACTGGTTGACCTTAAGAGAAACCCTCGAGTCCTGGATAGCCTGTAATACATCGACACTGATGTTATCTGGGCAGACGTATTTCGGTTGATCATCTAACCTCCATTGACCCACTTGATGACTCCATTCATGAAAAATAATGAAAACTTCTCCTTCCACCTCTTGTAAGAAGATGGCCCATCTGAGAGCACCAGAATACTATTCAGAGGGCCTGTTCGGCATGCAAATAGTGCCACCCATGTGAAGCCCTTACCTTATTGATTTGGTAGAAGGCTCTAAATAATCTAACGGAGAACTGAACTCTGACCATCCGACAGAAGATGGCAAATACTATGATGCTCCTAACCCCATTTGGGGAAACTTGGGCGGTGCCAATTTCATAATGGTTCAATACAGCCATAAAGGCTGGTCAGAATGGAACCTCAATCCACCCTTGAATTAGGCTGAGTAACTTCACAATAACCATCCAAAGGCTAGTAGGACTATCGATTAGGGGTAGTTGGGACTAAGGGAGAGTACGTTGCCAACTTTATTATGTATTCCCTAAAGATGTTGGCTATTCCTTCTTAGGAAAGAATTGAGTCCTTAGCATAGCTTCTTATGACAACCATTGTAGCTCTATGGGCATTGAGATTTAGAACAAAGGTGGAGGTACCAGATAAAGGACAATAAGTAAAAAGTTGAGAAACAGAAGTAGGAGGAACCCAAGGAATTTCCTCTATCTCTAACCTATTTACTGATTCCCGTAGTTTTGGATCAAGCTCAAACAACCTAGCTTTGGGTTCTTCTACCTCTGGATCTGATTCAAACAATCTCTCTACGGAAGCACATGATACAGACTTGAACGAAATATAATGAACAAGAATAAGAAAAGAAGCTTTGTAAGTAGGTTATAGATTTGAAGGAGGGGAGAGATACCGGAAATCGATACTGATAATCTGAGATTTAAATTGCAAATGAGAAGACAACTAATTCAATATGGGTTATAACCCCCAAACAACGCGATTCCCGAAACAATACGTCGTATCAGACGACGTGGGCAGAAATGCCTCGAATCCCGGAGTAGTTATGACAACATCATAACGGCAACCTTGCCACCTGGCAGAGTAGATTATTATAAAACTTTACAATTTTGAATGATAGAGCCCGAGTAACACCTCTCGTAGATCTGGCCGACCATGAAAACTCAGCCAGATCTCGGGGGCTTATGAGGAGAGTCAAACTAGCCCTCACCATGTGTCATCTTCTTATTGGTAGGTCATTAGATATATACTACAAAGGGCCAGGAGCCCCACTTCATGCCTAAGGGTGGACCTCTGCCCCAGGATGGAGGTCTGACATGTTCTCCTATATAGACCACCGCATGTCGGCTCGGTTGTCATGGAGAATGGGTAAACGCTGTTCGGGCCGAGACGGCCTAAGGGGCTCGACGCAAGTCAGCTAGAGCCTTCCTTATCCGAAATACGCACGTGCTTATAATATAAGATAATTATGGGAGGATCCCTAAGATCCTTTAACCATTAGGACTCTGATCCTAGAATTTAAACTATACGTAAGTATCTTCTAAATTCAAGGGTTCACACATTTTAGAGTCTTTGATGGACACGGCACAAAATTTCCGTGGACGAGATGCCCTCTATATAAATGATCCCAAGGAACTACTAGAGACTTGATTTGTGAACAACTACATGATACGTATGCAACTTTGGATACTACTTATTCCAAGCTCAGTCTAAATATATTAAAAATCTCCTTCATTTTTAGGGTTTTAGTCTTGAATTATTGTCACTAGGGTAAGTTCTGCCCGTAATTTCATATAGACGAGATCTAGCATCGTCAGGACCCAAATGAAGATCCTTTCTAGCTTGATCAGAATCTACAACCATAGTTGGTGTATACCAATTTGGAAAAAATATTTTGATGTATGTTTCTTTTGAGCAAGAATAATTGTTTTTTTACTGATACTCTGATTTTTGGTTATTACTTAGCATACTCCAAAATATGCAACTATCATCTTTATTCATTCTCAAAATCATTTTCATTTGAGTTACACGTGTCTTTAATTTTCAATCACACTGCATGAAGTATTTTCAACTTCTTATCTGCATAGTCTGAAATTGTAAACCCCACCTTTTGTTTGAAGGGTTGTGGTACATATTTTCATTGTGTTCCAAAGAATAGTTTTGAGGAGTTGTTTCTCTATTTTTAAGTTCTTCCTAGTCTTAGAAGTCTAGTAGGAAGTTTTTGTGAGTTGTCGTTTTAACGCTTTCTAATCATGAGTAAACAAGCAGTTACCTTCCATCACACCACAGACGTTCTTGCTTCCTGTTGACCTTTACCAACCAAGTTTTCTTCCGAATAATTTGCACCCGAATTAAATCTTACCGCCCTTGTACCTTTTGCCCTAAAAGTATTTTACCATATATTTTCTTCTTAAAGAGGGTTTGATGTTTTACTATCTTGAACCTGACTTTGTACGACTCCAGTATAAACTGACTATTAAACATACTTGATAAAACAGACTCGAAAATATACAAATGCTCAATCTCAAATAAAATGTATTCTTGACACGAGTCCCCGGCAACGGCGCCAAAAAATCTTGATCGCATGCAAAGCACTTACTAGCAATAGGACTAGGTCTATCGTAGTAGACTACTGGCGAGTCAAGGTTGAATCCTATAGATACTCGTAAGAACGCTAAGTAATCGAGATTTAATTGTCACAATAACAGTCTACATTATATAAGAAGAAGTAAAGTGGTGCCAATAAACAAACAAGATTATGCAAGTTCAAACGGAACAAACAAGAGTTTTTAATGTATTAGTCTAATTATCAGTTATTAGTTATTCCCCCTATAACATGCATCAATCATCCCCGTTGGTAAATTAAAATTCATTGTCAGCTACGAGGGTGCAATCTACTAACCCTATCTACTTCCATTGTAAGGACAACAGACAATCTATATGCAACTAACCTTCTTCGTTGTTTGTATTAGGTCATATGCAATAAGTTTTAGAGATGCCGGAACGAGACAAAAAACCTCCCTAAGCAGCTATCAACACTGACTAGCATGTTCCTAAGGATCCATCAAGACTATGTCCAAATTAACACTTCACCTTGAAAGTCCTTCATGTTAATTTACGATGACATGCAAATAGTTGATCAGGCTACTAACATGTAAATTAAATATGTCGATCAGCGTAGCTGGCGCCGATTATCATGAACTATGATTTATTAGGTATTTAGATCTATGATATAGACCATCGCAGATCTGTAGAACGCAATCACTACTTCATCATTTCTTAACCAACGAATCAGATCTATACATATATGGGGTAAAATAAACTAACTACTACATAATTAAGCTAAATAAACAATTAAAACATACTAATCAAATAGAACAACGACAGATCTACATCTTGGAAAAGACATAAAATCATACCCTCTAAGATGAGTGTAGATCTCCCCTCGGATCTCTTCTTAGGAGGCGAATCCGTCGACTCCGTGACTAGAACTCATAACATAAATAAAGAACAAAGAACTTTTATTGCATTAAACTTGTCTTGAAAATTGTACTCTTTATTGGACACATAGAATTCTGAGGGCAATGCCTCTTATTTATGGCTAAATAACCCGACTTAGAAACACCTAGAACTACCCCTCGTCCAAGAAAATGTGTTTTGGAAGATTCTGGACTCTCGATAAGTCGACGGCAGCTTCCGATTAATCAGGGGTTTTTTCATCCTTTTCTTTCTGCCGACTTAATTTGGAAGGTTCTGGAATACCCTAGGCCCAATACTTTCGTTCAGCCTGCTCTAGAATTGTCCACAATGCTTAGCCCTATCTTTCGTATTCTGAAAATAATCAAATAAAGCACGAAATAATATCGAATACGGGAAAATAAACGTTAAATGCAAAATACTCGACTCACGAACCCGACATATGATATTCAACTCAAATGGTTCATAATTATAGGTCGAAACAACTATTTTTAGCTCATAATAGATAGAATGTTGATGTCGTAGGATATACTATTTTAAACATCATCAGTTAGTACATAAGTCTTCACTTTACTCTGCTGGTACTTGGCTGCCTTCACTTAGCTGATCTTCTGTCTTTCAATTCACTGAGCCGTTCTACCAGTCTAGTACAGTGCTTGTCTGACTGAACTTATACAACATGTCATACTCTAATTAAATTCATATACATTACTAACTTATTTTAGGCTTGCTATAACAGCTAGTATGACCATCAACAAAACAAATAAAATGATCCTAACAATCTCCTATAATTAAGGGGATTAAATCATCTTTATCTCTTCCTTAGGGAACACAACATCATATTCCACCAAGGACACGTCTCACGCAAGCCTAGGGCATAAGACCCTCTATATAAACGACCCTTAAGGAAGTACGAGGACTTGATTCCTGGCGAATTAACATCATCTGTAGGTAGCTTGAGATACAACATCTCAAGTCCAGTCTAAACACAACAAACCACCCCCTCTTTCTCGTTTTTAGTGTTCTTGAAGCTTGTGTAGATGTCACTAGAATCAAGAGGCCCCATACTTATTACCCGACAATTTCCAGCTTCGTCACAACTCCTATCATAATATCATGAAATGTGATAATTTTTTTATCATATCAACTTAAATTTTTTGGGGCTACCAACCAACGGGAAATCATACTACGTCTTGCTTCTTTAAACAAATAGGTAAACCATATTATTTATGATTTTGAAAGCACATTGCTTCATTTTTTACTGAATAAGTTTCAATCTCCTTTTTGTTTTAATTGTTATTCTTACACATCAATAGATGATTATGTTTGAAGCAATTAACTTGTTAGGGTTATCGTTGTATAATATTAGGGTAGTGATTGGATTAATTTTTTTGATTTAGTTCGATAACGAAAATGACATCATGGGAGAAATATGCAGCTGAGCAATTTGTATTTTGGTGGGTATCAATGTGATTGTTTGTTTTGAAATACGAAACATGTAATAGATTGGGATTTATTGTTTTAGTTTTGAGTTGATCAAAATATTGTTGTACTTGGCGATAAAAATTCACTTGAGGGCGGGAAGGCATGTGAAATTATTATATTTCTTTGTATTGTATTACAGATTTTGTACTCGTATCAGCACGTCCCTAATATAATTGGTTATTGAATTGATTGACATATTTTTTTCAAACAAAAAATACTGATGAAATTTTGGATAACAATATAATGAAGTGTTTTAAGAATGTGAACCATACGACGAATAAATGTTATAATAAATTACAACAAATAATCTCCAATGTATTTTATGGTACCCCTTGACCTTATAAGGTTCTTATAAATGAAACCTTTCCTAGAATGTTTTCGATTCCTTCTAATCCACACAGTCGGCCAAATCCCCAGGTATTATATTGGGGCTCCTTATATTGCGTAGCTCGTAGAAAATTTTATTAGGTTTGTTCAATACATCATCTTTCCCATTTCAGCAGCTTGGTAAAGCCACATCAGGAAGTTAGGCATCCATTTGATTGAAAATCCAAGGCCTATTCTAGTGGCTCTATCCAACATCTATTTTCCCTCGTCATTATCAATTTTTTATGACAGAGTTAAAAACACACTCCCAATTATAAAACTACTGATAGATACAAAATATATAAACATGACCACAACATTCGGGAAAACCAAACCATATATATATATATATATATATATATATATATATATATTAAAACACATAGAGACACACACGTATATTTACTTACACGTGTTTGTTGTTCACGACAATAAATAATGTGTATAAGTACTGTTTTCTTTTATATATATATATATATATATATATATATATATATATATATATATATATATATATATATGTATTGGTGTGTGTGTCTGTGTGTGTGTATGCATATATATATATATATATATATATATATATCATACTTAGTAGTAGACTATTAAAGTTGCATCTTTGGTAGTACGCTTTTTGCGACGTTTTGGTCGTCCGGCTTTAGCGACGTTTTGGTCGTCGCTATACCAAAATTTTTGTCTTTTCCTTTTCTTTTTTTTTTTGGTTAGGTAAAACGAAGTCGTATGATTTGGTACGGTGTTATCACATCAACGTGTTTATCACTAGGGTTTTTATTTGAAGCATTCAATTCTTTGATTCGAGTTTCGGAAATTTTAATTGTGTTATTATATGTAGTTTCTATTGGTAGTAGTTATAGTCATATATGTTAGTATGCTATATTAAATTTGCATCTTTGGTCGTCCGGCTTTTTGCGAAGCTTTGGTCAAAATTTTTGTCTTTCCCCCCCCTTTTTTTTTTGGTTAGGTAAAACGAAGTCGTATGATTTGGTACGGTGTTATCACATCAACGTGTTTATCACTAGGGTTTTTATTTGAAGCATTCAATTCTCTGATTCGAGTTTCGGAAATTTTAATTGTGTTATTATGTAGTTTTTATTGGTACACTGAAACTCTGGTTTGACTTTTTGTGCACAAATGTGCATTTTGATCTTCAGAATTTTATGGTTAAGTAAAACAAAGTCGTATGATTTGGTACGGTGCCACAAAAACTACTAGAAAATAAAATATTGTAAAAATTAGACAAAGAATGAGAATGTTCATTCGATCTATGATACATAACAGATACATAAAAATAAAAAACGAGATCCAACTCCCATTTATCTTACTTATCCTTCGGTTAATTTACTTTGATAAAAGATAAGAAAATGAAAATCTTCCGAACCTTTTCTTTTTTTATTTCTTTTTATTAGTATTAGTTAGGGTTAAGTCTGACATGCATAATATTGTACGACTAACAATTCATTTATTCGAGTTTGGGAAATTTTAATTTTGTTATTATGTAGTTTTTATTGGTTCACATAAACTCTGGTTTGACTTTTTTTGCACGAAGGTGCATTTTGATCTTCAGGATTTTTCCCACATGTAACCTTTTCTTTGCAACATGCAGGCATATTGTCACCTCTAGAGGATGGTTTAAATGCTTTTCTAAGCATTGAAGTAGGTTGATATCTTCTTTATTTTTGCTAAAGTAAATTTATTGCAGACATAAAAACTATAATCGATGCATAAAAATAGTGAGGGCACACCGTGCATCGCACGGTGGCCCCCACTAGTATATATATATATATATATATATATATATACATGCATACAATGTTGGTCTCATGGAAACCATTGGTCAAGTTTAGAGGGTAAGTGAATAAAATTGACACTTTCAACTTATTCTAGAGTTGATAACTCATCCCTGTTGACTACTCTACTCAGATGGGTTATATGCAGCGGATATATAAAAGAATTTTGAATGTTGTTCTTTAAAATTGTTTGTGCCTATATTTTTAAACTCAGCAGAGCTTGTGTCAGTGCAACATTGGTAAGCAAGCAGATTTTGTGTTAAGGTATGAAAGTAAATTGCAGTAAAGTAAATGGAGAAATAAAAACACAAGGTTTATAGTTGTTTAGAGTGATGTAATTCTTTAATCCACTCTTCTCCTGTGATGTTGAAGGAATTAACTATCGTTGTTGAGGTATAGTTACAAGATACCACAGACAAGATTATTGTCCTTCAATGATAGCTACAACTTCACGATCTTGAAAACTTAGTCCTTGGCCGGTATGATTGATTTTTCACTAAGCCTGTTTCATTATTCCTTTGAGGGTGGGATTGCCTCTTCAATAGCTCCATTACACAAACACATCTCCTTCTCAGATCCTTGTGAGAAGGCTTCTACAATAGTCCTTCACACCTTAGCAGATGCTTCACTGTCTAGAAAAACATTCGTTGAAAACAAAGTTGTGGTTGATTCATGAAAGTGATTTAGCTTTGAGCTTTGATCTGGATTAGAATCAGTAGCTCAGTTTCTTCATGTGTAGGATACTAGATAAATCTTGATAAACCTAGCACTTGAAGATTTCTTGATCTTGCAGTTAAAGCTTTTGCAGATTGCAGAGAAATTCAGGGCTCAGTAGTGTAAACTTTATAGCCCAAATTGCAGTAATCTTGTTCTTAGTGTCTTCTTCTGGTTGTGAAGTCATCTATTTATTGTTGAAATTCCATTGTTCAAATTTTGAAATCTTGTCGCTGTTCTTTGGATTATTCTGAATATTCCTCTAATATTCTCTGCATATGATCATGTGTCAGTGTCAGTGTTTTCCTGACATGACAGACTGCCAACCAATGAAAATGCTCTAATTGAATCCGTCAAGATATCCTGTTAACTACTTTTTAAACTCCACCATTGACTGACCCTTGATCATAATAATATTATTGATCATTGTCCTCAAACTTGTCCTTGAATTAACCAAGAAATGGATCATTAAACTTGTACTATCTCAGCCACATATTTGATTTGGCTCTACTGAGATGTAATATTAATTCAGTTTAGCTGAGCTAGCTTTGATTTTCTTAGCGGAATGTCTTGATTGAGCTTAGCTCAAGTGACATGATTTTCATATGATCTTAAGTTGGGAGATCATAGTACACCATATTTTCAATAATCAAGATTCTTCATCACATTTACATAGAATCTTGAACCTTCAATAACCAGTTCAGGTGATCACAGACACACCTGAATTCTAACTTTATAGTCTCAACTTAGTCTTCATTACTGAGTTTGAAACCTCTGTCTTCAGAATTCTCTATTGAGTTTAATCGCAGGCTTCTCTATTGAGTTTGAACCCTCTGCCTTCAGCTCATCTATGGATCCTAGACTCTACTAATTTTTCCTAAATATCTTCTGGGATCCTATAAGCTGACTATTACAGTACTTGTCTGATTAACCTATACAATATCAGACTCTAATAAAACAAATACATTCAGCCAATATTGGTCCCTTGTAAAGGCTTGTGACAAGTTTAGATTGGGGTAAATAAACATGTCCTCTAAAAACTTTCTCTCATAAGTAAATTGGTACTTAAATGATTACGGTGTTAAGATAACTCAGCTGAGAAAAGGTCTTGCTAACTTTTTCTACAACTGAGTTAAATGCATTGGAATATATTTTAAAGCCTTAGTTATGTTTGAAAAATCAGTTGTTGAGTTCTCTTTGAAACTATGCTGTGTGAAATTATGTTTACTGGTGTAAGCTGAATTTGTGTTAAATTGGATAAAGTAAACACACAAAAACACTAATATAAGATACTGTAAGTAAATGCGTAAAGTATATATCACAAAGTTTATAGTGGTTTCAGGTGGTGTAATCTTATCAGTCCACTCTTCTCATGTGATGTTGGAGGAAATTCACAAAGTTCTTGAGTTAACGTTACAAGACACAAAGTAAATAATGGTTGCCTTGCCTAATCCCTAGCTTCACAATCTTCGAGCCTTAGTCCCTAACATGTAGAATTGCTATATCACGAAGTCTACTCCACTGGTCCTTGAAGGGTAGTATTGCCTCTTCACCAGCTCCACCCCAAACACAGTCTCCTTGACTGTAGCTCAACTGTCCTTCACACCACCATGGTGATTCACAGTCTAAGCTTAGATTAAATAAAAGTTGAGACTTTAATCAAGAAAAGTGATTCAACTTGTGTGTGAGCTTCTTCTTGATGTATATAATATGTGCAATAAGCTCTGTGTTCTTCAAGTGTTGTTTTATCTTGATGATTTCTTGAATGCTCAAAAACACTTAGAACATTTCTTGATATTGCAAAATAGCACTTGGAATTTATTTTTTTGAATTGAATAATTCTTCCCCCCTTATTGAGTTTATTTGTATCTCGGATACTAAATTTGTATAGACTTGTTAAAAACTTGCTCACTCTTCTTGGATACAACGACCTCTATTTATGGGGGTTTTTCCAACATGAGGAATTTGAATCCTTGTAGCTATTTGTGGTCCTGCATAACACATATTTGATGTCAGTTGCCCTTTCTGACAATGACAGTCATTCGAACCAATAAGAGTGAGTATTCTCCAACGTTCTAATTAATTGGATGTTTGATAGTTAAAACTGAGTTTTCCAATTCTTCAAATTCCAACTGACTTAGAGCATTAACTCAGTTTCTACTCTTCTTTAAAACTAGTACTCTTAGTTCATCATGCGATCCTTTATTTGTGAGATCAAAGTACACCATATACATATTATTAACTAAGTTTACAATGTCCTTATGTAACCTAGATCTTCAATACAAGATCCATAAACAAAGTCCAGGCCATCACATACTTACCTGAATTCTATCCTTATAGTCTCGGCATTCAGTCTTCATAAACTGAGTTTGAATCCTCAGTTCTTCAGTCTTCAAAACTGAGTCTAATCCCCTAGTTCTTTATAACGGAGTTTGTGCTCTCAGCCTTGAACCTTCATCTTAGAATATGGTCAACTAAGTTTGGTCCCTTAGTGAACCATTCTAGATTCAGTTTCAGCTTGAGTCCTAGACTCTACTGAAACCTATCTATTACAGTGCTTGTCTGATATAACCTAAACAATAATCATACACTAATAAAAAATATACAATCAGTTTACTAGACATCTTTTTGCTTTGCACTATAACAACTAGTTATGGAACTTCGTCAATGTGGTAAACAAACAAACAATAAATAGATGAATCATCATCAAAACTAAATTTTATTTCCAGCAGTCTAGACATCTTTTTTCGTGCATCTATAAAAGCTAGTCTGGCACTCTTCATCAAAACAAAATGATTTCTAACAATTTCCCCTTTTCTCATCATGTCAATACCCTAAACACTTAAGCAAAAAAATTTAAAACAATAAAAAGAAAAAAGCTAAAGATTTTTCATTATAATCACTTGTTCAAAATTATTATAAAGTTAATTTTGTATAGGGATAAAAACATGATGTTTACCTATCTAGCTCTGTTGCTTCTTCTTTCTCAAGTTCCTTTTCATGCCATGCATCCCAAGCATCCCAAGCATCTCCAACTGTTGCTTGAATCCCTGCAATTTCAAAACATCCTCCAGTGTAGAGAAGTTTGAATTCATCATATGAGTCTAGTGATGATGGAAGTGAAACTTTCTCACCCTCATTCTTATTCTTCAGTTTCTCCAACTCTCTCTTTGCTTTGATTTTTTATAAGAAATTTTTGTTTCAAGGAAAGAACTAAGTCTTCAAGCTCTGATTTTCCATAGTATGGCTTCTTCCTTGGGTTGAACTCCTTCTTGAACTTTTTGTATATTTCATCAATTCAAGTGACTCAGCCAGGTGATGGAGTCCTCAGCTCATCAAAATCTTCGGCAAGACTATTTTGTTCCATCACTCTCCTTATATCTTTTGCTTCTGCTATATTACTTTCCCCCTTAGTGGCCTCATAAACAAACTTAGCCACCAAAAGAGAAAGCTCTTCTCATTCAGTAATTCAGGTAGCTCAGCTAACCTTCCATTAGCTCCATTCTGGTCCCAACTGATTCTGTGTGTTTCAAAAGGTCTTCATCAGTCTTTTAATTATTCTTTCTAAATGATTTGTCTTCATTTCTCATAAATCTATCTACCTAAACAAAAATTGTATACATCAAATTATTGTTTGTCTTCGGCATTTCCCCCTAATAGTATGTTTCTTCAGTAGTTCTCCCCTTATTCTCCACTAAATTCACCATGCTATCCATTTTATCCTCTTGTGCTTTGAGCTGAGTTTGCAGCTTTGCAATTTGTCCTTTGACTTTCTCATTCTCAGCTGATATAGTTTATGTTACCTATGGATCCTCATGTCTTTATTGTCTTACCACCATAGCAGTCATTGGATCATCGGAAAGACTACTTGTCGCACTTGATTCTGATTTTGATTTTGTTGAGCATGTTGAACTTCATGCGTTCTAGTAGCACAGGGATTTTCTCCTTTGACTCACTCTCTGAACTCCTCACTGAATACCTTACGTATACCACGTGAAAAAGATAGTTCAGGAGATGCGATTGTGGGTCTGATAGTTCAATGGTTTGAAATTCCACTAGTGATTTTCCTTCAGCTGTCTGATCCCCAACTATCTGCTCTCAAACTTGTTCATTGAGAGGTGGTTGTTTGTCCTGTGAAAAGGCTAAACACAAGTTAAGAGGGTGTGTGAATAAACTTGTCACCAAAAACCTAAGACTTAAACTAAAGCTAGATTCAGTTATAAACTTGTGTGGAGTTAAGCTACCAAAGCTGAGTAAAGGTCAACTGACTTTTGCTCAAACTGAGTTAACCGGCAGCGGTTTGGGTTTTAGCCTTTATTATTAAATATTCAGTTATCTGCTTGATTTGAAATATGTTGTGCTGACTCAGTGACTAATGTCAGCTGAGTTTGTGATATGATGGATAATACAAAGATATAGTAAACAAACAATCACAATAATGAATATTATATGTAAAGTCCATAAAATAAATAACACAAAACTTATAGAGGTTCTAGGTGGTGTAATACTGTCAGTCCTCTCTTCCTCTGTGATGTAGAAGGAAAATTTCCACAAGAACTTTTTGAGGTGGCCCGGTTACAAAAAGTCCTAAACAATTGTCCTTGGTTAATCCTTATAGCTTCACTATCTACACAATCAAAGAACATGTTGGATTGCTGTTCCCCAACTACTTCCACTGCTCCTTAAAGGGTTGAATTGCCTCTTCTCCAGCTCAACCACAAACTCAATCTTCCTGACTACAACTCAAATGTCCATCACACTTTCTTGGTGTTCCACCGTCTAACCGTTGTGTAAACAAAGTTGAGACTTTGAATCAAGGATATGATTCAATTTGTGTGAGCTTCTTCTTCTTGATGTATATGATTTGCACAACTCTACTTATTTTAAGTTTTGTTATATTTGGACAATTCCTTGAATGCTACATGTACACTTAAAAGAGATTTGATCTTGATCTTGCAATGAAGTATGTAGCAGGAATTCTTTAAATTCACTTTCCCCCTTAATTCATGTTCTTCTTGATGATTTAAAATCATAGAACTCCGCACTTCTTCTTGAAGTAAAAATGGTCTATTTATAGGAGCTCTTCAATGTTTCAATTTGAATTCTTATAACTGTTTGTGGTCCTGCTAATGTACGTTAGGTGTCAGTGTCCTTTCTGACATTTTCTTTAACCAATCAAATTGCTTGATTCTAACGTTCTGATTTTTCTTTAGATGTGGAATAACTTCAGCTTGAGACTGAGTTTTGGAGTATATCAGTTTTTAGCAGGTATAACTGAAGTTTTTCAGTTCTTAGAGCATTAACCGAGTTTTTACTCTTCTTCAAAACTTAGTACTATGTATTCATCTGATCTTTATTGACTTGATCAGGGTACACCATATAGAATTATATCTTCTAAGATATCATTGTACTTTTGTATCTTAGGTCTTCATACAAGATCTATAGAGTCAGTTCAGGCCATCACATACTTACCTAAAGTCTAACTTTACAGTATCGGCTTATAATCTTCATAAACTGAGTTTGAACCCTCAGTCCTTCAATCTTCAGTAACTGTGTCTGTGTCCCTCAGTTCTTCATTAGCTGAGTTTGTTCCTCAGCCTTAAGCTTCTATAGTTAAGCCAACTGAGTTTGATCTATCAGCAAACTTACTTTCTTCAGTTTCAAATAATGGCTAGTTGTGTTTGTAAACTCAGTGGGTTTTCCAAAGTCAGTTTCTTAGTTTTAAATCTATTCTTTTACAGTGTTTGTCTGATTCAACTTATACAATTATCAGACTCTAATAAATCATATACACTCAGTTCTAGACAACTTTTTGCTTTGCACTATAATAGATAGTTATGACACTTCATCAATATGATTTAAACAAATAAATAAAGTGATGAATTATCAAAACATAAATTTTATTTCCAAAAGTGGTGTAAGAATACAACTCAATGCATCATTATTCAATATAGGTGAGGTATCATCTATTACCAATACTTCTATATGAGCCGCAGGTTGCTCAACATTTAACTTAGCATTTTGACATTCAGCAGTATTAGATAACTCAGCAACAAGTTCGTATGGACTTATTCTTTTAGGCATCTAAATAGGAATTTGATGTGTAGCCCCTATCAAAGTTCCATATGTGTTAGCTAATGTTTGAAACTGCACAGATTCCTCACTCATAGAATGTGTTTGATATTCAAAATTGTTTCATCAATATCCGTCAATCCATCACCTTACTTATCCTTTTCAATTGACTTATCTTCAGCACATATTTCTTTCTCAACAAGCTGTTTCTCTCCACTTTGCTTAGGAGTCTCAACTGACTTTTCTCCCTCAGTTAATTAATTCCTCTCAGCAACAGCTGAACTCAATTCTCCAACAACAACATTCTGCTTAGGGTCCGAGGAATATTTACTAGCTTTCTGCATAGGATCCTCATCATCATCAGAAGATGATTAGTCGTCATCGTTTGGCTTGTTCCTTGGTTCAGCAATCACTATACCTCATTTCTTCTGTTCGTTTTGAATTGTTTCATGCCCTTCTGTTAGGAACTGAGTATAATCTACTTTATAAATCAGATTATCAATGTTCAGCAAACGTTTCTTAGATTGGATTATCTAAGTTGTCCAACGTTTCTTAGATTGGATTATCTAAGTTCGCTGTTTTGTACTCATTCTGAATTTGTTGATTCCTTTAGAAGATTCTTGCCAACGTTTCTTAGATTGGATTATCTAAGTTCGTTTTTTCGAGCTCGTTATTGATTCCTGTAGAACATTCTTGCCAACGTTTCTTAGATTGGATTATCTAAGTTCGTTGTTTCGAGCTCGTTATTGATTCCTTTAGAAGATTCTTGCCAACGTTTCTTAGATTGGATTATCTTTCTTAGATTGGATTATCTAAGTTCGTTGTTTCGAGCTCGTTATTGATTCCTTTAGAAGATCCTAGGGCAAATCCCGTTCTTGATGCATATCATTTGGTCAAAGCCTTCGGTTAACTAAAGGTAATCAAATATCTCCTTTCGTTCTTGTCTTTATTTTTTCTCGTTCTTGCATATAATTATAAAAAAAAAACAAATTGGTTCCAGCCTTCGTTCATCCTTGCATCGTTGAATATAAAATATACAACATAAAAAAAAGGTGGAATTGTCGTCATCCTGATTGCTCTTTTCCCAGGTTCTTCTTTTCTTGCATCATCGTTAAAGCAAAATGAATTCAGCACTTTGAGTCTCCTTCTTGTACGTTCGTCATTGCGAAAACAAAAGGAAAAAAATTATTCCTGCTTGTTATTTGTCTTGGTACGACATTCCACCAGCTTGGTTAATAATTGATTCGAAGCCACCGTCTGTAGTATAGTCTTTTTTGTTAATTCCTTGCAATCGCCGTTAAAGACAAAAAAAGACAACAAGTTGACCTAGTTGTTTTATTTTAAATAGATTTCTTTTCTTTTAGTCGGCCATGTTTAAAAAAAACACACCAAAAAAAAAGTGGTTGACTTAATTTCTGTGCCCAACAAAGCTTCGGCCAGATTAAATAAAAAAAAAAGGATATTTCAAGTTGTTAGGATCCCGACTTTGAAAAAAAGACAAATCTTATATCCTTATAGTCAATCGCAAACCACCTAGGATCCCGATTTCCCCGAAAAGTGAAATCATCTATCCTTAATTATCTTTTCATATCTTGCAACTCTACCTTACTTCCATAACCATTCCACTCATCTACCATCTTAGTTCCTTTGTAGGATCGTTGGTTTCGATTGCTCGATTCTCTGATTCGTTTGAAAAAGGGGTTACCTTACAACATAGAGAGAGGGTGAGTGTAAACACGAGAGTTGTAAGGTCGAATCTTGCATAATGTCAGAAAGAGATAGTACTGTGCAAGGTGTTGTTGAAAGAGATTTCTTTCGTACACGTTGTTTAATTGGTGAGAGGCGATGTTCTATGATTATTCAGCCGGACTGTTGTGCTAACTTATACTTAGTACGTATGTGACCAGTAAGTTATCGATTCCTACTATTCCTTATCCCCACCCTTATTTGTTGTTGAGGATTAGTGATAGGGGTACGATACGAGTTACACAACATGCATTGATTGCATTAAAATATAGTATATATGAAGATGAGGTGTTATGTGATGTAGTTCCGATGCCCGAGAGCCACGTTATACTTGGGAAACCATGGAAAACTTCTAGGAAGGTCGCATATTAGGATCCCATGGACAGATACACAATATGCCATAAAGGGAAAAGGTTTAAACTTCTTCCGTTATCCCCGGAAGAGGCTCACAAAGATAAGGTTCGGGTCACTAAAACCTTTAAGGATCATGTAATGGAAAACAAAGCTCGTTTTAAACTTGAAACCGAAAAAGAAAAAAGAATTGGTGGAACAGAAAAATGAAGAGATTGTTAACATTCGAGATGAGGAGTTGAAAAACGATGATGATACGAGTGTAGTGGAGATGAATATTGAGAATGATCCAACATTGGTGGATATTGTGGAGAAAAAAGTGGAGGAGGCAAAAGATGCTTCTATATTAATAAATACTTGTTCGAGTTCTTCCTTGTTGTCAATGCAGGTACATGGCGATTACCCAATTGAGGAGAGCTCGTTTCCTACGGTGGTTCTTGATCGTAATCACATTCGTGTCAAACTGGATCATACTTATTCTGATCCATTTTCCGAGAGTATTGACACTTATATGACTTGAACTCGCTATCAGTATTATTTTGTTCCTTCACATGCAATTATCCACAAATTTATGCAATCGAAGTCCCACACTTATGATGATGCATTTTTTAAGCATGACTATGCATCAAAGCATGCTATTGATGAGAATTTATATATTTGACTCCTAATTAAACCCGGTGTTCGATAGGTGATCTTTTGTGTTTGTTCATGTTTTATTGGTGACGGTGCTCAATTTTATGACGTCCTATTGATTTGAGGACGAATCCTTTCCAACCGGGAGAGAATGATGTGATCTATGGTGGGCTTTAGAAGGAAGAAAAATCAGAAATCCATTGTGATGTAGAAGAGGCGCAATCATTTATGTTATTGGCCTGAATAAACTCTTAAGTATTTATTTGAGTAATTAGTCTTTTATTATCCCACATTGGTTAGATAGCCTTTTACTTTTATCATTATTTTTATTTATTTTTATTTGTCCCACATTGCTAAATTGGCAATTGGTCTCGGTGTCTGTAGCCTTTATAAGGCACCTAGGTGGTTCATTTACAAACAGTTTAATTTTGAGTGAAAATTTGATTATGTCTTTTGACTTGTTTATCACTTTCGAGTGAGGATATCTTTGTTGTAGAGTTCCACCCTTAAAGAAATTATCAGCGCCTTGAGCAAGCGTTGTGGCGTTCTTGTCAATGTTTCTTAGATTAGATTATATAAGTTCATTGTTTCGAGCTCGTTATCGATTCCTTTAGAAGATTATTTCCAATGTTTCTTATATTGGATTACCTAAGTTTGTTGTTTTGAGCTCGTTATTGATTCCTTTAGAAGATCCTAGGGCAAATCCCGTTCTTGATTCGTATCACTTAGGTTTTAGAATCTTAGAAGAGTGTCTAGGATCCGTTTTTGAGCTGAAGACTGAGGTATCAAACTCAGTAGAGAAGGTTGAGGGTTCAAACTTAGTAGAGAAGACTGAAGGCTAAGATTTCAAACTCAATAACAAAGATTAAGACAAGGCTATAAGGTTAGAATTCAGGTAAGTCTGTGATGGCCTAGACTAACCTTTTAGACCTTGTATTGCAGACTTGAGATCCTAAAGCAAATGTTATTATGGCACTGACACAGACACAGATCATGCAGCAGATAATTTCAAAGGAATATTCACAAAAATCCAACAACATCTATTCTGAATTCAAATTTTGAGCGTTTGATTTTCGAGTATAATTCAAGGACTTCACAAACAAGAAGAATGACAATGATTTTCATTGCATTCAAGCTACCAGTTGCACTGATGAGTCGTAAATATTCCTACTACCTATTGAGCTTTTAACTACAGAATTTAGAAATCTTCAAGTGTTTATCCTTACAAGTTTGATCCAGTTTCTACACTTGAAGACTAAGATGTTGATCTTACCATACTGATCAAAGCTCTTAATGTTGAATCACTTTATTGATTCAACCCCCTTTTTCAACAAAGGTTTTCTGGACAGAGAAGCACCAGCTGAGATGTCAACGACTGTTGAGTGTGGTTGAGCTATTCAATAGGCAATCATACCCATGAAGGAATAGTGGAATAGCTTAGGGAAGTAGCAATTCTACCTGCCATCTAAGTGTTTAGATCGTGAAGATGTATCTAGCAGTAAAGGACAATCATCAATCTATTGTGTCTTGTAAATGTACCCCAGGAACATAAGTGAATTCCTCCAACTCACAGGATAAGAGTGGCCTAAGGGATTACACAACCCTAAACCACTATAAACCTTGTCTTTTTTACTTTTGCAATTTCCCTCCTGCAAAGTACTTTCTCAATCTTATCACATCAACTGCTAACTTACCAATTTGCTAAACACAAATCTCATAGATGAGTGCACAACACTTATCTCATCAGTTTTATTAGAACATCATGTTTAAGGCTTTAAGTTTTATCCACTCTATATAACACCATAGAGCTGAATAGTCAGCAGACTATTTACCTAGTAGAGTTATCAAAACTCTAAAAAAGTTTATAAGGGTCAAGTCTATTCACCTCCATCTAAACTTGACCAAAGTCTTTCCAAGGGACCAACATGATCATTTGTAGCAATTCCATCCAGTACTATAAAACTTTCTTCATGTGTCTCTTCACCAGCCTTAGACACATCTTTACCAACTCCTAAAACAACTTCAGGCACAACAGTAGGCTCAACTAATTCTTTATTTGCCTCTTGTCCCGAGTTTCATCCTCCAGCAAAGCAGTTTGCTCGGATGCATCAACAACCTTTCCTTTCTCTTTCTTAGTTTCTCTATTCTTGCGAAACTCGTAGCTCATTGCCTTTACCAAGAGTTTTATTCAAATGCTTCATGGCCATGGTTTGATAGTTACTCGGCCAGGGTTTGATACTTACTCTATGTATCAGAAAAGATTGCTTTTCAAGACCTTTTTTGTCAACAGCAACCTTCCGTTTCTTAGACTTTTTGGCCTCAGCTAGATGGGTAGGCTCAGCTTATATAATGAGTTCAGCTGACCTCCTAGTCTCAATTGTGCTTTCTGAAACCTCTTTCACATCCTGATTCTTTTTCTTCTTTCTTTCCAAAGGTTCTTCAGATTCTTCTGGCTCCTCAGAAACACTTACTTTTCATGAGGTGATTTTGTTGTGTTTGATCTTCAAAGGATTAACGGCCTTAACTTTGACACTTGGTAAGTTAAAATGATTCAACAAGAACTGAATCAGGAAACCCAATGATTTCCTGACAAAGAATCTTTCAGCTCTTTTTATTTTCATCATCCATCTCTTGATTTCGTCTCCATATATTTTCTTTATTTGATTCACCATGTAGCCAGGCCAGTTGAACTTCAAACCTTCGTAACTTATCACCATCTAATAAATCTTGGGTCCAGAGAAAGTATCATATCCACCTATAGTCCCAATAATGTTCTTAGCTAGCAACTGGTGCAACATGTGAAATTACTTGTATATATGGTTTCCATTGATAGAAAAAGACAGTTTGGCTTATGTAATAATCAGTATATAATTTACGAAATCTAGCTTGTTAATTTCAAAAGCTTATGGGTTTGTTGGTGTTTTATTTTTTGCAAAACCAAAAAGCATTCTAATCCTCCTCGGTGACACTTTGATTCTTACCCCACTGCAACCATTTCAAATTCTTCTTGCAATGAAAATACCTCTATATTTGCCCAAAACTAGCACAGGCTCTCATAGCCGATTGATGGCACTTAAATATTCAGCGAATTCTCCAACCCTTTAACCTTCTCAAAACATTTTCTGATTTCCTTGGCGAGGTCTATGTTTCCAGCATCGTGAATAAACCTTAAAAACTCATGCTAACTGCGATGAAAACATCCGAGGCAGACATTGTTAAAGAATTTCTTGAGAAAATATGAACTTTTGCAGAGAGTATATTTCTTAGAGAATAATTAAAGCGTATGTATTCGTCTTTGTAAGGTTTTTGTTATATAGGCAGAAACGGTACCGCTCTAGCAGGCATGAATGTTTGAAATTAGAAATCCCAATAAAGGCAATGTCAGAACTAGTAATATCATGGCACATGTACCGTACTGTGCACCAAAATGGTACAATCTTTCACAACTGTAATAAAGGATAAGGTTAAAATCCATTTCAACTTTTGTTGAATTTTCATTATAAGTTGATCTACGCATGCTCCTTCAACAAAGTGGTTATGACCCAGCTCGGCTTAACTTCATTCAGCAGTGTATTATGTTTAGGGTATATTTTACTATATTTTCGGGCTTAATCCCTAAACAATTTACCTTGTTTTTAAAGGAAATAAATGAGAAAAGCATGTTTTTAACCAATAAATTCATATAATGTTCATTGAGGGTTTATAATTTAATTAGGAGGAAATATTGGGATTAAATGTTATTTTGTTACACATTTTATTATTATTATTATTCGATGACTTGGTGTAACAATAATTTTGCAGAAAATAAAGAAATGCAAGGGGATATTATTTATTGAGAAGATTTATGTCATTTAATCAAGCATTTCAAAATAAAGAAGAAAATCGGATCAGCATTTGAAGGATAAATCAGATCAGAGCGAAAGAGTGGAGTGGGGAACACGGTATACGAAGCACAGTGTGAACGCAGAGAAGTGGCACGCTCGGTCGACCGAGCCTTGCTATTCGGTCGCTCGGTCGACCGAGCCAAGAGGTTCGGTCTACCGAGGCTGCAGAAATTAATCCGACGCGTTTGTAGATCCTTCCCTATGTCGGCCACAGACTCCTATATAAGCAGCATCCATTCGAGCAGAAACAGACATCCAGAAACATCAGAAAATTAGTATAGCAATTAGCAATAAATTAGATTCATAGATAGTCTTTCTTTTATTTTTCTTTCAATTTCAATTCAAAGCAAATAAGGATGTTTTTGAAGAAGATGAGTGGCTAAAGGCCGAGGCTAGAACCACCAATGTGAAGCCCCCATCGCCGGAATAAACAACGATTTTTGCATTTATTCGTTCTAGTAAGTTTCTTGTTCTTCCTTCATGTTTTGAATTGTTCCTGTGCAATGTGTATGACTATACTTGTGTTGCATGCTGATTGAATTTAGACATACGATAGTTGATAAATTCATAGATTGCCGTGAAGGAGAGTGATAATATTTCTTCTAACAAACGAAAGTTGAGGGAGAATATTGTTAGATTAGGATTTTATATCCATATCTTTGTTCCGTGAATTCGTTAGTTGCATCGAGAGGTGGACTAGTTAACGGTGTTAAATCGAGAGAGGAAACGCCTTTTTAGTAGATAATAATCCAAGGCTTGCAAACGAATGTGCGTCTTTCTTGTTAATTTCGGTGGGGTGGTGGATCAACGGTGCTTCTAGTTTAATTATAATTGTTATGGAAAGATTGGTTACGTGCTAGTTTTTATTTTCAATTTTCAAACTATTTGTTTTATTGTTTTTTAATCCAAGATCGTAGTCATCAACCTTACAAAAGAAAATCGAAAGCGAAAACACTATTTTCGTACAAGTCCCTGCGGATACGACCCGGTTTCATCACTATAGCTGCGAACCTTCGCACTTGGGGTTGACATCGGTTTTATTTATTATATTTTATCACTGCTTTGCATAAAACCGCAAACAAGTTTTTGGCGCCGTTGCCGGGGACTTGGCACGGAAAGTTTTCGTTTTCAGTCTCTGTAATTTCTGGACGGTCGCTAATTCCGGGGCGTACTAATCTTTCGTAAAATAAAATTTAAAAAAATAAAATAAAATTCATTTCGGTCGACTGAACCTGACCTCTCGGTCGACCGAGAGTTTTTTTATTTTATTTCTTTTCTGTTTTCGCTCGTGATAGTCTTACAATATTTCGCTCTGTTATATTTGCATTTTTTGAGCCTTTGTTTGAGTCTGTTTTAGTTTAGTTTTTAGTTGTTGAGTCTAATTAAAGGATTATACTTAATTTTAAAATAAAAAAGAATAATTATTTTGACCCAAACATTTGGTTCGAGCGTGGTTTATGCAAAATCGAACTCACGGGGACCACTTTTATATAACCGGAGCTAGAAGCGAACCATCGTTCGACCGAATAGACGTTTGGCTCGACTCGCCGGATCGACGGACGAGGCAAAGCGATCCTGAAGAATACGTTGAGGAAGAAGCCCAAGTTGAGGAAATGGCGAGATCAAAGGACATTGGTAGACTATGCCATGCCATCTCTTGTGAAAGTAAATCTGCGATCGTGATTCCTGAAATCACAGCTGATAATTTCGAACTCAAAACTTCTTTAATCAACTTGGTGAGAGGTTCCACATTTCATGGCTTCTCCATCGAGGACCCACACGATCATATTCACTCATTTCTAGAATCGTGCGGGACTACTTTAATCAAAGGGTCACCGAGGGCGCCTAAGGATGAAACTTTTTCCTTCTCACTTTGAAGGAGAAGCGAAAGAATGGTATAAATCTTTACCGATCGACTCCATTACTTCGTGGGAGGAGTTGGAGAAAGAATTTACGAGCCAAGATTACTTTCCACCGCAAAGACGGCTCATCTTACGAATCGATATTCACTTTTGTGCAAGCGAGAGGGAATCGTTTTGCGATGCATGGAAACGATTTAAGTCTCTCTTGAGAAAGTGCCCCACCATGGGTGGATAAACAAAGATTGGTCAACACTTTTTATAGTGGTTTGATTTGAATTGACTAAGGAATGGTGAATAGTCTCACTGGAGGTGCATTTCGAGAAAGACACGAAGAGGATGGACGTTGTTTGAAGATATTGCAAAGTATAATTATGCCCCTACCTATAAAGGTGCATCCAGTCAGAAGAGCTCGACTCCAGGGAAGTATGAGGTAGATGAGACCACACTTCTAAAGGCTCAGTTAGCCGCACTACAGAAGCAAGTGGCGGCAATGAATGTTCAAAGTCTTGTATGTGACAAGCGCCATGGCCAAGGCCATCACGAGATTGATGCCGCCTTGACCCGATCTCTCAGTCAAAGGCTGTGCAAAACAATGTTGTCTCGCCAAAATTTGCGATACTATTGGGCACACATTCCATCAATGTCATCTATTGCTGCATTCAGAGGAGGTGAATGCATTCAGTTCTCAAAATTATCGACCTTTGGGTCAGAATCAGAACACTCAAGGGTTTAATTACTGGAGTGACCCTTCTAGGGTAGCAAATCCCCATCGCCAGGCCCTAGGCCTAATCGAACAATTTTCAAACCAACTCTCGACCGGCATGGAACAATAATCCACCGGTCAATCAAAATCAAAATCAGAATCAATCATTTCAGATCTTAGAACAAAAGTTGAGTGAGCAAGTCACGGCCAACACTCAGTTGGCAAATGCATTGAGTACTTTGACCAGTACAGTGAGGAATTTAGAGGTGCAAATGGGACAGATTTCGGGGCAGCAAGCAAGTCGACCTCAAGGTCAACTGCCGAGTTTTACTGAGAAGAACCCCCGAGGGGTTAACGTGGTCCAGAATGACCAGAATACTTGCACCGATCTGGCTGCACCATGGAACTATGGTCAAGATGAGTTGAATGTCGTAAATCTGAGGAGTGGGAAAGCGGTTGGCGGTCAGGCCAACCAGGGAAACGAATAGCCCCTCCTGCGAGCAGAGAGGCAGGAGGGGAAGATCTTTTTTCTCCTCAGAAGGATGCTAGGACGTATGTTGAGCCAAGTGAAAAAGGAAATTCTGAAAGAAATGTGAGAGTTGAGAATACTGCTGAAAAGAAGTCGGATTCTAAGTTGAGTTCTAGGAAGCATGTGAGGTGGAAAGGTAGGGAAGACAAAGCAATCAATCATAAGACAGCAAAGAAGAACTTCACCTTTGAGGAGGACTTTGTTGATCTCCTTACCCACCTAGCAAGAACAATTTGTCATTAACGATCGATAAGGAGTATAAGAAGGTTATCGATTTGCTCAAGAATATTGAGGCAAACATTCCATTAGTTGATCTTTTGGTAGGGATGCCAAAGTATACAAAGTTTATAAAGGACTTGATGAGTTCGAAGAAGAAGCTTCAAGAGCTCGAGCACATAGTGTTGAATGAAGAATGCTCCGCAATAGGCCGGACTAAACTTCCTGTGAAGTGTCCTGACCCTGGTAAATTCACGATTTCGTGTACTATCAGGAACATGGATTTCCATAATGTTTTATGCGATTCGGGAGCATCAGTCAATCGATGTCTACTTCAATCTTCCAATCTCTTGGATTGGACCAATCTATTACTCTTAGACCTATTTCTCTTCAACTTGCGAGATAGAAGTGTGAAGTATGCAAGGGAATTGTAGAAGATGTGTTGGTCAAGGTTGAGAACTTCATATACCCGGTGATTGGGTAATCATGACACGACCAATGATGAGAAAACCCCTTGATCCTTGGAAGACCTTTTCTTGCAACTACCCGTGCCTTACTAGATTCCTACAGTGGCGAGATAACCCTACATTTGAAGGATGAGAGTGTAAAGTTCAATGTGGGCAATGCAGTGAAGCACGCATCCAGTGACACTTGTTTAGCTATTGAGGACGATTTCAGCGATGAGTATGTTGAACAAGTGTTCATGGGTAGTTGGGATGAGGAAGAATTCAATAAACAATCTGCAACTTGGACTGATGAGGAGTGGAAGAAATTTTTAGAAGAGATTGAGAAGGAGGAAAAGGAAAGTTCTGATTACCAGGAGACGGTAAGAAAGAAAATGAGGAAGAGGCATGGTGGCATGGCCAGATTTGGAAAAGGGGATGAAACCCCTGTCTTCTGGGAGGCCATGATTCTTCAGAGCCCTTATGATAAGCTTGGAGATTTGGAGCTTAAGGGCGATAAATTAAGACCAAGTGTGGAGGAGCCACCGTCAGATTTAGTGTTGAAACCCTTGCCTCAACACTTGAAATACATTTTTCTGAGGGACGGTGATAAGCTCCCTTTGATCATTTCATCTAAGTTAGAACCAAAGGAGGAAGAAAAGCTTATCAAAGTGCTGCAAGATAATATCCTCGCCTTTGGTTGGCAAGTGGGAGATATCAAGGGGATAAGCCCTGATATCTGTATGCACAAGATCAGGACTGTTGAGGGAGCGAAGAAGGTGCGACAGCCTCAGAGAAGGCTAAACCCTCACATGCAGGAGGTCGTTAAGAAGGAAATCATCAAATTGCTTGACATGGGTATCATCTACCCAATAGCCGATAGTGAATGGGTGAGCCCCACTCAGGTGGTGCCAAAGAAAGGAGGGATTACTATTGAGAAGAATGAAAAGGGGAAGAGATTGCCCTACGGCAAGTCACTGGTCTGAGTTTGCATCGACTCTGAAGACTAAATGAGGTAACTCTAAAGACCACTTCCCTTGCCATTCATTGACCAGCTCCTTGAGAGGCTTAGTGGCAAGCAATTTTATTGTTTTCTCAGATGGCTATTCAGGATACTTTCAGATAGCTATCGACCCCAATTGATCAAGAAAAGACTACATTCACTGTCCTCAGGCACCCGCGCCACCGAAGAATGCCATTTGGTCTCTAACGCAGCGCACGGCTACATTTCAAAGATGTATCTTTGGCTATCTTTGATGGTTTAGTGGAGAAGGTGATGGAGATTTTTATGGATGACTTCTACGTCTTCGGGACAGATTTTGACCACTTGTTTACACAATCTTGATAAAGTTTTGTCCCGGTGCATAGAGAAGGACTTAGTCTTAAATTGGGAGAAGTGCCACCGGATGGTGGAAGAGGAATTGTTCGGGACACAAGGTGTCCAAAGAAGGTATTGAGGTCGACAAAGCGAAGGTAGAAGCTATTGAAAAAATGACATACCCCAAAAATGCAAGAGAAGTAAGAGGATTCTTGGGTCATGTCGGCTTCTATAGGCGATTCATCAAAGACTTTTCAAAAATAGCCAAGCCTTTGTCATCTCTCTTAAGAGAAGATGTGAAGTTTATTTTCACCCATGAGTGTGAAAGAGCGTTTAAAGAATTAAAAGACAAGTTGGTTACCTCGCCAATTCTTATAGCACCCGACTGGAAAGCTCCCTTCGAGCTAATGTGTGATGCTTCTAATTATGCAGTCGGCGCGGTGCTAGGTCAGAGAGTGGACGGAAGGTTCCGACCCATCTACTACGCTAGTCACACTTTAAACCCAGCGCAAGTAAATTATGCAACAACTGAGAAGGAGTTGTTGGCAGTAGTTTTTGCCATGGATAAATTTAGAAGCTACTTGCTTGGGTCGGAGGTCACGGTCTGGACAGACCATTCTGCATTGAAATATCTGTTGAACAAGGCTGATGCCAAGCCTCGTTTGTTGAGATGGATCTTGATTTTACAAGAGTTTGATGTTCATATCCGGGACAAGAAGGGTAGCGAGAATGTGGTAGCTGACCACATGTCTCGGCTGACCGACAATCCTCAGGTAGAGTCGGATGAGATTGGAATCGATTTTCCAACTGAGCAACTCATGACCATTGATGTGTGCGAGGTTGCTCCTACCCGTGCTGGAAAAGGTTCTCCTTGGTTTGCACCTTTTGCAAACTTCTTGAGCGGCAGATATCTGGACCCTGACCTGACATATCAGCAAAAGAAGAAATTCTTTTCGGATTTGAACTATTATGTGTGGGACGATCCCATTCTCTTCAAGCGTTGCAAGGATGGATTGCTCCGTAGGTGTGTCCCTGAGTTCGAGCAGAGGGACATTATGGAGCAATGCCATGGTGGACCTGTGGGAGGTCATTATGGAGTGGGAAGGCTGGCTGCGAAGATTTTTCATCCGGTTTCTCTTGGCCAAACAATTTTAAGGAAACAGAGAACTTTGTAAAAGGGTGTGACCGGTGCCAACGCACCGGTAAAATTTCTCGGCGAATGGACATGCCCCTCCACCCCATCCAAGAATGCGAGGTTTTCGACGTATGGGGTATTGATTTCATGGGACCGTTTCCATCCTTGTATGGGAACAAGTACATTCTGGTCTGCGTCGACTACGTATCAAAGTGGGTGGAGGCGATAGCAACATCATGAACGACCACAAGGTGGTCAAGAACTTCTGAAGAAAAATATTTTCACGCGGTTTGGTTGTGCACGAGCCCTCATCAGTGATGAGGAACTCACTTATGCAATACCCCACTAGAAAAGATTTTAGAACGATATGGGGTAAAACACAAAACTGCTACCCCCTATCACCCTCAGACGAGTGGACAAGTTGAAGTGAGTAACCGAAGCCTGAAGAGCATTCTTGAGAAAACGGTGAATTCTAATAGGACGGATCGAGAGTCGGCTGGATGATGTGCTCGGGCCTGGGATGACTTTCAAGACTCCTATTGGCACGTCTCCGTTTGAGATGGTTTTTGGCAAAGCTGCGCCACCGCCAATCGAGCTTGAGCACAGAGCGTTCTAGGCTATTAAATTCTTGAATTTCGATAGCCAGTTATGCAGAGAAAAGCGATTATTGCAGTTGCAGGAGCTTGATGAGTTTAGACTCCAGGCCTACGAGAGCTCGAGAATCAGTAAGGAAAGGACTAAAGCGCCCACGACAAGAAAATCAAGATTAGGGAATTCAAAGCGGCGAGTGGGTTTCTTGTATAATACCAGGTTACATCTGTTTCTGGTAAGCTACGCAGCCGTTGGTCTGGCCCCTTTGAAATCTTTCAGGTATTCCCTAGTGGAGCGGTTGATTTGAAAGATAAGCAGGGCGGGTTGTTCAGAGTAAATGGTCATCGGTTAAAACACTATATTGGTCAACAAAAGGAACGACCGGTGGTTTTCTATCCGAACGAGCGTCCCCTAGTCAAACCAGCTCCGATCCTTCGGCACCGATGATTTACATCTCTGTGAGTTCTTTGATGATGTTGTGTGCCCACGATGTTGCACCTCGGCTTGTGAAACGAAACTAAAAAGAAGAAGAGACGAATCATAGAGTGCGAAGTGGATCTGAAGTTTGATGATATGGCCAAGACGTTGGCGAGACTTTATTCTGTGGATTCCAAACTGTTGACCCGAGGAGGTCGAGAGTGATTCGGGATGAGGCTTCTTGGCCTGACCCGGTTGAGTTTTTATTGGTTACTCGAGCCCCCGACTATAATTAAGCCCTACTAGGACGGTAACCTAGATATCTTTTTTCTTTTTGTTTGTAGTTTATTTTTGCTTTGTTTCTCTTGTTGGTTGCTAATGCTTTCCACCTAGTGATTTCGACTATGGATCTCACTTGGGACGATTGCCCACATCATGACCCCTGTTTGTTTCTTTTTATTTCCTCATGTACTCCAGTATCTCTCGATATTACATTTGTGCACCACATTTCACATAGATTCGGTTATTATCAATTTTTGCATTGCTCCTGCTTTGTTCCATGATATTGCCTTGTCTATCATCTTTTGTGCCCCTATCCCCGAGGTACGTCTTGTTTTCCCATGGTGTGCAGGATATTTGTGATAGCGATTGTGAGCTTTTAGATAAATCAGTTTACCGGTGGATGGTCCACAGTCTACTGATTTCATCAAGCAATTCTGAATCTGGCTCCGGACCACTTCCAGAATTGCCTCCTTCGAATTACAACCAGCTAAGTTTTTCTTATTTTAAACATGTTGAGGACATCATGTAACTTAAGTGTGGGGGAGGGTTTAGAGGTTTGTTTTACATGTTATGCTATCTAGTTTTGCTCCCTTGAAAAATTTGACACTTGTTTTACATGTTATGCTATCTAGTTTTGCTCCTTTAAAAAATTTGATAAAATTTTTGAAAATTTGTGAGTCCCGAGTAACTTCAATGACATGCTAGTTTTGTAATTTGGCACCTTTAATTGTTATCAGTAGTCATATCATGTTCTAAGAATAGGTTTGGTAGATCAGATACTCACTTGAACCTCAGTACACGAACCTGTTAGATGAGGAACCAAAAATATAAAATAGTCTCCGGTTAGTTAAAGGATAGTCAATTCTAGCTGCAGATAACCACTTACTTAGTGCTGATGAAAGTTGAGAACTCGTACTCTACTCACAGTTGGAATCTAAGTACCTTAGTGTTCTTGAGAACCTTAAAAGTCTTGAATGTGTTAGAAATGATACCTGACCGGGAGTTTCCAAAGAGTTTGAAAAAAAAAAGAAAAATTTTGAAAAATTTGAAAAATTAAATTGCGGAAGTTGTTTGCGACTATCACCTCGAGTCCATTTGGATACCGCCCCAATTGGGGAGTGTGGTTTACCTTGGACAGTATAGGTTTGAGTGATCTCAGGGTGACTGCCTCTAAAGTTTAGGGGAAAGTGTTATACTTTTGAGACGCGACGATAGAGAAAAAATTATATGCTTTTTGGAACTCTAAGTCAAGTTGATCTAAACCCAGTAGAGACCTGAAAGGTATTTTGTTGGCACCAAGTAAATGAATTTAAATGTGAGTTGGTTACTTTGTTCCTGATAAATAGTTTTTGGAGGGTAAGTGTTGTAGACAGAACGAACTTCGTTTATTTAACCGGATGACTGTTAGTGCTTGATTTAATACATCAAGAGAGGATCGGTGGAAGTTTAGCGGGTTCAGCACACATAATCACTGAGTGAGTTTGATTTGCTAGATACTAGCTTGATGTGAGCATGACTACATCTCGTGTCAAATTATGTGGGTTTTTGATAGTTTGTCGTTGTTTGTTTTGCTCGGGGACAAGCAAAAAGCTAAGTGTGGGGGAGTTGTTTAGGGTATATTTTACTATATTTTCGGGCTTAATCCCTAAACAATTTACCTTGTTTTTAAAGGAAATAAATGAGAAAAGCATGTTTTTAACCAATAAATTCATATAATGTTCATTGAGGGTTTATAATTTAATTAGGAGGAAATATTGGGATTAAATGTTATTTTGTTACACATTTTATTATTATTATTATTCGATGACTTGGTGTAACAATAATTTTGCAGAAAATAAAGAAATGCAAGGGGATATTATTTATTGAGAAGATTTATGTCATTTAATCAAGGATTTCAAAATAAAGAAGAAAATCGGATCAGCATTTGAAGGATAAATCAGATCAGAGCGAAAGAGTGGAGTGGGGAACACGGTATACGAAGCACAGTGTGAACGCAGAGAAGTGGCACGCTCGGTCGACCGAGCCTTGCTATTCGGTCGCTCGGTCGACCGAGCCAAGAGGTTCGGTCTACCGAGGCTGCAGAAATTAATCCGACGCGTTTGTAGATCCTTCCCTATGTCGGCCACAGACTCCTATATAAGCAGCATCCATTCGAGCAGAAACAGACATCCAGAAACATCAGAAAATTAGTATAGCAATTAGCAATAAATTAGATTCATAGATAGTCTTTCTTTTATTTTTCTTTCAATTTCAATTCAGCAAATAAGGATGTTTTTGAAGAAGATGAGTGGCTAAAGGCCCGAGGCTAGAACCACCAATGTGAAGCCCCCATCGCCGGAATAAACAACGATTTTTGCATTTATTCGTTCTAGTAAGTTTCTTGTTCTTCCTTCATGTTTTGAATTGTTCCTGTGCAATGTGTATGACTATACTTGTGTTGCATGCTGATTGAATTTAGACATACGATAGTTGATAAATTCATAGATTTCCGTGAAGGAGAGTGATAATATTTCTTCTAACAAGCGAAAGTTGAGGAGAATATTGTTAGATTAGGATTTTATATCCATATCTTTGTTCCGTGAATTCGTTAGTTGCATCGAGAGGTGGACTAGTTAACGGTGTTAAATCGAGAGAGGAAACGCCTTTTTAGTAGATAATAATCCAAGGCTTGCAAACGAATGTGCGTCTTTCTTGTTAATTTCGGTGGGGTGGTGGATCAACGGTGCTTTCTAGTTTAATTATAATTGTTATGGAAAGATTGGTTACGTGCTAGTTTTTATTTTCAATTTTCAAACTATTTGTTTTATTGTTTTTTAATCCAAGATCGTAGTCATCAACCTTACAAAAGAAAATCGAAAGCGAAAACACTATTTTCGTACAAGTCCCTGCGGATACGACCCGGTTTCATCACTATAGCTGCGAACCTTCGCACTTGGGGTTGACATCGGTTTTATTTATTATATTTTATCACTGCTTTGCATAAAACCGCAAACAAGTTTTTGGCGCCGTTGCCGGGGACTTGGCACGGAAAGTTTTCGTTTTCAGTCTCTGTAATTTCTGGACGGTCGCTAATTCCGGGGCGTACTAATCTTTCATAAAATAAAATTTAAAAAAATAAAATAAAATTCAGTTCGGTCGACCGAACCTGACCTCTCGGTCGACCGAGAGTTATTTTATTTTATTTCTTTTCTCTGTTTCTGTTCTGTGATAGTCTTACAATATTCTGCTCTGTTATATTTGCGTTTTTCGAGCCTGTTTCGAGTCTGTTTTAGTTTAGTTTTTAGTTGTTGAGTCTAATTAAAGGATTATACTTAATTTTAAAATAAAAAAAAGAATAATTATTTTGACCCGAACATTTGGTTCGAACGTGGTTTATGCAAAATCGAACTCACGGGGGACCACTTTTATATAACCCGGAGCTAGAGCGAACCATCGTTCGACCGAATAGACGTTTGGCTCGACTCGCCGGATCGACGGACGAGGCAAACGATCCTGAAGAATACGTTGAGGAAGAAGCCCAAGTTGAGGAAATGGCAGATCAAAGGACATTGGCAGACTATGCCATGCCATCTACTGTGAAAGTAAATCCTGCAGTCGTGATTCCTGAAATCACGGCTGATAATTTCGAACTCAAAACTTCTTTAATCAACTTGGTGAGAGGTTCCACATTTCATGGCTTCTCCACTGAGGACCCACACGATCATATTCACTCATTTCTAGAATCGTGCAGGACTACTTTAATCAAAGGGGTCACTGAGGACGCCCTAAGGATGAAACTTTTTCCCTTCTCACTGAAGGGAGAAGCGAAAGAATGGTATAAATCTTTACCAGTCGACTCCATTACTTCGTGGGAGGAGTTGGAGAAAGAATTTCTGAGCCAGTACTTTCCACCTGCAAAGACGGCTCATCTTCTGAATCAGATATTCACTTTTGTGCAAACTGAGAGGGAATCGTTTTGCGATGCATGGAAACGATTTAAGTCTCTCTTGAGAAAGTGCCCCACCATAAAATTTGGATAAACAAAGATTGGTCAACACTTTTTGTAGTGGTTTATTTGAATTGACTAAGGAATGGTGAATAGTTCTCACTGGAGGTGCATTTTCGAGAAAGACACCGAAGAGGATGGACGTTGTTTGAAGATATTGCAAAGTATAATTATGCCCCTACCTATAAAGGTGCATCCAGTGTAAGAGCTCGACTCGAGGAAGTATGAGGTAGATGAGACCACACTTCTAAAGGCTCGATTAACCGCACTACTGAAGCAAGTGGCGGCAATGAATATTCAAAGTCTTGTATGTGACAACCGCCATGGCCAAGGCCATCGCATGATTGATGCGCTTGACCCGATCTCTCGAGTCAAAGTTGTGCAAAACAATGTTGTTTGCCAAAATTGCGATACTATTGGGCACACATTCCATCAATGTCATCTATTCTTTGCATTCAGAGGAGGTGAATGCATTGATTCTCAAAATTATCGACCTTTGGGTCGAATCGTAACACTCAAGGGTTTAATTATCGGAGTGACCCTTCTAGGTAGCAAATCCCCATCAGTTTCAGGCCCCTAGGCCTAATCTGAGCAATTTTCAAACCAACTCTCGACCGGCATGGAACAATAATCCACCGGTCAATCAAAATCAAAATCAGAATCAATCATTTCAGATCTTAGAACAAAAGTTGAGTGAGCAAGTCACGGCCAACACTCAGTTGGCAAATGCATTGAGTACTTTGACCAGTACAGTGAGGAATTTAGAGGTGCAAATGGGACAGATTTCGGGGCAGCAAGCAAGTCGACCTCAAGGTCAACTGCCGAGTTTTACTGAGAAGAACCCCCGAGGGGTTAACGTGGTCCAGAATGACCAGAATACTTGCACCGATCTGGCTGCACCATGGAACTATGGTCAAGATGAGTTGAATGTCGTAAATCTGAGGAGTGGGAAAGCGGTTGGCGGTCGAGGCCAACCAGGAAGCGAATAGCCCCTCTGCGAGCGAGAGAGGAGGGAGGGAAGATCTTTTTCTCCTCGGAAGGATGCTAGGACGTATGTTGAGCCAAGTGAAAAAGGAAATTCTGAAAGAAATGTGAGAGTTGAGAATACTGCTGAAAAGAAGTCGGATTCTAAGTTGAGTTCTAGGAAGCATGTGAGGTGGAAAGGTAGGGAAGACAAAGCAATCAATCATAAGACAGCAAAGAAGAACTTCACTGAGGAGGACTTTGCTGATCTCCCTTACCCACCTAGCAAGAACAAATTTGTCATTAACAGTCGATAAGGAGTATAAGAAGGTTATCGATTTGCTCAAGAATATTGAGGCAAACATTCCATTAGTTGATCTTTTGGTAGGGATGCCAAAGTATACAAAGTTTATAAAGGACGCAGTGAGTTCGAAGAAGAAGCTTCAAGAGCTCGAGCACATAGTGTTGAATGAAGAATGCTCCGCAATAGGCCAGACTAAACTTCCTGTGAAGTGTCCTGACCCTGGTAAATTCACGATTTCGTGTACTATCAGGAACATGGATTTCCATAATGTTTTATGCGATTCGGGAGCATCAGTCAATCTGATGTCTACTTCAATCTTCCAATCTCTTGGATTGGACCAATCTATTACTCTTAGACCTATTTCTCTTCAACTTGCAGATAGAAGTGTGAAGTATGCAAGGGGAATTGTAGAAGATGTGTTGGTCAAGGTTGAGAACTTCATATACCCAGCTGATTGGGTAATCATGGACATGACCAATGATGAGAAAACCCCCTTGATCCTTGGAAGACCTTTTCTTGCAACTACCCGTGCCTTACTAGATTCCTACAGTGGCGAGATAACCCTACATTTGAAGGATGAGAGTGTAAAGTTCAATGTGGGCAATGCAGTGAAGCACGCATCCAGTGACACTTGTTTAGCTATTGAGGACGATTTCACTGATGAGTATGTTGAACAAGTGTTCATGGGTAGTTGGGATGAGGAAGAATTCAATAAACAATCTGCAACTTGGACTGATGAGGAGTGGAAGAAATTTTTAGAAGAGATTGAGAAGGAGGAAAAGGAAAGTTCTGATTACCAGGAGACGGTAAGAAAGAAAATGAGGAAGAGGCATGGTGGCATGGCCAGATTTGGAAAAGGGGATGAAACCCTGCCTTCCTACGGGAGGCCATGATTCTTCAGAGCCCTTATGATAAGCTTGGAGATCTGGAGCTTAAGGGCGATAAATTAAGACCAAGTGTGGAGGAGCCACCGTCAGATTTAGTGTTGAAACCCTTGCCTCAACACTTGAAATACATTTTTCTGAGGGACGGTGATAAGCTCCCTTTGATCATTTCATCTAAGTTAGAACCAAAGGAGGAAGAAAAGCTTATCAAAGTGCTGCAAGATAATATCCTCGCCTTTGGTTGGCAAGTGGGAGATATCAAGGGGATAAGCCCTGATATCTGTATGCACAAGATCAGGATTGTTGAGGGAGCGAAGAAGGTGCGACAGCCTCAGAGAAGGCTAAACCCTCACATGCAGGAGGTCGTTAAGAAGGAAATCATCAAATTGCTTGACATGGGTATCATCTACCCAATAGCCGATAGTGAATGGGTGAGCCCCACTCAGGTGGTGCCAAAGAAAGGAGGGATTACTATTGAGAAGAATGAAAAGGGGGAAGAGATTGCCCTACGGCAAGTCACTGGGTACAGAGTTTGCATCGACTACAGAAGACTAAATGAGGTAACTCTAAAAGACCACTTCCCCTTGCCATTCATTGACCAGCTCCTTGAGAGGCTTAGTGGCAAGCAATTTTATTGTTTTCAGATGGCTATTCAGGATACTTTCAGATAGCTATCGACCCCATCGATCAAGAAAAGACTACATTCACTGTCCTCGGGCACCTTCGCCACCGAAGAATGCCATTTGGTCTCTGCAACGCACCGGCTACATTTCAAAGATGTATGCTGGCTATCTTTGATGGTTTAGTGGAGAAGGTGATGGAGATTTTTATGGATGACTTCTCTGTCTTCGGGGACAGTTTCGACCACTATTTACACAATCTTGATAAAGTTTTGTCCCGGTGCATAGAGAAGGACTTAGTCTTAAATTGGGAGAAGTGCCACCAGATGGTGGAAGAGGGAATTGTTCTTGGACACAAGGTGTCCAAAGAAGGTATTGAGGTCGACAAAGCGAAGGTAGAAGCTATTGAAAAAATGACATACCCCAAAAATGCAAGAGAAGTAAGAGGATTCTTGGGTCATGTCGGCTTCTATAGGCGATTCATCAAAGACTTTTCAAAAATAGCCAAGCCTTTGTCATCTCTCTTAAGAGAAGATGTGAAGTTTATTTTCACCCATGAGTGTGAAAGAGCGTTTAAAGAATTAAAAGACAAGTTGGTTACCTCGCCAATTCTTAGCACACCGACCGAAAGCTCCTTCGAGCTAATGTGTGATGCTTCTAATTATGCGAATGGCGCGGTGCTAGTCGTCGAGAGTGGACGGAAGGTTCCGACCCATCTACTACGCTTAGTCACACTTTAAACCCAGCGCAAGTAAATTATGCAACAACCGAGAAGGAGTTGTTGGCGTGAGTTTTTGCCATGGATAAATTTAGAAGCTACTTGCTTGGGTCGGAGGTCACGGTGCGGGACAGACCATTCTCGCATTGAAATATGTGTTGAACAAGGCCGATGCCAAGCCTCGTTTGTTGAGATGGATCTTGATTTTACAAGAGTTTGATGTTCATATCCGGGACAAGAAGGGTAAGCGAGAATGTGGTAGCCGACCACATGTCTCGGTGACCGACAATCCTCGGCAGAGTCGGATGAGATTGGAATCGATTTTCCAACCCGAGCAACTCATGACCATTGATGTGTGCGAGGTTGCTCCTACCCGTCTTTGGAAAAGGTTCTCCTTGGTTTGCACCTTTGCAAACTTCTTGAGCGCGAGATATCGGACCCGACCGACATATCGCCAAAGAAGAAATTCTTTTCGGATTTGAACTATTATGTGTGGGACGATCCCATTCTCTTCAAGCGCCAGAAGGATGGATTGCTCCGTAGGTGTGTCCCCGAGTTCGAGCAGGAGGACATTATGGAGCAATGCCATGGTGGACCTGTGGGAGGTCATTATGGAGCCGGGAAGACTGGCCGCGAAGATTTTTGATCCGGTTTCTCTTGGCCAACAATTTTTAAGGAAACAGAGAACTTTGTAAAAGGTGTGACCGGTGCCAACGCACCGTAAACTTTCTCGGCGAATGGACATGCCCTCCACCCCATCCAAGAATGCGAGGTTTTCGACGTATGGGGTATTGATTTCATGGGACCGTTTCCATCCTTGTATGGGAACAAGTACATTCTCGTCTCTGCGTCGACTACGTATCAAAGTGGGTGAGGCGATAGCAACATCGCTGAACGACCACAAGGTGGTCAAGAACTTCTGAAGAAAAATATTTTCACGCGGTTTGGCTGTCCACGAGCCCTCATCGGTGTGAGGAACTCACTTATGCAATACCCCACTAGAAAAGATTTTAGAACGATATGGGGTAAAACACAAAATCGCTACCCCTATCACCCCTCGACGAGTGGACAAGTTGAAGTGAGTAACCAAGCCTGAAGAGCATTCTTGAGAAAACGGTGAATTCTAATAGGACGGACTGGAGTCAGAAACTGGATGATGTGCTCTGGGCCTACAGGACAGCTTTCAAGACTCCTATTGGCACGTCTCCGTTTCAGATGGTTTTTGGCAAGGCCTGCCACCTGCCAATCGAGCTTGAGCACAGAGCGTTCTGGGCTATTAAATTCTTGAATTTCGATAGCCAGTTATGCAGAGAAAAGCGATTATTGCAGTTGCAGGAGCTTGATGAGTTTAGACTCCAGGCCTACGAGAGCTCGAGAATCAGTAAGGAAAGGACTAAACTGCTCCACGACAAGAAAATCAAGATTAGGGAATTCAAAGCGGCGAGTGGGTTTTATTGTATAATACCAGGTTACATCTGCTTTCTGGTAAGCTACGCGAGCCGTTGGTCCGCCCCTTTGAAATCTTTCTGTATTCCCTAGTGGAGCAATCGATTTGAAAGATAAGCAGGCGGGTTGTTTCAGAGTAAACGGTCATCGGTTAAAACACTATATTGGTCAACAAAAGGAACGACGGTGGTTTTCTATCCGAACGACGCCCCTAGTCAAACCAAACTCGATCCTTGGCACCCGATGATTTACATCTCTGTGAGTTCTTTGATGATGTTGTGCTCCCTGATGTTGCACCTCGGCTTGTGAAACAGAAACCTAAAAAGAAGAAGAGACGAATCATAGGTACGAAGTGGATACAGAAGTTTGATGATATGGCCAAGACGTTGGCGAGACTTTATTCCTGTGGATTCCAGCCTGTTGACCCCGAGGAGGTCGAGAGTGATTCCGGGATGAGGCTTCACTGGCCTGACCCCGGTTGAGTTTTTATTGGTTACTCGAGCCCCCGACTATAATTAAGCCCTACTAGGACGGTAACCTAGATATCTTTTTTCTTTTTGTTTGTAGTTTATTTTTGCTTTGTTTCTCTTGTTGGTTGCTAATGCTTTCCACCTAGCAGTTTCTGACTATGGATCTGTACTTGGACGATTGCCCACATCATGACCCCTGTTTGTTTCTTTTTATTTCCTCATGTACTCCAGTATCTCTCGATATTACATTTGTGCACCACATTTCACATAGATTCGGTTATTATCAATTTTTGCATTGCTCCTGCTTTGTTCCATGATATTGCCTTGTCTATCATCTTTTGTGCCCCTATCCCCGAGGTACGTCTTGTTTTCCCATGGTGTGCAGGATATTTGTGATAGCGATTGTGAGCTTTTAGATAAATCGTTTACCGGTGGATGGTCCACGATCCATCGATTTCATCAAGCATTCTGAATCCGCCCGGACCACTTCTGTAACTGCCTCCTTCGAATTACAACCACTAAGTTTTTCTTATTTTAAACATGTTGAGGACATCATGTAACTTAAGTGTGGGGAGGGTTTAGAGGTTTGTTTTACATGTTATGCTATCTAGTTTTGCTCCCTTGAAAAATTTGACACTTGTTTTACATGTTATGCTATCTAGTTTTGCTCCTTTAAAAAATTTGATAAAATTTTTGAAAATTTGTGAGTCCCGAGTAACTTCAATGACATGCTAGTTTTGTAATTTGGCACCTTTAATTGTTATCGTGAGTCATATCATGTTCTAAGAATAGGTTTGGTAGATCGATACTCACTTGAACCTCAAGATACCTAACCTTGTTAGATGAGGAACCAAAATATAAAATAGTCTCCGGTTAGTTAAAGGATAGTCAATTCTAGCTGCAGATAACCACTTACTTAGTGCTGATGAAAGTTGAGAACTCGTACTCTACTCACAGTTGGAATCTAAGTACCTTAGTGTTCTTGAGAACCTTAAAAGTCTTGAATGTGTTAGAAATGATACCTGACCGGGAGTTTCCAAAGAGTTTGAAAAAAAAAGAAAAATTTTGAAAAATTTGAAAAATTAAATTGCGGAAGTTGTTTGCGACTATCACCTCGAGTCCATTTGGATACCGCCCCAATTGGGGAGTGTGGTTTACCTTGGACAGTATAGGTTTGAGTGATCTCAGGGTGACTGCCTCTAAAGTTTAGGGGAAAGTGTTATACTTTTGAGACGCGACGATAGAGAAAAAATTATATGCTTTTTGGAACTCTAAGTCAAGTTGATCTAAACCCAGTAGAGACCTGAAAGGTATTTTGTTGGCACCAAGTAAATGAATTTAAATGTGAGTTGGTTACTTTGTTCCTGATAAATAGTTTTTGGAGGGTAAGTGTTGTAGACAGAACGAACTTCGTTTATTTAACCGGATGACTGTTAGTGCTTGATTTAATACATCAAGAGAGGATCGGTGGAAGTTTAGCGGGTTCAGCACACATAATCACTGAGTGAGTTTGATTTGCTAGATACTAGCTTGATGTGAGCATGACTACATCTCGTGTCAAATTATGTGGGTTTTTGATAGTTTGTCGTTGTTTGTTTTGCTCGGGGACAAGCAAAAAGCTAAGTGTGGGGGAGTTGTTTAGGGTATATTTTACTATATTTTCGGGCTTAATCCCTAAACAATTTACCTTGTTTTTAAAGGAAATAAATGAGAAAAGCATGTTTTTAACCAATAAATTCATATAATGTTCATTGAGGGTTTATAATTTAATTAGGAGGAAATATTGGGATTAAATGTTATTTTGTTACACATTTTATTATTATTATTATTCGATGACTTGGTGTAACAATAATTTTGCAGAAAATAAAGAAATGCAAGGGGATATTATTTATTGAGAAGATTTATGTCATTTAATCAAGGATTTCAAAATAAAGAAGAAAATCGGATCAGCATTTGAAGGATAAATCAGATCAGAGCGAAAGAGTGGAGTGGGGAACACGGTATACGAAGCACAGTGTGAACGCAGAGAAGTGGCACGCTCGGTCGACCGAGCCTTGCTATTCGGTCGCTCGGTCGACCGAGCCAAGAGGTTCGGTCTACCGAGGCTGCAGAAATTAATCCGACGCGTTTGTAGATCCTTCCTATGTCGCCATGACTCTATATAAGCAAAGATCCATTCGAAAGGTAAAGCAGACATCCGTAAACATCGTAAAATTAGTATAGCAATTAGCAATAAATTAGATTCATAGATAGTCTTTCTTTTATTTTTCTTTCAATTTCAATTCAGCAAATAAGGATGTTTTTGAAGAAGATGAGTGGCTAAAGGCCCGAGGCTAGAACCACCAATGTGAAGCCCCCATCGCCGGAATAAACAACGATTTTTGCATTTATTCGTTCTAGTAAGTTTCTTGTTCTTCCTTCATGTTTTGAATTGTTCTGTGCAATGTGTATGACTATACTTGTGTTGCATCTTCGATTGAATTTAGACATACGATAGTTGATAAATTCATAGATTTCCGTGAAGGAGAGTGATAATATTTCTTCTAACAAACGAAAGTTGAGGGAGAATATTGTTAGATTAGGATTTTATATCCATATCTTTGTTCCGTGAATTCGTTAGTTGCATCGAGAGGTGGACTAGTTAACGGTGTTAAATCGAGAGAGGAAACGCCTTTTTAGTAGATAATAATCCAAGGCTTGCAAACGAATGTGCGTCTTTCTTGTTAATTTCGGTGGGGTGGTGGATCAACGGTGCTTCTAGTTTAATTATAATTGTTATGGAAAGATTGGTTACGTGCTAGTTTTTATTTTCAATTTTCAAACTATTTGTTTTATTGTTTTTTAATCCAAGATCGTAGTCATCAACCTTACAAAAGAAAATCGAAAGCGAAAACACTATTTTCGCATAAGTCCTCGCGGATACGACCGGTTTCATCACTATAGCTGCGAACCTTCGCACTTGGGGTTGACATCGGTTTTATTTATTATATTTTATCATCGCTTTGCATAAAACCGCAAACAAGTTTTTGGCGCCGTTGCGGGGACTTGCACGGAAAGCACGGAAAGTTTTCGCTACTGTAATTTTCGGACGGTCGCTAATTCCGGGCGTACTAATCTTTCATAAAATAAAATTTAAAAAATAAAATAAAATTCATTTCGGTCGACCGAACCTGACCTCTCGGTCGACCGAGAGTTATTTTATTTTATTTCTTTTCTCTGTTTCTGTTCTGTGATAGTCTTACAATATTCTGCTCTGTTATATTTGCATTTTTCGAGCCTGTTTCGAGTCTGTTTTAGTTTAGTTTTTAGTTGTTGAGTCTAATTAAAGGATTATACTTAATTTAAAAAATAAAAAAAAATAATTATTTTGACCCGAACATTTGGTTGAACGTGGTTTATGCAAAATCGAACTCACGGGGACCACTTTTATATAACCCGAGCTAGAGCGAACCATCGTTCGATCGAATAGACGTTTGGCTCGACTCGCCGGATCGACGGACGAGGCAAACGATCTGAAGAATACGTTGAGGAAGAAGCCCAAGTTGAGGAAATGGCGGATCAAAGGACATTGGCGCAGACTATGCCATGCCATCTATCGTGAAAGTAAATCTCGCAATCGTGATTCCCAAATCACGGTGATAATTTCGAACTCAAAACTTCTTTAATCAACTTGGTGAGAGGTTCCACATTTCATGGCTTCTCCATCGAGGACCCACACGATCATATTCACTCATTTCTAGAATCGTGGCAGACTACTTTAATCAAAGGGGTCACTGAGGACGCCCTAAGGATGAAACTTTTTCCCTTCTCACCGAAGGGAGAAGCGAAAGAATGGTATAAATCTTTACCATCGACTCCATTACTTCGTGGGAGGAGTTGGAGAAAGAATTTCGAGCCAAGATTTTCCACCCGCAAAGACGGCTCATCTTCGAATCAGATATTCACTTTTGTGCAAACTGAGAGGGAATCGTTTTGCGATGCATGGAAACGATTTAAGTCTCTCTTGAGAAAGTGCCCCCACCATGGGCTGGATAAACAAAGATTGGTCAACACTTTTTGTAGTGGTTTGACCGAATTGACTAAGGAATGGTGAATAGTTTCACTGGAGGTGCATTTTTCGAGAAAGACACGAAGAGGGATGGACGTTGTTTGAAGATATTGCAAAGTATAATTATGCCCCTACCTATAAAGGTGCATCCAATGTAAGAGCTCGACTCGTGGAAGTATGAGGTAGATGAGACCACACTTCTAAAGGCTCGATTAACCGCACTACGAAGCAAGTGGCGGCAATGAATATTCAAAGTCTTAGATGTGATAACCGCCATGGCCAAGGCCATCGCGAAGATTCAAGTGCCGCTTGACCCGATCTCTCAGGTCAAAGCTGTGCAAAACAATGTTGTCTGCCAAAATTGCGATACTATTGGGCACACATTCCATCAATGTCATCTATTGCTGCATTCAGAGGAGGTGAATGCATTCAGTTCTCAAAATTATCGACCTTTGGGTCAGAATCAGAACACTCAAGGGTTTAATTACTGGAGTGACCCTTCTAGGGTAGCAAATCCCCATCAGTTTCAGGCCCCTAGGCCTAATCTGAGCAATTTTCAAACCAACTCTCGACCGGCATGGAACAATAATCCACCGGTCAATCAAAATCAAAATCGTAATCAATCATTTTGAGATCTTAGAACAAAAGTTGAGTGAGCAAGTCACGGCCAACACTCGATTGGCAAATGCATTGAGTACTTTGACCAAGATCAAATGAGGAATTTAGAGGTGCAAATGGGATGATTTGGGCAAAGAAGCAAGTCGACCTCAAGGTCAGCTGCCGAGTTTTACTGAGAAGAACCCCCGAGGGGTTAACGTGGTCCAGAATGACCAGAATACTTGCACCGATCTGGCTGCACCATGGAACTATGGTCAAGATGAGTTGAATGTCGTAAATCTGAGGAGTGGGAAAGCGGTTGGCGGTCAGGCCAACCAGGGAAACGAATAGCCCCTCCTGCGAGCAGAGAGGCAGGAGGGGAAGATCTTTTTTCTCCTCAGAAGGATGCTAGGACGTATGTTGAGCCAAGTGAAAAAGGAAATTCTGAAAGAAATGTGAGAGTTGAGAATACTGCTGAAAAGAAGTCGGATTCTAAGTTGAGTTCTAGGAAGCATGTGAGGTGGAAAGGTAGGGAAGACAAAGCAATCAATCATAAGACAGCAAAGAAGAACTTCACTGAGGAGGACTTTGCTGATCTCCCTTACCCACCTAGCAAGAACAAGCTGTCATTAACAGTCGATAAGGAGTATAAGAAGGTTATCGATTTGCTCAAGAATATTGAGGCAAACATTCCATTAGTTGATCTTTTGGTAGGGATGCCAAAGTATACAAAGTTTATAAAGGATTTGATGAGTTCAAGAAGAAGCTTCAAGAGCTCGAGCACATAGTGTTGAATGAAGAATGCTCCGCAATAGGCCAGACTAAACTTCCTGTGAAGTGTCCTGACCCTGGTAAATTCACGATTTCGTGTACTATCAGGAACATGGATTTCCATAATGTTTTATGCGATTCGGGAGCATCAGTCAATCTGATGTCTACTTCAATCTTCCAATCTCTTGGATTGGACCAATCTATTACTCTTAGACCTATTTCTCTTCAACTTGCAGATAGAAGTGTGAAGTATGCAAGGGGAATTGTAGAAGATGTGTTGGTCAAGGTTGAGAACTTCATATACCCAGCTGATTGGGTAATCATGGACATGACCAATGATGAGAAAACCCCCTTGATCCTTGGAAGACCTTTTCTTGCAACTACCCGTGCCTTACTAGATTCCTACAAAGTGGCTAGATAACCCTACATTTGAAGGATGAGAGTGTAAAGTTCAATGTGGGCAATGCAGTGAAGCACGCATCCAGTGACACTTGTTTAGCTATTGAGGACGATTTCACTGATGAGTATGTTGAACAAGTGTTCATGGGTAGTTGGGATGAGGAAGAATTCAATAAACAATCTGCAACTTGGACTGATGAGGAGTGGAAGAAATTTTTAGAAGAGATTGAGAAGGAGGAAAAGGAAAGTTCTGATTACCAGGAGACGGTAAGAAAGAAAATGAGGAAGAGGCATGGTGGCATGGCCAGATTTGGAAAAGGGGATGAAACCCCTGTCTTCTGGGAGGCCATGATTCTTCAGAGCCCTTATGATAAGCTTGGAGATCTGGAGCTTAAGGGCGATAAATTAAGACCAAGTGTGGAGGAGCCACCGTCAGATTTAGTGTTGAAACCCTTGCCTCAACACTTGAAATACATTTTTCTGAGGGACGGTGATAAGCTCCCTTTGATCATTTCATCTAAGTTAGAACCAAAGGAGGAAGAAAAGCTTATCAAAGTGCTGCAAGATAATATCCTCGCTTTGGTTGGCAAGTGGGAGATATCAGGGATAAGCCCCGATATCTCGTATGCACAAGATCAGACTCGTTGAGGGAGCGAAGAAGGTGCGACAGCCTCAGAGAAGGCTAAACCCTCACATGCAGGAGGTCGTTAAGAAGGAAATCATCAAATTGCTTGACATGGGTATCATCTACCCAATAGCCGATAGTGAATGGGTGAGCCCCACTCAGGTGGTGCCAAAGAAAGGAGGGATTACTATTGAGAAGAATGAAAAGGGGGAAGAGATTGCCCTACGGCAAGTCACTGGGTACAGAGTTTGCATCGACTACAGAAGACTAAATGAGGTAACTCTAAAAGACCACTTCCCCTTGCCATTCATTGACCAGCTCCTTGAGAGGCTTAGTGGCAAGCAATTTTATTGTTTTCTGGATGGCTATTCAGGATACTTTCAGATAGCTATCGACCCCACTGATCAAGAAAAGACTACATTCACCTGTCCCTCAGGCACCTTCGCTTACCGAAGAATGCCATTTGGTCTCTGCAACGCACCGGCTACATTTCAAAGATGTATGCTGGCTATCTTTGATGGTTTAGTGGAGAAGGTGATGGAGATTTTTATGGATGACTTCTCTGTCTTCGGGGACAGTTTCGACCACTATTTACACAATCTTGATAAAGTTTTGTCCCGGTGCATAGAGAAGGACTTAGTCTTAAATTGGGAGAAGTGCCACCAGATGGTGGAAGAGGGAATTGTTCTTGGACACAAGGTGTCCAAAGAAGGTATTGAGGTCGACAAAGCGAAGGTAGAAGCTATTGAAAAAATGACATACCCCAAAAATGCAAGAGAAGTAAGAGGATTCTTGGGTCATGTCGGCTTCTATAGGCGATTCATCAAAGACTTTTCAAAAATAGCCAAGCCTTTGTCATCTCTCTTAAGAGAAGATGTGAAGTTTATTTTCACCCATGAGTGTGAAAGAGCGTTTAAAGAATTAAAAGACAAGTTGGTTACCTCGCCAATTCTTATAGCACCCGACTGGAAAGCTCCCTTCGAGCTAATGTGTGATGCTTCTAATTATGCAATGGCGCGGTGCTAGTCGAGAGAGTGGACGGAAGGTTCCACCCATCTACTACGCTAGTCACACTTTAAAACCAGCCAAGTAAATTATGCAACAACCGAGAAGGAGTTGTTGGCGAGTTTTTGCCATGGATAAATTTAGAAGCTACTTGCTTGGGTCGGAGGTCACGGTCCGGATGAGACCATTCGCATTGAAATATGTGTTGAACAAGGCCGATGCCAAGCCTCGCTTGTTGAGATGGATCTTGATTTTACAAGAGTTTGATGTTCATATCCGGGACAAGAAGGGTAGCGAGAATGTGGTAGCCGACCACATGTCTCGGTGACCGACAATCCTCGTGCAGAGTCGGATGAGATTGGAATCGATTTTCCAACCGAGCAACTCATGACCATTGATGTGTGCGAGGTTGCTCCTACCCGTCTTTGGAAAAGGTTCTCCTTGGTTTGCACCTTTGCAAACTTCTTGAGCGCGGATATCTGGACCTCGACCGACATATCGCCAAAAGAAGAAATTCTTTCGGATTTGAACTATTATGTGTGGGACGATCCCATTCTCTTCAAGCGTTGCAAGGATGGATTGCTCCGTAGGTGTGTCCTCGAGTTCGAGCAGAGGGACATTATGGAGCAATGCCATGGTGGACTGTGGGAGGTCATTATGGAGTGGGAAGACCGCTGCGAAGATTTTTCATCCGGTTTCTACCGCCAACAATTTTTAAGAAACAGAGAACTTTGTAAAGGGGTGTGACCGGTGCCAACGCACCGTAAACTTTCTCGGCGAATGGACATGCCCTCCACCCCATCCAAGAATGCGAGGTTTTCGACGATGGGGTATTGATTTCATGGGACCGTTTCCATCCTTGTATGGGAACAAGTACATTCTCAGTGCGTCGACTCACGTATCAAAGTGGGTGGAGGCGATAGCAACATCGCTGTGAACGACCACAAGGTGGTCAAGAACTTCCTGAAGAAAAATATTTTCACGCGGTTTGGCTGTCCACGAGCCCTCATCAGTGACGAGGGAACTCACTTATGCAATACCCCACTAGAAAAGATTTTAGAACGATATGGGGTAAAACACAAAACTGCTACCCCCTATCACCCTCAGACGAGTGGACAAGTTGAAGTGAGTAACCGAAGCCTGAAGAGCATTCTTGAGAAAACGGTGAATTCTAATAGGACGGACTGGAGTCAGAAACTGGATGATGTGCTCTGGGCCTACAGGACAGCTTTCAAGACTCCTATTGGCACGTCTCCGTTTCAGATGGTTTTTGGCAAGGCCTGCCACCTGCCAATCGAGCTTGAGCACAGAGCGTTCTGGGCTATTAAATTCTTGAATTTCGATAGCCAGTTATGCAGAGAAAAGCGATTATTGCAGTTGCAGGAGCTTGATGAGTTTAGACTCCAGGCCTACGAGAGCTCGAGAATCAGTAAGGAAAGGACTAAACTGCTCCACGACAAGAAAATCAAGATTAGGGAATTCAAAGCGGGCGAGTGGGTTTTACTGTATAATACCAGGTTACATCTGTTTCCTGGTAAGCTACGCAGCCGTTGGTCTGGCCCCTTTGAAATCTTTCAGGTATTCCCTAGTGGAGCAGTCGATTTGAAAGATAAGCAGGGCGGGTTGTTCAGAGTAAACGGTCATCGGTTAAAACACTATATTGGTCAACAAAAGGAACGACCGGTGGTTTTCTATCTGAACGACGTCCCTAGTCAAACCAGCTCCGATCCTTCGGCACCCGATGATTTACATCTCTGTGAGTTCTTTGATGATGTTGTGCTCCCTGATGTTGCACCTCGGCTTGTGAAACAGAAACCTAAAAAGAAGAAGAGACGAATCATAGGTACGAAGTGGATACAGAAGTTTGATGATATGGCCAAGACGTTGGCGAGACTTTATTCCTGTGGATTCCAGCCTGTTGACCCCGAGGAGGTCGAGAGTGATTCCGGATGAGGCTTCACCGCCTGACCCGGTTGAGTTTTTATTGGTTACTCGAGCCCCGACTATAATTAAGCCCTACTAGGACGGTAACCTAGATATATTTTTTTTTTTGTTTGTAGTTTATTTTTGCTTTGTTTCTCTTGTTGGTTGCTAATGCTTTCCACCTAGCGCTTCGACTATGGATCTCAGACTTGGGACGATTGCCCACATCATGACCCTGTTTGTTTCTTTTTATTTCCTCATGTACTCCAAGATCTCTCGATATTACATTTGTGCACCACATTTCACATAGATTCGGTTATTATCAATTTTTGCATTGCTCTCGCTTTGTTCCATGATATTGCCTTGTCTATCATCTTTGTGCCCCTATCCCCGAGGTACGCCTTGTTTTCCCATGGTGTGCGAGGATATTTGTGATAGCGATTGTGAGCTTTTAGATAAACCGTTTACCGGTGGATGGTCCACGATCTCGATTTCATCAAGCAATCCGAATCTGCCCGGACCACTTCTGCACTGCCTCCTTCGAATTACAACCAGCTAAGTTTTTCTTATTTTAAACATGTTGAGGACATCATGTAACTTAAGTGTGGGGGAGGGTTTAGAGGTTTGTTTTACATGTTATGCTATCTAGTTTTGCTCCTTGAAAAATTTGACACTTGTTTTACATGTTATGCTATCTAGTTTTGCTCCTTTAAAAATTTGATAAAATTTTTGAAAATTTGTGAGTCCGAGTAACTTCAATGACATGCTAGTTTTGTAATTTGGCACCTTTAATTGTTATCGTGAGTCATATCATGTTCTAAGAATAGGTTTGGTAGATCAGATACTCACTTGAACCTCAGTACACGAACCTGTTAGATGAGGAACCAAAAATATAAAATAGTCTCCGGTTAGTTAAAGGATAGTCAATTCTAGCTGCAGATAACCACTTACTTAGTGCTGATGAAAGTTGAGAACTCGTACTCTACTCACAGTTGGAATCTAAGTACCTTAGTGTTCTTGAGAACCTTAAAAGTCTTGAATGTGTTAGAAATGATACCTGACCGGGAGTTTCCAAAGAGTTTGAAAAAAAAGAAGAAAAATTTTGAAAAATTTGAAAAATTAAATTGCGGAAGTTGTTTGCGACTATCACCTCGAGTCCATTTGGATACTGCCCCAATTTGGGAGTGTGGTTTACCTTGGACAGTATAGGTTTGAGTGATCTCAGGGTGACTGCCTCTAAAGTTTAGGGGAAAGTGTTATACTTTTGAGACGCGACGACGAGAGAAAAAATTATATGCTTTTGGAACTCTAAGTCAAGTTGATCTAAACCCAGTAGAGACCTGAAAGGTATTTTATTGGCACCAAGTAAATGAATTTAAATGTGAGTTGGTTACTTTGTTCCTGATAAATAGTTTTTGGAGGGTAAGTGTTGTAGACTGAACGAACTTCGTTTATTTAACCGGATGACTGTTAGTGCTTGATTTAATACATCAAGAGAGGATCGGTGGAAGTTTAGCGGGTTCAGCACACATAATCACTGAGTGAGTTTGATTTGCTAGATACTAGCTTGATGTGAGCATGACTACATCTCGTGTCAAATTATGTGGGTTTTTGATAGTTTGTCGTTGTTTGTTTTGCTCGGGACAAGCAAAAAGCTAAGTGTGGGGAGTTGTTTAGGGTATATTTTACTATATTTTTGGGCTTAATCCCTAAACAATTTACCTTGTTTTTAAAGGAAATAAATGAGAAAAGCATGTTTTTAACCAATAAATTCATATAATGTTCATTGAGGGTTTATAATTTAATTAGGAGGAAATATTGGGATTAAATGTTATTTTGTTACACATTTTATTATTATTATTATTCGATGACTTGGTGTAACAATAATTTTGCAGAAAATAAAGAAATGCAAGGGGATATTATTTATTGAGAAGATTTATGTCATTTAATCAAGGATTTCAAAATAAAGAAGAAAATCGGATCAGCATTTGAAGGATAAATCAGATCAGAGCGAAAGAGTGGAGTGGGGAACACGGTATACGAAGCACAGTGTGAACGCAGAGAAGTGGCACGCTCGGTCGACCGAGCCTTGCTATTCGGTCGACCGAGCCTTGCTATTCGGTCGACCGAGCCAAGAGGTTCGGTCTACCGAGGCTGCAGAAATTAATCCGACGCATTTTCTAGATCCTTCCCTATGTTGGCCACAGACTCCTATATAAGCAGCATCCATTCGAGCAGAAACAGACATCCAGAAACATCAGAAAATTAGTATAGCAATTAGCAATAAATTAGATTCATAGATAGTCTTTCTTTTATTTTTCTTTCAATTTCAATTCAGCAAATAAGGATGTTTTTGAAGAAGATGAGTGGCTGAAGGCCCAAGGCTAGAACCACCAATGTGAAGCCCCCATCGCCGGAATAAACAAGGATTTTTGCATTTATTCGTTCTAGTAAGTTTCTTGTTCTTCCTTCATGTTTTGAATTGTTCATGTGCAATGTGTATGACTATACTTGTGTTGAATGCTGATTGAATTTAGACATACGATAGTTGATAAATTCATAGATTTCTGTGAAGGAGAGTGATAATATTTCTTCTAACAAACGAAAGTTGAGGGAGAATATTGTTAGATTAGGATTTTATATCCATATCTTTGTTCCGTGAATTCGTTAGTTGCATCGAGAGGTGGACTAGTTAACGGTGTTAAATCGAGAGAGGAAACGCCTTTTTAGTAGATAATAATCCAAGGCTTGCAAACGAATGTGCGTCTTTCTTGTTAATTTCGGTGGGGTGGTGGATCAACGGTGCTTCTAGTTGTTTAATTATAATTGTTACGGAAAGATTGGTTACGTGCTAGTTTTTATTTTCAATTTTCAAACTCTTTGTTTTATTGTTTTTTAATCCAAGATCGTAGTCATCAACCTTACAAAAGAAAATCGAAAGCGAAAACACTATTTTCGTACAAGTCCCTGCGGATACGACCCGGTTTCATCACTATAGCTGCGAACCTTCGCACTTGGGGTTGACATCGGTTTTATTTATTATATTTTATCACTGCTTTGCATAAAACCGCAAACATATTACATGGCTTACCTATCCACTTAGCTGTATAGAGCTCTACTCATCCATCCATCCAGCTGTATATGCTCAGTTGACTTCTTCCTCACTTCAATTGATGTACACACAAGGAAAAATGAAATTGTGTACCAATGATTGATCTTCTAAGTGAGCTCACCCAACATAGCGAAGACCAATCCCCATGGTTAATTTCATATTCTCAGCTGATCCTGTAAGTTCAACTCACCTTATCTGTTCAGTTGAATTTGATGATTCCAAGCTCTGTCCTCAGCTTAGCAAATCATTCAGCATCCAAGGCTTTGTGAATATATATGCTAGTAGATATTTTGTTGAAATCTATTGAACTATAACACCCTTCTTTTCCATATGATCTCTAATAAAATGATGTCACACATCAATAAGCTTTGTACTTGAAAGCATAATAGGATCCTATGTTATTGCTATAGCACTTGCCTTTTCACACGTTATGGAAATTTTACTTTATTCAATCCTATAGTCTCCCAATCGTCGTCTCAGCCATAAAACTTGTGCACAAAAACTTCTAGCTGCAATGTACTCTTTTCAACAGTAGAAGTTGAGATATAATTTTTCGTTTTACTGAACCATGACACAAGTCTATTTCCCATCAGCTGACAAGTGTCTGTGGTGATTTTTCTATCAACTTTGCACGAGCATAATTTGAATCTGAATATGAGATCAGCTTGAAACTTCCTTCTTATGAATAACATATTTCAACTTCTAAATTTTCTTTCAGATATCTTCTAAATCTCTTCACAAAAGCAAGATGAATATCTATTGGCTTAGATTGAAATCTTTCAATAACTCCAACATTAAATGATATATCTGGTCTACTGGCTATTTGGTACATCAGACTTCCAATCATTGTTATGTATAAGGTCTGATCCATATCTTTGCCTTCTTTATCTTTATCAAGTTTGAGGCATGTACTCATTGGTGTTGAAATCTTTGCACTGGTTTCCATACCATGCTTCTTGATAAGCTCTCTAGTATACTTGGTTTGGTGAATGAAAATACCATCATTCAGCTGCTTGACTTATAATCCCAAGAAGTAGTTCAGCTCTCCCATCATACTCATCTAAAACTTACTTTTCATGATATTTGCAAATTTATCACATAGCAGCTCATTTTATGAACCAAAGATAATCTCATGTACATATATCTATACTAGAAAGATGATGTCTCAATCTTTGATTCTGAAAAAGGACTTGTTGTGGTTCCTTTGGTGTAGCATTTTGCACTATGAAATGAGACAATGTCTCACACTAAGATCTCGGCGCTTGCTTCAAACCATACAAAGCCTTCTTCAATCTATAGACTTTGTCTTCTTTCCCTTTAACTTCAAAACTTGGAGGTTGTTTCACATACACCTCCTCTTCCAGAATTCCATACAAAAAAGTAATTTTTACATCCATTTCATTTATTTTGAAATTTTTGTGTGAAACTCCAGCTAGAAATAATCTGATAGCTTCTAGTCTGGCCGCTGGTACATAGGTTTCATGAAAATCAATCACTTCAGGTTGAGAATAAACTTTTGCCACTTGCTTTCTTTCTAACAATAATACCAGACTCATCCATCTTGTTTATGAATACCCATTTGGTGCCTATGATGTTGGCATGTGATAGTCTGTCCACTAGATCCATACTTGGTTTCTTTCAAACACATTTAGCTCTTCTTGCATAGAAATTATCCGATATGGATCATTTACTACTCCATCAATTTCCTTGGGTTCCAGCTAAGATAGGAAACATGTTAGCATAGTATCTAACAGATTTCTGGTCCTCACCCCTTGTAGAACATATTTAATAACTTGCTTAGCAGGGTGATCTCTCAACCATTGCAAATATGGTTGATATCATTAATTTGAAGATGTGTGGTCTATTGTGTTCTCTACCAAGGGTCAGTAGGTTGTTCAGCAGCATCTCCATCAAGATATATCTTCAATTTAGCAAGGTTCTTTACAACATCAACAAATACAGGTTCACTTTCTTTTTTATGAATGCTTGGCTCTTGAACATCTTCAACCTTGCCACAATTGAAATTTGGTTCAACAAATACTACATGTATGTATTATTCATGTTGTAAGGTTCTTATATTTAGCACTCTAAAAGCTTTGCTGACTGCTGAATAACCCAAAAAATCTCCTTCATCAGCTTTAGCTTCAAAAGTCTTCAGCTTATCTTTGCCATTGTTATGAACGACAGAAAGACATTCTACCAGATTCTTGTTGATCAACAAGTAGCTTCCCTTGAAATTCAGATGACTCAGCTTCTTGTGCCATAACCAACCGAGTTCTTACTTGCTTTGTACTAGCAGACATGTTTCAGGTACATTTGTGTTCCAGTCAACAATATACATATTTTGAACTCTCTTTCTAGATAGCACCACATTATTGGTTACTTCATTCTGAACAATGCATGATCATTTCTTGATGATAACAACATATTCCTATGTCACAAAATTGATTTGTGCTGAGGAGATTATATTGTAAACCCTCAACAGAAGCAACATTTTGGATTCTCAATCTATTCTTCACTAAGGCACTACATCCTCTTGTAATTCGTGGCTTTACTTTTCCACCGAAGTTGACTTTTGGTCCATTTTTTTCCACACCTGTCCAAGAAGTGATTATTTTTGTCAAGTGTCTGGAATATCCACTATCAAAAGAGTGTTGATTCTTTGTCAAGTGTGTGGGATATGTCTCAAGGGTTGTTTTTTTTTTTCTGATCTAGGGCAGCTTTCTATGGTCCAGTGAATCTTGTAGAAGATCTATTACCAATATTAGAAGGTCTAGTTGACCTCTCAGAAGGTCGAGCATTCTTAGCAGGTGCAACTGACCTTTTAGAGTTTGGGTATTCTTTTACTTACTTGTTCTCAGCAGGTCTAACTGAGGAATGGGCCTTTGCTCAGTAACGAACTAAGGACCAATTCTGATACTAGGTTCTGCTTCTTTGCTAGGTCTAGCCTTAAAAGCCTATTGACTATCAAATCCTAAACCAGTCCTATCTCCATAGACTTTTATGGATTTGAACAAAGTAGAAGAACATGATTGTGCCATTGACTCAGCTGCAGCAATTGTCACAGCTGGCCTCTACTGAGTATTAGTAGATTCATTTTCTTGTACTTGAAAGTCAGATTTGAAAAGATTTAGGTCAGCACTTAATCTCTGATTCTCAGCTTTAAATGATTTTCTCTCAGCCATCACAATATCAATAAATGATTGTATTAACATCAATTGCATGAAGAGGCCAACAAGAGTTTCACGTTTTTCCTGAGTTCCTAGGATTAGAACCAACAATGGAAGAACATGCACTAGATGCAGATGTATATCTAGATATTGATTCAGTACCTCAGTTGCATCTTCCATGTGTTTCAAGAGAGCGGTCTTATTACATTCTTCTCTAAAAGACCTCTTTCACTCCCCACTTTATCATCAGAAGAGTCTTCAGCTCTCAAAGATTTTCTTCCACCTCTACTTCTTTTTGGTGCTTTGTCAACTTTCTTGTTTAACAGACATGGGCTGTCTGTATTGAAATGACCAGGTCTCTTGCAGTTATAGCAAATATATTCATTTTCTTTCTTGGGCTCCTTATTTTCCTATATTTGTCATTCCTGGTATATTTCTTGGATGATTGTCCACCTCCAAATTGTTGAGATATCGTCTTAAACCTTTTTTCCAAAAGATATTTGCTCATGTAACTCATCAAGACCGCCAGCAGGGCAACTTGTTGATTGTTCTTCAGTCATAGCTACCAATGCACAAGTTTTCGGAACTTCTTCCTTTTTGGAGATGGATTATCTAAACTCATAAGCTTAAATATTATTTAACAATTTGAAAGTGTCCTCTGTCTTGAGATTTTTGTATTCCTTCATAGCTATAACTTCAATTTTCGAATTGGATGGTAAAGCTTTCAAGACATTGTCATTGACTTCTTTATTGTTGTAGACAACTCCAAAAAGTGAGAGCTCATTAATAACAGCATTGTTAGGAACATTTTATATTAGGCTTGAATTTTATTTACTAGATATAATTTGTAAGAACATATAGAAGGCTTGTGAATTTGATTGAGTATTAGCACTTTAAAATATGATGAGTAATCTTCTTCTGCTTGTTTTGTGTGTCTGTCAATGCCTTCTATTTATAGCCGTAAATTCCTTGATTTTGAATTTCCATCCATTGGCAATTTAATGCTCAGAATCATCCTTGATTCTGGCTTGATTTAATCCTCCTTGATTTTAGTGATCCGGATTTTAATCAGACGTTAATCATAAAATCCGTCCTTAATTAATTATGAATTAATTGCTTGATCTTCCGTATTTTCCACATTTTTTGATTAAGTATGGACAGCTTACTTGACTTAGTTGCCACTCTTTTACTTCACTGACCATTACTTGAGGATTTTATACCTGAACTGGACAGTAATCGATATTACGCAGAACACCTTGTACCCACTACACCAGTCTCACCCCCTTATGAAATTTCCATTGAAGTAAATATAATTTTAGGTCAACAAGTCATTGACATCACACGTGAATCTGTCACCGATTGGGGATAAATGATATATATAACTGGTTAGCCAACGCACACACCTTACAGTCAATAACCTATTGGTAGCACGTGTGAACCGGTGAACAATTTTGAAACATCTCATGATAAGTTTGTTAGACAACGCACACACCTTACAGTGAACAACCCTTTAGCAGAACGAGTGAAACTATCAATTATGTTTTATCATCTTGGCATCATTCTGGATAACCATTGCGTACACCATACAGCCAACAACATTTTGACAGTACAAGTCACAATGTCAACATTCCTATAACAAGCCATCTGTTTGAATACCTGCCTCCTTTCATATCATCCACTATCCTGCCAACACTGATGTAGCCTACTCTTAATATTGGTGGATCGTTAATGAGTTTTCTTAGCGCACCTTTGGAACAGAACCCTGACATTGGTTGCACATTTAGTATGACATGTGTTATTCGCAATGAAGGTGCTCATTTTGGACAGACTTCCAAGGGCTAGGGTGTTAGAAATTGAAGATGGAGGGTTATTGTTAATTGGTAGAATGTTCAAAGACAAGGGTGATATGTATATGAAAATGTGTTATCGCGCATTGAAAAATCAGTACATGTGGAAACCTTTTTTAGGGAAGAATGGAATGGAATGGAATGATTTTTCATTCCATTCAAATGTTTGCATATGATTATGAGGTAATGGAATTGAATGAAATTTTATTCCAATGGAATGAAAAAAGTCCATTTTCATTCCTTCCACAAACGGATGGAATGCGATGGAATAAAATGAAAATCGACAAAACACGTGGGTGATGAGGTATGAGTAAGTGGGTTGTACCGTATGGTATGGTAGGTGATGAAGTAAGGTAGGTTGGGTGGGGTAGGTTTCGGTAAGGTAAGGTGGGTGATGGTGAAGTAGAGTAGTTGGTGGGGTAAGGTAGGTAGGATGCGTAGGGTGAGATAGGGTAGGGTAGGATAATGTAGGGTAGGGTAAGGTGGTGGGTGGCATAGGGTAGAGGTGGGTATGGTAGGTTAGGTTAGGGTGTAAGTTAGTTTAGGGTAGGTTAGGGTTGGGTGGGGTGATGGATAAGGTAGGTAGAGTGGAGTAGTGGGTAATGTAGGGGAGTGTTATGAACATTTTTTTTATAGTTTTGATGATGGCTATACTAGCTGTTATAGCAAGCCTGATATAAGTTAGAATCATGTGCATAGGCTTTATTTAAAAGACTGATTGTATAAGTTGATTAGACTAAGCACTGTAAAAGTAGTCTGATAGGCTAGCTTAGTGAAGTGAAGACAAAAGATCAGCTGAGTAAGAAGGCTGAGGATCCATACTCAGTAAAGTGAAGACCTATGGATTGACTTTCAACCAATGAAGTCTGTGATGACCTTGGGTAAGTCTAAGATATCATATAAGTGATGAAATCTAATTTTCTTAGAAATGGTTTACACTGACCACACCTAAAATAAGGGTTAGTGAAGTTAAATCTCAATAGGTTGAAGAAAACTAGCAGAGAAGCATCAGCCAAGTGAATGAAAAATCAGAAGATCAAGTGAAGCACTAACCAGCGTAGCAACTGACCAGAAAGATCAGCAGAGGAAGGTCATCCAAGTAACCACATGTAAGCTGACTATGAAATCAATAGATCAATAAACTCATATTCAGCCACGTAAGGAAGAGTCAGCTGAGTCATCTAGCTAACATAGTTCAAATTACAAGTTCAAGCACGTGAAAACTATGAAAGATAAATCATTTAATGCAGAATCAATCATGAACGGATTTTAAGATAACATTGGAATAAAATCAAGATCACTCAAATCAAGGAGGATTAAATCAAGACAGAATCAAGGATTATTCTCCACATTAATTAGACAATGGTCGAAAATTTAAAATTCAAGGAATTATGGATATAAATAGAAGACTTCAATCGGGGAGCAACAACAACGATTACTCTTACGAAATTCCAAGTGCCCAAACTCTACAAAACATCAAGTCTTCATTCTTGATCTTACATAGACGTATCCAGAAACTCAAACTCAAAAAAATATAACAACCCATGTTTAATCCAGCATGCGTTTGATCATCTGGTGAAAGGACATCTATTGTCTTCAAGGACTGAGGCAATTGAATCAGAAGTTTCAAAGAAGGAATTGCAAGATTTTTGATAAGCTGCTGAAGGATATCAATCTGAAGGAGCAGTGTTTGTGTTCATGAAGAAGTTCAATCACTGAATCTTCTGTATCCATGGAGTGATAACTTGGATTGTGAAGATTTTGTAGCCAAGAAAAATCAAAATGTTGTATTAGTGAAACAATAATGAATCCTCCAATCGTCGCAGAAGAATAGTGGATTAGGGGATTACAACACCCTGAACCAGTATAAGTCTTTGTGTCATTTACTTTCTGCACATTTACTTTAAGCTTTTACTTTCTGTTATTTCTTTATACTTGTGTGTAATTATAGACTTTGAAAACTTAATTTTAAGAAGGGTTTTCCAACTAGAGTCATTCACCCCCTCCCCCTTCTGAATTTAGTTTCACCCTTTTCTAAGCACCACAATTGGTATTACAACACCCTTTTCAGATCTGATTTCTGGTAACAAGGAGATCAAATTATTTTCAAAGTGTTTCAAAATTTTAATATATATATTTAAGAAGGGTTTTCCAACTACAGTCATTCAACCCCCCCATCTAACTCTAGTTTCACACTTTTCTAGGACCAACAATTGGTATCAGAGCAGAGTTCTTTGTATCAGAACCTGTTCAAAACTGATTTCTGGTAACAAGGAAATCAAATTATTTCAAAGTATTTCAAAATTTTAATATATATATATATACATATATATATATATATATATATATATATATATATATATATATATATATATATATATATATATATATATATATATATATATATATATATATAACTATGGAGTCAAAAGGATTTATGTCTAAGGTTCATATATTTAATGTTAATAATTTTGAGGAATATAAAATCAAAATGTTGTCTCATGTTGTAGCAACTCATGAGGAGATGCTGAACGTGATCAATGATGGACCTATCAATATTATGACAATAGCTATAATAGGTCCAGATCAAGGAAGAACAATAGAAAAACCCAAGGGTGATTGGACCAAGGTTGACAGGAAGAGAGCCAATCTTGACTATGTGGCCAAAGATATGATTATGAAGACCTTGGACAGTAATATGTTCATGAGGATTAAGGATTTCAAGTCTGCAAAAGAGATGTGGAACAAACTAGCCCTCATCAATGAAGGTTTAGAGACGATCAAAGAAAACAATTATCTATTGCATAACAGAAATATGAAAATTTCAAGATGAAAAATGGTGAATCCATTGAACAAATGGATATCAGATTCTCCAGCATAATCAGTAAACTATAGCAACTTGGGCACTCATATCCACAAAAAGAACTGTGTCTGAAGATCATAAGAAGTTTACCTGATAGATTGAAGATTGCTGCATCAGTTTTAAAATACACTCCTGGCCGTAGCAAAACTGACACACTAACACTGATGCCAGATTGAAGGCATCAGAGTTTGAATTGAATAATGAAGATGGTGGACCAGAAGAGGCACCTAAGGCCAGCGCACTGGTAGCACCATAGCAGAGTAAGGCAGCTGATAGTGTCAGCAAAGAGACTCATGAATTGAAATAATAGATTGCATTAATGATTAGAATGTTTGATAGATTAAAAAAGAAGCAATTCAAGGGAAGTTCATCATCAAAACACACGTCTTCCTCAAGCAAAGACATCAAGAAAAAGGATGAGGATATTGTTCGGTAAAAACTAGTTTTAAATTTATAAACCGAAACACCCCAAGTATAAGGATCGTAGTATAGGGTGTTTACGGGTCGTCCTAAGGGAGTGGAATGTTTATCGGATTCAGATATAAGTCTATATCAATTATGTCACAATTATGAACTAAACTAAGGCTGAAACTAACTAAAACCTAAACCTAAGAATTAAAACAGAAAACAGAAATAAAACAAGCTGAAAAATAAGAAAACAGAAAAACGGACGAGCGTTCACTAATGTGAACGAGCGTCTGAAAACTAAACCTAATGGACGAGCGTCTGCTATTGCGGACGAACGTCTGAATACGAACTGGAGCAGAAAATTGCAGAAAAACAGCAGGAAACTAGGGTTTATCAACTAGAACTTAAACTAATTAAACTTTATCTAAACGATTCGATTAAAACAATTAAAGGAAAACACAGCGAGGCAACGAATCCACCCATCAACCAACAACCCCCAACTAGATGGTGATCTAAGATGTAGTTTTTAGTAGTGATTTATTCACTTAATCCAATTAAATATCTTCAATCAAATTCTAGGGTTTCGTTTATCTTTTCAAATAAACTAAACATGCAATCAACACGAAATCACGAGGTTGTTTCCAAACTCTTACTCAACTAATCATGCATAATCTCTTACAACACAATTAGATGCATTACTTTGAATAGAAGAGAACTTAAATAAACATACTTTCATATATTGATTCAAGCATAAAATAAACATAGATCGTTTCATCAAATCTTAATTCAATAAAACTCAAACAACATAAAACAGATCCAAAGTAATGAAAAACTATGAATTAGACTCACTAAACATAAGCATCGAACTCCTCTAGTTGGTTTGGTTGTTGATAGGCTTCCTCCGTCGACTCACTGCAAGGCTTTTAGCCAACAATCATGTTGAAGATGATTGTTGGGTTGGAAAGTTCATCTCTATGGAATTAGGGTTACGCCGCAGCTTTTGGTGTAAAATTGCGATCTCAATTATGTGGTATCAATTAGGGTTGAGAGGCTGCTGCTATATATAGAGTTTCAAGTCGGTTAGGGTTAAGTCGGCAACAGACGCTCGTCTGATCTTGTGGACGCCCGTCCAGAATGCCTGGACGCTGAGTAAACGCTCGTTCATCCTCCGTTCTGAACTCTCTGAATGTAAAACACAATTCCGGACGCTCGTCTAATTTATCAAACGCCCGTCTGGAATGGACGCTGCACGAACGCTCGTCCAAGATGCTGAGGGTCGGATTTCATCATCTTTATCCAATTTCTTTGAGCCAATTCCAACTCTATCTCTTATAATTCGACTTGAGCTTTATTTATCCTCATTATAGCATTCGAAAATTAACTCCTACATGATAAATAAACAATGCAAAAATGTAATAAAATCCAAATAATAATAATTCCATTAAATTAACACTTAAAATCATCAATTTTGCATACAACCCTCTTAAAATCATCTTTATTAAATAATTACACTTAAACCCTTAATTCTCATGTAAATTATGCAAATGTGGGGAAAATAATAATGAAATAAACCTTTAATAATCATATAAATATGGCCTTAACAACTCCCCACACTTAGCTTTTTGTACGTCCTCGGACAAAACAATCAAAACTATAGCTCAACTTTATAAATAATCCACATAGATCTCTAACTCACGTAACAAAAGATACAACAACTATAGCAAATGATACCAACACAGAGATAGATTCGGTGTAAGTGTGACAAGCCATTCTCAATCTAGCAAGCCTTTCAAAGAAATATCCTCTCGTAAATTTCAATGACTATCCTAGTGCATGACGAAAGAATGACTCCACTCAAAGCCTTCCCACGCACTCAAGAGGATAATCCCTACAAAGATATCATGCGTTTCTACTGGGTATAAGATCCATGATAACAAAGACTCTACTTTATTTTTACTCATCATTTTTCAAAATTTTCAAATTTGACGCATATCAGAATAAGCTCTTACCCCTCATAGTAGAATAGGATGTTTCGTGATAACACCCTACCTTACTCAAATCATAAGGTAGCTATAAACTGACTGTCGTGAGCTATTGGTCATCATAGTGGAATAGGACATACGAGGTATACCCTACCGCACCCAAATCATAAACCAGCTTCCGACAAACGTATTTATTAATAATTGCTCACTCACTTTATTTATTCACTTTTCAAAGTCATAAGTTACATCTCACCTATCACATTCAAACGTTATGATATTCACAGTACACGGTCTAACTTAGGTGTAACTATACTGACCTTCCTAAGATAAATCATTAAAAATAATGAAAGGATATAATTCAAAAATCTTGCTTCAATCTCAAAGGCTTTCGTGAGTGAAAAATGAATACTATCTCCATGACAGTAAAGACATGCTATAATTATCTCACTAAGTCACATACTATCATCGTTAGAAAACTACAACTAGCAAGCATCTAGTTCCAATTATATGCTCGAGACTCACAAAAAATTTTAAATTCCGCAAAAATTTAACATTCACTCATATTTCAAAGGATATAGCATAAAAACATACCCAATTTACCCCACACTTAAATCACATTATGTCCTCGAATGTGCAAATATAAAAGAAAAAAAAACTTATTTGGTTTCAACGGTGGTTGTCGGATGAAAGTTGGCAGAGGTCGGGCCGAGCATGAACGTACATTTGCAACTCGAATAGACAACTTTGGGAAGATAGTAACTCAAAACCTGCTCAAAAGTATCTCGCAACACTCGACATACCATATAATCTCGGGTACACCGGGGTATATGAGCAACACATAACACAAAACACTTACAATGAACGTAAGAGGAATAACCATCAACACAAAATCAACTAAAGTATTATTTCTAAAACAATAAAACAAAACAACCTAAGAAAAGAAACGAACAAAGAAAACTAGGTTGCCTCCAGGAGCGCTCTTTTAATGTCAATAGCTTGACACAAAGTTCAAGATCAACCCGGATCGGGCCACTTTGGTTTGATTTGCCGCCACCTCGATGATCGTAATCGGGAGCACCTTTGGGGCGGAAATGATTTTCACCACAACAACAAGTCAAGTGCGCAATAAGTTCATTAAACTTTTCTCTCCAAACTACACTGACTCTCTTCTTCTTGTTCTTGCGCACGATAGGCATAGACATAGTGGTATGATCGGAAGTTTCAGCAGAAGGTACCTCACGGGTGGAGATAGGAACGTCATCGTCATCGACTCAAAGAAATAAGATGGAATCTCCTCACAAATCGGGACATCTGCACTCTCATCTCGCTTTGGAAATAAAGAATCTCAGGCTTTTCCTTTGGTTGCCCAAAATATTTCTTAAGTCGATGGCCATTCACTTTAAAAGCTTGATTACCATACCCGTTCAAAGTAATTACTCCACTAGGATTAACCTCGAGAATCTCAAAAGGACCAGACCATCTAGACTTGAGCTTACCAGGAAACAAATGAAGTCTAGTATTATAGAGCAAAGCCATGTCACCAACTTTGAATTCTCGGTCCTTGATCTTAGCGTCATGGAGTACCTTAGTTCTCTCCTTGCTGAGCTTAGCATTCTCGTATGCACGGAGTCTGAATTCGTCGAGCTCGTTCAACTGTAACAACCTTTTCTCCCCACAGAGTTGGCTATCAAAATTTAAGAATTTAATTGCCCAGAAAGCTCTGTGTTCAAGTTCGACAGGTAAATGACAAGCTTTGCCATAGACCATTTGGAAGGGTGACGTGCCCATCGGGGTCTTGAATGCAGTACGATAAGCCCACAACGCGTCATCCAACTTAAGACTCTAATTAGATCGATTATTGTTCACGGTCTTCTCCAAAATTCTTTTCAAGCTCTGGTTGCTTACCTCGACTTGGCCACTAGTTTGAGGATGATATGGTGTACCAATCTTATGTTTGACACCATACTTTTCAAGGATCTTGTCAAGCGGCGCATTGCAAAAGTGAGTACCTTCATCACTAATGAGTGCTCTCGGACAGACCTAAATCTAGTAAAGATATTCTTTTGCAAGAATTTCTTTACAACCTTATGATCATTAGTTTGAGTAGCTATGGCCTCGACCCACTTTGAAACATAATCCACACAGGCGAGGATATACTTATTACCACATGAGGATGGAAAGGGTCCCATAAAATCTATGCCCCATACATCGAAAACCTCGCATTCAAGAATGGGCTTAAGTGGCATTTCCATCCGACTACTCGCCGCCCGGTTCTCGGCACCTATCACAACCTTTACAAAAGGCTTCGCATCTTTAAACAGAGTCGGCCAAGAGAATCCGGCTTGAAGAATCTTTGCAACCGTCTTCGGTGTTCCATAGTGACCTCGGTAGGACCACTATGGCATTGTTCCGAATATCCCATCGATCATGCTCGGGAACACACCTTCGAAGCAACCCGCCTTTGGACACGAACAAATAAGGATCTTCCCATACGAGATATTTAAGGTCGAGAAAAGAACTTTTCTTCTCTCGATACGTCATATCCTCTAAATGACCACTCGCTAAATAGTTGGCGTAGTCGACATACCACGGCCTAACCGTTTCAAGCTTCATCAATTGCTCAGTCGGAAAATCAATGCCTATATCATTGTGATTTTCTGCACCCTCATTTACTAAGCGAGATAAATGATCAGCCACAATATTCTCACTACCTTTCTTATCTTTAATCACAAGGTCAAACTCTTGTAGAATTAAAATCCATCGAAGTAACCTTGGTTTTGCATCCGCTTTATCCATAAGGTAGCGTAAAGTCGCATGATCTCGTCCATACAATCACTTGAGACCCTAGAAGATAGCTTCTAAACTTGTCAATGGCAAAGACGACGGCTAAGAATTCCTTCTCAGTCGTAGTATAATTGCATTGAGCCGGGTTCAAGGTACGACTCGCATAATAAATGGGCCTAAACCTTTTATCAACTCTTTGACCTAAAAGCTGCGCGCTTCACGGCGTAATTAGAGGCATCGCACATCAACTCGAAAGGCTTGGTCCAGTCAGGTGCTACTAAAATAGGGGCACTGATAAGCTTATCTTTCAGACAATTGAAAGCTTCTTTGCACTTCGCATCGAACAAGAAATCTACATCTTCTTTCAAGAGATTTGATAAAGGCTTGGCAATCGTAGAAAAGTCTCTAATGAAACGCGGTAGAAGCCAACATGTCCTAGAAAACCTCGTACCTCTTTCAACTGTCTTTGGGCACGTCATCTTTTCAATGGCCGACCTTAGCCTTATCAACTTGAATACCAGCATTGGACACCTTATGTCCCAAAACGATTCCTTCATCAACTAGAAAATGGCATTTCTCCCAGTTGAGCACCAGATTTTTCTCAACACACCGTTGGAGTACCATATCTAGGTTCTTTAAGATTTCATCAAAACTATCGCCGTAGACTGAGAAGTCATCCATGAAGACCTCCATGCATTTCTCAACAAGTCCATCAAAAATGGCCAACATACACCGTTGAAAAGTCACGGGTGCATTGCATAGACCGAATGGCATTCTACGAAAAGCAAAAGTACCAGATGGACATGTAAACGTTGTCTTTTCTTGGTCATTGGGGTCGATGGCTATCCTGGAAGTAAACGAGTATCCATCGAGAAAACGAGAATACTTGTGACCACTCGGTCTTTCAATAAGCTGGTCAATGAAGGGTAAGGGAAGTGATCTTTTGCGGTGACTTCATTCGATCCACGATAGTCAATACTGCACTCTGAGCGATCCACGAGACACAAGGCAACTTCCTCCCCTTTTTCATTCTTTTCGACTGTGATTCCGCCCTTCTTTGGCACAACTTGAGTAGGGCTGACCCACTCACTGTCGGCGATTGCGTAGATGATTCCCATGTCAAGCCACTTTATAACCTCCTTCTTGACAACCTCTTGCATATGCGGATTCAGCCTTGGCCGAGGTTGTCTTACCTTTTAGCTCCTTCCTCCGTTCGGATTTTATGCATGCATATGTCTGCTACCGATCCTCGGATATCACCCACTTGCCAACCGAATGCGAGGATGTTTTTCTTAAGCACTTTTATCATGTGTGCTTCTTGCTCTTGGTCGAGTTTGAAGAAATGATCAAAGGCAATTTATCTCCATCCTTAAGAAAGATATACTTAAGGTGTTTTGGAAGCGGTTTAAGCTCTAAATCGTGAGGTGGTTGCTCAATACTAGACTTTAACGGGCCACCTTTCTCTTTATGAGCTTGAAGTGGTTGTGATGAGAACACCTCATCTTCCCGAGGCTCAACCCCGTAAAGGTACTGGATCAAATCATCCATCGGAATCCTCCGATCAACACTTGCTTCCTTTTTCTTGTGATCGATCATTTTTCTTAACTCTTCATCTTTAAGCTCTTCTGCCAGCTCTTCCCAATCATCTACTTCCCAATGAGTAGCTTCTCTCCAAAACTCTACCTCGTCCCCAACTACCCATCGAGCTTCTTCTTCACCAGGGATGAAGTCTTCGACTCGATTCTTTGAAATCATCGTTTGTCATTTGGGCATCTCCATGCTTCTAACTCAATAATGAGCTCGGTGTGAGCGAGTGAAGATGACTCGTCAATGCCTATGGCTTGAAATGAATTAGAAGATGGTCCATGATCGGCCCGGATCCTCAATGTCCATGACTTCAAAAACACCTATCTCTGTAAGCTCCATTGCATCTTCATAATAGGCATCTCCTCCGTCCTCATATATAAGCCCGACAAACGATATTTCATCAATTACGGCTCTTTCAGGATGTGTCCTCGTGTGAAGGTGACAGGATGTCACCGACTCTAAGAGTAATCTGTCCTTGCGAAGTCGATGAGAGCGTTAGAAGTGTCTAAAAAGGTTCGGCCTAGAATTAGAGGCATCTCCTTATCAGGTGGATAGTCTAGAATAACCCGGTCGGTAGGAAGACTAAATGTTCAATTTGAAGGAGAACATTAGCTACACAACCGGCCGCTTGATCCGGCTAGATTTATCTACCATCCGAAGGGAAATCGGGCGTTCTCGCATTCTTTTGTCTAGCCCGAGCTTCTTGCATACATTTAATGGCATCACATTAATAGAGGCCCCTGAGTCGCATAAGACATTTTCGAACAATTGGCCTTCAATCTCACAGGAGATTGAGGGTCTGCCAGGGTCACCTTGCTTAACAGCGACTTTTTGTGAAACCATTGCGCAATCTTCTCGAAACACTTCTTCACCCATCCTAAGCTTTCTCTTGCTCCCACTGAATTCTTTAAGATACTTAGTACATTTAGGCATTTTGAGACAATACCTCACTAAGGGCATACTCACTTTAGTGTCCCTAAGTATCCTCCTCACTCCAAAGATATCCGCTTGTCGTTAGTGAGGGCTTTCTTTCCTTTTGGTGGATAGGAAGGGCTTTATCATTCTTCGTAGCTTGATTCTTTATTTCCTCGTCCTCCTTATCCTTCCATCTCACAAACTTCTCTTCCTTTTTCTTAGTCGAGGTGCCCGCCCCTGACTTTCCTTCCTTTCCTCATCATCGAATTATTTTCATCCTCCGAAGAATTGTCACTAAGCTCCTCCTCATCGTTGCTTTCTTGGCATGTGATTTTCGATTTCCTCCTGAACTCATGGCGTCGGGGAGGGGCTACTCGCTTCCGACATCTTGCCGGGTCCAGCCTTCTTACCACTTCTCGAGTTACCCGTTCAACTCCTCTTCTTGCCCATACTCCCACCGAGGTGTAATGGCGGTGCAAACATTCACATCGACTTTGGATTTCTCTCGGTATAACTCGGAAGTTTACCGTGAGGTCCGCTTGCTTATTTGGTCCGCCATTTGACCAACTTGTCTCTCAATTGCTTTAACACTAGTAGAGCGAGTCTTCACCATGTCTACCAGCTCATCGAATTTGTGTTGAGGGACACATGAGGTGGTATGATTATTGTTCTGAGGTTGATTCCAGCCACCTTGGGGCCTTTGAGAGTTAGGAGCTGTCCTTTGATAGTTTGAGTTGAAAGAATTCGAATTTGAAGGGCCAGGTGGTAACTTGGCTTGATTGAAGTTTTGTCGTTGAAATCTGAGTAGTTAGTTACAGTTGAAGTTTCGGAAGGGTTGGTTTTGATTATCCATTAGGTTTACCTCCTCCGTCATCTCGCCCCCGCTGAGTTTCAAGATAATTTGAATCGAAGGTGATCTCGAAGATTGGCCGCTTGCTTATCAATTCCATCCGAGCAACCAACGGTTGTGTATCGGGATTGCTTGCGTGATCTTCTTTCTTAACAATATTGGTCTTCTTAGAGTCGACCACATATTGTTCTTGGCTATTGTCTCGGCCACTCTATAGCGATCTCTCATCACCCCCCTAAGAAGGATCCATGAGCCGTGGAGTCAAGATAGTCTCTATTAGGTTGAGAGACACCTCAGAGAATAGTTCCAACAACTCATGTCTATCATATCCGTGATTGGGGCACTTTCTCATCAAAAGATTCAATCTTTCCCAAGCTTTGCCAACAGTTTCATCCTCCAACTGCTCAAACGTAGCTATTTCTCGTTTCATCTCCATAATCTTGCCTGGTGAAACCCACTTAAGAGCGAAGGCTCTTTTGACATCATTCCATGTATGGAGGGAATGATGTGCTAACGACTTAAACCATCTGCTTGCTTCACCTTTTAAAGCAAAAGGAAATAGCTTCAACTTTACGATCTCGTAATCAACACCGGGATAATGGCACGCTTCATGATTTATACGAATGTGGACAAGAAGTCGTGTGGATCTTCTTGAGCAGTACCATGGAAAGAGCTATTCTGAACTAGAGCAACTACTCCGTTCTTTAGATCAAAGTTCGCTCCTCCCATGTCGGGAGGACGAATAGGTCTATGTCCCTCGAGAAAATCTTGGTTTAGATATGGAGTGTAGGGGGTCTGGTTCGATTGATTAATTTGGTTTTGTCTAAATTGTTGAAGTTGTTGATTTATGCCAAACTGTCGATTCTCGTTGTTGCCGCAGAGCTTGCATCTGTTGAAGGAGTAAATTTAAGCGAGCACAGGGGTCGAGGATTTGGAATTGGTGGATCTTGATCCGCCATTTTATCCAAATCAGGAGAAGCCTTCTTAAGGATAGATCGTTCGGGCTCGGGATCAAAGATCGAAGTCCTTCTTACTTCTCGTTTGCATAAACCAGAAGAAAGAAAAAAAGGAAATCAACCCTTTGGGGTTGATTAGAAAAGGTTTAGAAAAGGTTTAGAAGAAGGAAAGAGAAGAAAGAAAAGAAGTGATGATTGAAGAGACTGAACTGGCGTCCAGTATGAGTGAACGCTCGTTCAGAGGAAATTCTGGAAGTGGACGCTCGTTCAGATCACTGAACTGGCGTTCAGAAGACAGATTGGGGAGAAACGGGTGTTTAGAGAAGTGGACGAAGCGTTCGGTAGTTCAGACGCTTCGTCTGATCAAACTTAAACGATCTGAAAAAGAATAGCAGGAAAGAAAATAAAAACCTAAAATAGTAATAATTAAGGCAATATATTTATACGATCTAAAATCTAAGGCAAATCTAAGCTAAATCTAAGGCTTCTAAACTAATAAAAATCTAATGCGACCAATAACATAAAATAAATAAATAAAAACTAAAATAATTAAAATCAAATTTATAAAATCGAAAATCTAAACTAGGATAAAGTGAAATAAAATAAAGATAAAAATAAAAAATAAAAACAAAAATAAAAATGAAAATAAAACGTAGCAATTAGATTATTACCTAAAAAAAAATAGTACCGAAATAAAAATTGCACCTAGAAGAATCCGACAACCGTTACCGACTCCCCGGCAACGGCGCCAAAAACTTGTTCGGTAAAAACTAGTTTTAAATTTATAAACCGAAACACCCCAAGTATAAGGATCGTAGTATAGGGTGTTTACGGGGTAAATCTAAGGAGTGGAATGTTTATCGGATTGAGATATAAGTCTATATCAATTATGTCACAATTATGAACTAAACTAAATTTGAAACTAACTAAAACCTAAACCTAAGAATTAAAACAGAAACAGAAATAAAACAAGCTGAAAAATAAGAAAAGAAAAAGCGGACGGCGTTCACTAATGTGAACGAGCGTGCAAAACTAAACCTAATGACGGCGGCGTACGCTATTGCGGACTAACGTGCGAATACTGGCTGGAGCGAAAATTGCGTAAAAACAGCAGAAACTAGGGTTTATCAACTAGAACTTAAACTAATTAAACTTTATCTAAACGATTCGATTAAAACAATTAAAGGAAAACACAGCGAGGCAACGAATCCACCCATCAACCAACAACCCCCAACTAGATGGTGATCTAAGATGTAGTTTTTAGTAGTGATTTATTCACGAATCCAATTAAATATCTTCAATCAAATTCTAGGGTTTCGTTTATCTTTTCAAATAAACTAAACATGCAATCAACACGAAATCACGAGGTTGTTTCCAAACTCTTACTCAACTAATCATGCATAATCTCTTACAACACAATTAGATGCATTACTTTGAATAGAAGAGAACTTAAATAAACATACTTTCATATATTGATTCAAGCATAAAATAAACATAGATCGTTTCATCAAATCTTAATTCAATAAAACTCAAACAACATAAAACAGATCCAAAGTAATGAAAAACTATGAATTAGACTCACTAAACATAAGCATCGAACTCCTCTAGTTGGTTTGGTTGTTGATAGGCTTCCTCCGTCGACTCAACATGCAAGGCTTTTAGCCAACAATCATGTTGAAGATGATTGTTGGGTTGAGAAAGTTCATCTCTATGGAATTAGGGTTCGGCCGCAGCTTTTGGTGTAAAATTGCGATCTCAATTATGTGGTATCAATTAGGGTTGAGAGGTCGCTGCTATATATAGAGTTTCAAGTCGGTTAGGGTTAAGTCGGCAACGGACGCCGTCGATCTTGTGGGCGCCCGCCCGTAATGCCTGGACGCGAGTAAACTTCGTTCATCCTCCGTTCGAACTCTCGAATGTAAAACACAACCGGACGCCGTCTACTTTATCAAACGCCTGCCTGGAATGGACGCCGCACTAACATTTCGTCCAAGATCGAGGGTCGGATTTCATCATCTTTATCCAATTTCTTTGAGCCAATTCCAACTCTATCTCTTATAATTCGACTTGAGCTTTATTTATCCTCATTATAGCATTGAAAATTAACTCCTACATGATAAATAAACAATGCAAAAATGTAATAAAATCCAAATAATAATAATTCCATTAAATTAACACTTAAAATCATCAATTTTGCATACAACCCTCTTAAAATCATCTTTATTAAATAATTACACTTAAACCCTTAATTCTCATGTAAATTATGCAAATGTGGGGAAAATAATAATGAAATAAACCTTTAATAATCATATAAATATGGCCTTAACAGATATCAGATGATGCAATAAAAAAATAAATGACACTACAAGGTTGATTGTCCTAAAGGAAAGAAAGAAAAAGATGATGATAAGAGGAGGCACAAATCAAGTGACAAAAAGAAGCACTCAACTGATAAGAGAAAGAGCAAGAGAGCACTGAAGGATGAAACAACCAGCAAAGATGACATCAGCACAGTAGAGTCATCAGACAGTGACTCAGCTGATAGTGGAAGCTCATTCAGCTCATAAGATAAGGCTTGCCTATGGTTCATGGCAAAAGAAGTAGAAGGAACAAAGGTACTATCTGGTTCATCCTAATCTAATGCTCTACTTCTGATACTGCACAATTTCAATTTCCCCACTTGAATCTACAAATTTGATTCAAAATCTTATGAGTAAATTTAAAGAAATTCGAATAAACCATGAAGTCCTTGAAAAGGAATGTGAGGATTTAAGGAGGGAAAATAGAAGATTAAAAAAACAATTGGACAAGCTGAAGGCTAACTCAGCTGAAAAAGAAGTTCACTCAGCTGATCAACAAAAATTAGGTGGCAAGTCACCTGATACTAACAGACAAGTTGAGGGAACATCCAGATCAGCAGAGAAGACACCAACAGAGACTAATCCAATACCAGCTTACAAACCTTTAAAAAGATTTGGTTCCAGGTCCTGTCTTGCCAATGATAGTCAAGATGATGAAGCCATAATCGTCAGCAAAGATCTAAATCAAAGGCCAAAGCTGGTCACATAATTAGAAAATGAAAGACTATTAATTATGACACTCATCCTGCACCAGCTAAGCCATAGACCAGTGGAGTAAAACAAAAAACCAAATCATCTTATATCCAGGCTACTAAAGGCAAGGCCATACTGAAAGGTAAAGGAAGACTTTACCCTTCAGAAGATGATTGGAATGTTTCACCATCAGCATACAGAAAGAGACCAGCTCACTGGCAGTCATCTTGATTCAGACGAAACCAGAATAAACCAGGACTTGGATACAGAAGGCAATATGAGAGCAGGCCACCTCATGTTTACCGAAAAGTGACATAAGATGCCAAAAATACAAAAGGCAAGAAAGTATATCTGAATACTTTTAATAAATCCATTAGAAGATATTCCTCCATGCCCTATACCTATGAGGTAAATGATTTCAAACTTCCAAGAAGAAGATCCTTTCGATATACACTTTGGGTAGGAGGCATGACTACTAACAGGCATGGACCTTAATCGTGTTGGGTACCTAAAGTTCCTTAATTTATTTTGTAGGATGGATAATACATTGACAGTGGATGTTTCGGACATATGACAATAACTAAGAACTGGTTGACTGATTTAATTTTAAAGCTTTTGATGGATTCAAAGTATCCTTTGGAGGCAAAGAAAATCCTAGTAAGACTAAGTGGGAAGGCACATAGCTAAAGAACAATTTGAAGATTTAGCATGTAGAATATGTCAAGGGACTGAATTTTAACTTATTGAGCATCGGTCAATTAATGTGTCTTCGGGTAAAGCACAAGCAATCACCTAGCTGGATATGGCACAGAAGACTCAACCATCTAAACTTCAAACCATCAACAAGCTAGAAAAGAGCAATCTAGTAAAAGGATTACCAGATACAACTTTCAAGAAAGAAAGCTTATGTGATGCATGTTAGAAAAGAAAGAAAATAAAAAGCTCCTTCAAATCCAAGCCACATCAGTCAACAACCAGAGTATTGCAACTTTTGCATATGGATCTATTTGGACCAGTCACACCAGTCAGTGTAAGTGGAAAGAAGTATACCCTAGTCGTAGTCGATGACTTCTCCAAATACACTTGGATTGTGTTTATGAACAAGAAGAAGGAAACACTAAAGAAACTTCCAGACCTTCTAAGGAGATTGCAGAATGAGAAAGATCCGAAGTCTATCAAAATCAAATCAGACAGAGGAACATAATTCCTAAATCATTCAATTAGAAGCTAATGTGAGGAAAATAGGGTGATGCATCAGCTATCTATAGCAGGGACTTCACATCAAAATAGAGTTGCAAAAAGAAGAAACAAAACACTCAAGGTGGCTGTCATATCAATAAATGCGGAAGCTAGCCTACCAAACTGGTTCTGGGCTGAAGCAGCGAACACATCATGTTACACACAAATCAGATCAATCATCAATAAACATCATGGAAAATCACCTTATGAGCTGTGGAATGGCAGAACACCAAACATATCATATTTACACATGTTTGGAGCCAAGTGTTTTGTTATCAATAGGAACCATCTAAGTACTTTTGATGAAAAAGCTGATGAAGGCATATTCATGGGATATTCAGATACCAGTAAAGCCTTCAGAATCCTGAACAATGGGACACTAGTGATTGAAGAATCCATTCATGTAATGTTTGATGTGCCACACACCAGCTGTGAAGATACATCCATCCTAGAGAACAAAGTGACAAAAAGCAAGATTCTGCACCAGCCTACATAGAAGCAAAAGTTCCAACTGTAGCATTGGATGACTCAACTAAAGAACAATAAGATGCACCATTAGATAAACCAACACTGGAACAACTCCAACAGGACATCAACTGGCTCAGAGATCATCCAGCTGATCAAGTCGTAGGAGATGTGAATACAGGTGTCAGAACTAGAAGACAACTGGAAAGTATGTTAACTTATTTTCTGTCACAGGTTGAACCAAGTACAATAGATGATGCAATCTAAGATGCAGATTGGATCACAACCATGCAAGAAGAACTCAATGAATTTGAGGGGAATGAAGCTTAGGAACTTGTGGATAGACCAGACCATGCTGATATTATTGGCACAAAATGAGTAAACTGGAAAAGGATGAATGAGCGAGGAGAAATACGTAGAAACAAAGCTAGACTAGTATCAAATGGATACTCATAAGCTCAAGGGATAGATTATGATGAGACTTTTGCACTAGTGGCAAGATTTGAGGCAATCAGACTTTTCCTAGCATACGCAGCTCACAAGAACTTCAAAGTCTACCAAATTGACATGAAGAGTGCATTCCCAAATGGAATACTTGAGGAGGAAGACTATGTGGAACAACCACCAGGATTTCAGTTCAAAGGCAAAGAAGACAAAGTGTTCAAATTGAAAAAACATTATATGGTCTTAAAAAGACACCGAGAGCCTAGTATGAGACACTATCACAATTTCTTACCAGCAATAGGTTCAGTAAAGAACCCATTGACAAGACCTTATTCAAGATTGAAGATGGATCCAACACACTAATTGTTCAAATATATGTGGATCACATCAAGTTTGTATCAGATGATGAAAAGATGTATGAAAAGTTTGGTAGCTTAATGAAGAGAAAATTCCAAATGACTATGATTGATGAACTCAATTACTTTCTTGGACTATAAGTGAAGCAAATGAAGGATGTCATATTCATCAATAAAGAAAAATACACCAAGGACTTGATAAAAAATTATGGCATGGATACCAGTGGAGTATTAGAGACACCAATCTGTGCAAGAGTCATTCTTGGAAAAGATGAACCAAGAAAAGATGTAGATCAGAATCTTTACAGAGGAATCATTGGTTCACTACTCTACTTAACTGCAAGCAGGCCAGACATTGCATTTGCAGTAGGAGTTTGTACAAGATTCCAATCACAACCAAAGGAATCACACTTACTAACACCTAAGAGGATTATCAAATAACTAAAGCACACAATGAATGTAGGCATTTGGTATCCAAGAGATGGAGGATTCAAGTTGATATCCTACTCTGATTCAAATTATGCCGGAAGCAAAGTAGATAGAAAAAGCACCTTTGGAACTTGATGCTAGGTAGTAGACTAGTATCTTGGTTCAGCAAGAAGAAAAACTCCATAGTAACATCAACAGGTAAAGCAGAATACATAGCAGCAGGAAGCTGTTGTGCTCAAGTACTATGGATTAGACAACATCTAAGAGACTATGGAGTAGAGGAGAAGACAATCCCAATCATATATGATAATACTAGTGCTATATTAATCACAAAAAATCCAGTACTTCATTCAAGAACCAAACACAAAAATGTGAGGCATCACTTCATCAGAGATAATGTAGAAAAAGGAGATGTGATCTTAGAGTATATATCTACTGAAAATCAACTAGTAGATATATTCACAAAACCACTTAGTCATGAAAGATTTTGCAAGTTAAGGACTGGGCTAGGGATGATTGAACGGGATTGAGCTACACGGATCAGGTAACCTAAGGAACCAGCTGAGTGACTTCACTAGAAGGGTAAACCTTTGCCATTTTGGGTGAGCTCACTTGGCAGGACAACCACTGGATCAGTGAAGTTCACTCAAATGATTTTTAGGAACATCACTTGTGATGAAATAACAAGCAGCTCAGTGAGATAGATCAGCTCAGTAAAGCTGTCAACAGCTTACTAGCCTAATGGGGAGCTTCAACTAACTAATACATCAGCTGAGTGGAAGATCAACTTTCAAGTGAAGAAACTCAGCAGCTCAGCCAACCAGGTCATCAGTGGAGCAACCAGCTAAAGGAAGTGTGAAATGGATAAATGATTTATACATGTGGAAAATCAAAAGAATAATGGAGCATTTATTATTTGAGATTACACACATGGATTTTATTTTAATCAGACACGAGAATTAAAATATAGGAGTTAATGTAAGAAAAGATGGAAGAGACGGCAACGCCTCATTTTACTGCACTCATCATTACTCTCTCGATCCACCCATCCCCCGACTAACCTCAATTACCGTGACATATATACATAGTATCACGTCATTTAAACCCACATTTGTCTGGGTTAATATTTTCCACACTCAACCGTCGAATCTGTGTTCCCAACTATCCACCACTATATAATCCACACTTCACCATCCTTGCAACTTTACGCTCTAATAACATTCAAGCAAGTATTTTCTAGAAAATTTTATACTTTCCTCAAAAATTTCCTATCTTTCAAAATGGCTTCATCCTCCTCGAACGTCACTTCTGCAAATCAATACAAGAAAACCATTTTCACATGATCTTCCTTTCAACCCTTCTACTATCTGGAGATATGCAATAAAGATCCACATGAACAAAGGATATTGGATGGCTGCACAAATCTTGGTTTAATAACCTTTCTTAACCCACAAGTCAAAGAGATTTGAATTGAGAACCAAATCTCATTTTAGAAGAAAACAAAATTTGTGGAAGGAACCATCACTGAAGATGGTCAGTTGATTCCAGACAAAATCACCACCAAGGTGAATGGCAAGGATCTGATGATAACCCCCACCTTACTTCTTCAACATCTCAAGCTCTCAAAAAATGGACCAGAAAAGGTAGAGGACGTTTACAGATGTATTCTGGTTAGAGATTTGCAAGGATGAAACCCCAATAAACAAGAAAAATTAACTATCTGAGGACAGCTCTAATGGAACCGTTTGAAGAGTTTAGCCTACTGATAGGCAAGTGTATTGCAGGAAAGCTTGGATCTATTAACGCCACGACAAAAGTCAGGACAAGGTTGATGGCAATCATGTATGAAAGCCTACATTTTGATGGGAAACATATATATTCACCAGATTGATGGAACAAATTAGAGGAGAAATTGATGTAGGAAACAAGGCTGCAAAGAAGAAATTGAAGAAGATATACATCTTCTGGGTGAAGAAAACCTATGCAATTCCTCTTGACTATGTACTTGTGTGTCTGAAGGTTTCACCTATTCACTCGCACACTCTACATCAAGAAAAGGTGATGTTCACCTATGTGAAAAAAGGAAAAGACACACAGAAGAGGAAACAGGTAGATCCGGTAGCTATAGAGCAAAGAAATAAGAGGAGAACAGACATTACTGCTACTATACAAGGAGAAATTGAAAGGAAATCACCAACTGTGGAAGGAGGAGTTGCCGGTGAAGTAGAGGAAATAGAAGAAAAGTTTAAAGTGATTGAAGAGAAGATGGCTAAACAATAGATCCCTGGGAGGGATATTAATACTAGAGTGGCAGATTATCTGGACTGAATGTTGGGAAACTAAAAAATTTAGCTTTTAGACCCTGATAATATGTTTGATGAAGATGAATGGTTTTTCTCATTCCTAGGACTCACAATAGGTCTCAAAGATGAGATACTACAATAGGAAATTGTTACAGATGCCAAGGCAAGGTTGGTAGGTTCCACGAAAGAAGATGCTGGTGATGACATTTAAGATGGTCATGATGATGATAACCAAAATAATAGAGATGAAGGTGGTGATGGTGAATCTACTATCCCACCACTTGATGCAATGGATGGGGATAATCTGACTCTATTTGATTCAATCCTGTAAACTGCATCAGCACAACAACAACACACTAGCTCAGCTAAGGACACTCAGCTAGCTAAAGCCAGCACACCAACTCAAGTAGCTGATCCTACACCAGCATGACACTGGGTCAGTAGCAGCTGGGGTGTCCACACCGGCCAAGAATATTCCCAGCACTCATCAAGGGGGAATGGTGAACAGTCCAGCCCATGCTTACTCCTCTACTCAGATCATTGAAGAAGTAGCATGAGATGATGTTATTCAGCAAAGGCAGCCAACTGAAGCAAAGAGTCAAGTACTCATTCCTTTGGTGTCCATACCTGAAGAGACACCAGCACAGAAAATAGGGGCTCAACAAGCCAACACATCTGCCGGTGGTACATCTGCAATAGTAGGAGTATCAGACTCTGCTTTCCATGCAGTAGTGGACACCATGACAGAGGTGCTGGAAAAGCAAGCACTCTGCTTAACGAATGTGATTATGGCACTCATTGATGAAAGTAAGACTCTGTAGAATCAATTTGAAGCAGTATCTGAGTACATCTAGACTCAGAATGATGTCATAATGTATCATGGAATGATGCTTGCACAATTGGACACAAATTCCCACACCAGAAACAAAAAACTCAAGAAGCATTGATCTAGCTGGAGCTTTGGGAAATAAGCTGGCTGAACACAAACTCATACCGGAGGAACATAACAACAGGTTCACCAGCATTGATTCAAAACTGGAAAGATTAATCTCTTTAGCTAAAGTCACAAACAACATTCTGCTATAAATCCCCATTGGTAATGACAAAAAGGGGAAAGTGATAAGCCTGAGAACTGCAGCAGACCTCATCTGACAGAAGAACAAACGAGAGAAAGAGACAGGGAAAACAAAAATAGACAAGCAGCTAATGAAAGTGTAAGAAAGATACAAGAAGAAAGAGAAATATCGTGAGATAAAAGCTGCAGAGAATTTCCTTACCTAGTTAGAAGACCAGATGATAGTGACAGATCAGGCAACCAACAATGGCCTGGATCTGGAAATCAACAGAGAAGCACACCCAGCCACCACAGTCAGCAAAAAAGTGGCTTTAGCGGAGGCAGAGGCCAAACTCGGTCAAGGACTAGTGAAGTTGGCAGCTCAGAGTTGAGAAGACACCTTGTTGGGCATCAGAGAAGAAGCTCATCCTCATATAAATATAATGAGACACATGAGTAGGTAGTCAATAGAGTGACCAGGGAATATTTGCAAAATTCTGATACTCTTTACCCTTGTATGACTAAAGATGAATCATGGGTAGAATGGCTTGGCTTACGTGATAAAATCATACATGTTGATAGGGTCAAACTCTATAATGAGCTGAAATACTCATTTGTTGAAATGGAAGGGCACCAGCTGAGGGGGAATTTGGCTCCTCCAATAGATTAGCACAATGATATTCCACTAGCAGAAGGGTCAGCCAAGGGCAGTTGATGTCCCATATCAGTACAGGGACGTGATGACTTAACTACTGCAGAACAATGGAATTTCTCAATTTGAAGCAGTTCTTCAGGTCCTTGTCGAGACTAACAGACTAGCAACAGTGGACAATGTACAAAGATCTAAGAATTGGAGACCCACACATTGAAAAATCATGGGGTAGATTGATGGTTATTTTGTGGATCCAGCAACTCAAGAAACCATACCAGACTTCAACATACTTTATGAAAAATGGCTATTTGAAAGTATATCCCATGGAACTGCGTTAGAGTATTGGAAATGGAAGTTTCCAAAGATAGACTTCACTAACATGGAGGGAATTCTAATGACAAGGTACAAGAGATATAAGGAAAGACTCAGAAACATGTAGTTGTAATAATTTTCGGTCTTGAACTTTATGTTGATAAATAATAAAAGTTTGTTATTTGTCAATTAATTAAGTTGAATTTTACTTATGATCATGCTTAGGAGGGTTTCGGCATCATCAAAAAGGGGGAAATTGTTAGGATCGTTTTATTTAGTTCTGATGATGGCCATACTAGCTATTATAGCAAGCCTTATATAAGTTAGAATCATATGTATAAGATTCATTTAGAAGTCTGATGTTGTGTAAGATGATCAGACGCACTGTAAAAGAAGTCTGGTAGGCCATAACAGTTAGGAGAAGACAAAAGATTAGCTAGGTGAGAAGGCTGAGGATCCAGACTCAGTAAAGTGAAGATGTTGGTCCCTTGGAAAGGCTAACACAAGTTTAAAGGGGGGTGAATAAACTTGTCCACAAAAATTGACTAGAAACTGAATCTTGAGTAGGTTGAGTTCAGCTTTAAACTTGTGTGGAGTTAAACTAACTTAGCCGAGTATAAGTCAAGACTGACTTATCCTTAACTGAGTTAACCGGCAGCGGATTAAGTTAAGCCTTTATATGAAACTTGAGTTTATCAGTTTGTCTAGATGAAATGCATTGCTGTGCTGACTCAGTTTCTTATGTTTGCTGAGTGTGTGATCAGGTGCAATATAAACTTAGATACAATAATTAAATGCGTTAAGTAAGTAAGTAAATGAGACAGTATTTATAGAGGTTCCAGGTGGTGTAATCCTGTCATTCCTCTCTTCTCATGTGATGTAGGAGGCCAAATTCACTATGTTCTTGAGGTTTACAGTTACAAGACACAAAGTAAATTATATTGTCCTTCACTAATCCATAGCTTCACAATCTCCCAGCTCCAGTCTTCAACAGGTGGAATGGTTGTTTGAACTAAGCTTGCTACACTGGTCCTTGAAGGGTAGGATTGCCTCTTCACCAGCTCAACACAAACACAGTCTTCCTGACTGCACTCAACTGTCCTTCACACCTTCTTGGTGTTTCACAATCTAAACCTTTGATAAAATCAAAGTTGAGACTTGAATCAATAACTATGATTCAATTGTGCTTCAAGCTTCTTCTTCTAGATGTATATGATATGCTCAGGCTCTTTGTTTCTTTTCTAGTGTAGTTCTTCATCTTTCTTTGAATGCTTATGAACACTTGAAGATTTCTTGATCTTGATCTTGCAATATGAACACTTGAAGATTTCTTGATCTTGATCTTGCACAGCAGGAGTTCTTCTTGATCGATATTCCCCCTTACTTGAATACAGTTTTACTTGGAACTCCACTCTTCTTATTGAGGTAGAAGTGATCTATTTATAGGGGTTTCTCCAACGGTTGGATGATTTGAATGTTTGAATTTGAATTCTTGTATCCGTTAGTGGTCCTGTTTGTTCTGTTGAATGCAGTGCCCTTTCTGACATTTCTGTGCAACCAATGAAATTGTTTACTTTATAATGGTCAGATTCTTCTTCAACTTTCCTTGACCTCAGGATGAAAACTTGTCTTGTCAGTTTTTAGCTTAAGAGCATTAACTGAGTTTTTACTCTTCTTAAAAAAACTCAATACTCTTATTCTTCATTTCATTATAATTGACTTAATCAGAGTACACCATAGTTCATAAATCAAGTAAGATATCATTGTCCTTATGTATCTTAGGTCTTCTTTCAGGATCCATAAAGTCAGTTCAGGTCATCAGAGACTTCACTGAATTCTAACTTTACAGTTTCAGCTTTGTCTTCCATAACTGAGTTTGAATCCCTCAGTTCTTCAATCTTCTATAACTGAGTCTGTGTCCTTCAGTTCTTCATACACTGAGTTTGTTCCCTCAGTCTTCAGTTCAAGATAAGTCAACTGAGTCTGTGTCCCTTAGCGAACTTACCTACTTCAGTTCTTTAATAGTGTTTTGAATCAGTTTTCCAAACTGATTTGCCTCTGATTGTAAACTCAGTTCTCTTAAGCTCATCAAGTCAGTTTCTCGTTTTCTCAGTTCTAACCCTAAAACTATTATAGTTCTTGTCTGATTTACCTATTCAAATATCAGACTCTACTAATTCATATACATTGATTTCTAGACATCATTTTGCTTTGCACTATAATAGCTAGTTATGACACATCATCAATGGGGTTAATAACAATTAATTAAATAACTGATGAATCATCATCAAAACATAAAATTTTTTTCCAATAGAAGACCTATGGGATGACTTAAAACCAGGGAGGTCTTTGATGACTGATAACGGAAAAATTCACAGTTATTTTTATAACTTTTCACCCCGTTTCTGATATCATTTTGAGCACTTCTGTATCATTTCGAGTCTTTAATTCCTAAGTTTCATAAAAATATATAAGTAGTAACTATTATGTAAAATATCGTGTTTTTAGAAGTTTTTATTAGTTTTTGTACCGGTTTAGTAACCGGAGTGTCGTGTCGGATTTACGTTTGGTATTTTGGTGGTTTATTGCAGAATCATAAGTGGACCAAGATTCTACGTAACGACATGTTTTGAGCCCTAAAAGAGGTGTTTAGAGGGTTAGAAGAAGGTGCCACAAGCTTACGAGTTCAAAAGGGTCGTTTTTCCTAAGTACTTGAATCGTTACATATTTTCGAGGCATTTTCAGGGGATGACTTCTTAATGAAAGTTTTAGATCTTCACATAAGCTTTCCAACGCACTTTGAATCACGTAAATTGGAGTTCTACAACTCAAGTTATGGTCAAGTGGCTAATCGATTCGTATCAGTAAAATGTCATAAAACGACACGTAATGGAAATGGCTCAATCAAAACGACATTTTCTGAAGAAGTTTCCTTAATAAAAGTTGTATATCTTCAACAAATATTTCCAATGGATTTTGAATCAAGTCAATCGGATTTCTACAACTCAAATGGTGGTCAAGTGGCTAATTGATTTGTATTAAGGAAAATGTCGTAAAACGACGCGTAATGGGAATGGCCCATCAAAAAGGCTTTTTCTGAAGAAGTGTCCTTCATGAAAGTTGAAGAATTTTCCGAGAGCTTAATTTTGACGTTTGAATCATAATTATTGGAGACCTACAACTCAAGATATGAATTTTAGAAGTTTTATTACAAATAAATACTCGATGGAAGGATCTAGATCCTCATAAGCAATGATCACTACCGGATCGATCCGGCACCAATTCGGATCGATCCGGCTCCTCAACATTTGCTTATATATACAGCATTCTAAACAGAGAGCCCGATGCCCTCTCTTCTCCCATTTCTCTTCTTCTCCTTCTTCTTTCTTTTATTTATGTTATGGAGGGGCCTATATGTAATATATATGTCGTTATAATGTCGGTGTAATAACCCGACTAGTTATAGTTTTAATATAATTTCGTTTCCGCTTTTTATTGCTTTCTTTTATTTTATGCAATTAGTATAAATATATATATATACGTATATTATATATATATCTATATCTATATATATATCTATATATATATCTATACGTATATCTATATAGCTGTAGTTATCTTTTTCGTTTTGTTTTCTTTCGTTTTGTTATTTTCGTTGTTATTTTCGTTAATATGAGTAGTTAAACTAAACATAGCCGAATTATGTGAAAACGGGTAAAATTGACCCTCGGGAGACGAGATGGGAGTCGTGTGCGCGTAATTAAACGTTCGTATGATAAACTCATGTTTTAAAACCCGTTTTGATCATTTTCCTAACTTTGAATAAAATTGACAACTTTGTTCACGGTTACATCGAGCTATTTTGCGGTGAGATGTGAGATATGGATATCACTAATCATAGTCCTGATTGTTAGATTGACAATCTAAGTGACAGATCTGGACTATGCCTAAGTGAAATTTCTTATTTTTACGAGATGTGCGAAACATGTTTTAAAATCACTAAACTATAGTTTTAATCGTTAGATTGGCAACCTAAGTGACACGTTAAAACTATGTTTTTCGTGAGGTTTTAGTGGCTTTTATTACAGTCAACCATGTTAGGCGAGTTAGCTCTCTAAAGGAGGGTTAATAAACCTAGTGTGGGGGTTAAGTGAGAGTCGCTATTCGAGATCTTAACGCAAGAATAAAGAGTTGACACCCGTGAATGTCATATGAATCGAATCGAGATAAAACACACTCCTTATCAAGTTTTTCTGTGGGGAGATAACTTTGTTGGATCATGGCTCGGCTATGCTTTTTAATCACCTAGTTAATCTCGTTAGTTAAAATTTATTTTTCGCATTAGTATAAAAACTCCACCTAAAACTTTGATCGCCTAGACTAAGAACCACGTTCGCTTTGGTACTCACAACCACATTTCTCTTGGGACGACCTCGTACTCCTGTAGCTATCCTAGCAATCGACCCGGTACTCTGCTGGTTAGAGAGTTAGTTTACCCACAAATGCGAGTCTTTATAAATGTATTTTAGTGGGTGAATTTTTCGCTAATCAAAATTGGCGCCGTTGCCGGGACCAATATTTTAGTGGGTGTATTTTCTCTCATCAAAATTGGCGCCGTTGCCGGGAAATGTGTGATATTGTTGTGATATCTTGTAAGTGAACGAAGGCTTGGGCCTAGGTTTTTATTTTCTTTGTTTTATTTAGATGTCGATAAGAGCTATGGATCTTTGAAGTGATATTGTCTCGAACTCGGTTTGAATACGACTTTGGTACTTAGCCTCTTCGGAGGGTGATATCTTGTAAGTCCGGCTAAAGCTGGGATTAGGGCCTTCGGCTACCATAACTTTTTGAGGGTCTAAATATCGTGTGTTTAAAAAAAAAAAGCGAAAAGAAAAAAAAAGAATTTTATTGTTTTCGTGTTGTTTTCAAATCTTGCCAGTTTGAACTTAAATGGATCAATATTTCAATCAATATTACTCACACGAACAACAATACCCCTACCAACCTTATCAACAACGATTCGTGCCTCACCTCAATATCAACAAATGAGAATAACCAAGGTTCATGGGATTATCGGTGCTCGAATGCATACCAGGACCGAATTATGGTTATTCGAAAGTTATGAGCCACAATATTACGAGGTTGTCCTAACCCTAGTGCTTATCAGGATTACGGTGTTCATACTCAGCACGTTGATAGCTTCAACCAGATTCAGCCACCTGATCAGTGTCTGGAATGGCAAGAGGACTACTACTCACCTCCGATGAATCAAAGTCAATACGATCAGTTTTCCCCCATGCCACAAGAAGAATTCACCGACAGTCAAATAGAGCAACTAGAACGATTCAACCAGATCTTGGAAGAGCGATTGTTGGACATGCAGGAGTTCAAGGTAAGTACTGACTCCGCTATAAGAAATCTTCAAGACAAGGTAGGGAAATTGATTGAATTAGTGAGGTATGTGAAAGAGGCAGAGACAAGTGCAATAGAGGTGGTTAGAGATGAAAATGTTATCACTGAAAAAGTTCAGGATGAGAATGAGGTTGATAATTCGATTCGCGAAGAAAAGTGCAAGATTTGGAGATGACAGAGTTAGAGGAGCGAGAGATTGATTGGCCATCTTTAGTAAAGCCTTTGGGAGAGTTGGTAATAGGCGATATATCGGTCCCGGATTACTACATTCGCCCACTCTGTGAGGATGAATTTTTCTGCGGTCCGGTTGTGTACTCCCGATGGATGAGCTTTATGGTAATTTTCAAAAGAAGATGGTTCGACAGGATGATAAAAGAAGGTTCTGACGGCTGGGAGGAGGTAACATCGAGGCCAAACGAGGTAGTGCTTTCTAGACAATTTAATTTCAATGGTTCTCGCATTGTTAATTTTTCTAAAGCTGTTGATCTTCTTGAGTTCGGATTTTGGTTGATTGAGTCTGTATAGAGTCACCCTGTCGAGCCAACGACGTTAAACAAAAGCGCTACCGGGAGGCAGCCCGATAATAATAATAATTTGAATAATACTAGTCTTAATGAAATGTAGAATCTGTATGAAAGATGAACACAAATCACTACCAAGTCTCAGGATGAATGTTTGAATGTCATTTAAAGGGAACGATTAGGTGGTTATCCGAAAATCCCGAGGTAGAATACAAAGAAAACATTCAAATGCATCATTTCTTGGACTTAGGTTGTTGAACCCTTGAGGATCTGGGTATAAAAGACTCAATACTCTTTCGCACATTTCATTTTACGATCTAGTCTGTTTCAAATTTCTGGTCGTTGTAGTATAGTGGTGAGTATTCCCACCTTAATAAAATTGTGTGCAATAAAAAATGAAACTAGGAATAGCTGACATGACTACGATATATGATTATGTGATACTCTCTATGATACGTATATGCTTAGATGTTCTGTGCTTTACCAGTATGGCTATTTTTCCATCTAAAGCTATTATATTGCCTATCAAATTTTCTCGACGTGTGAGGCCATTATCTCATTATTCCCATATCCCTATTCAATATTTTGGCACGAGGACCATGTCCCTGTGTTGGCTTTGTTTTGGTTGTTTTGGTACAGGATTCGGGATGTGCTTTCTCATGGTCATTCACGGGATTCGATAGCATCTTTCTCGCTTGGTCTATAAGCTAAGTCTTCTCTCTATCTCATTTACACTCGAGAATAATGCAAAATCGTAAGTGGGAGGTAGAGTCGTGGTTGGTCTAGAAATGGCAGTAAGTGTTTAAACCCTTAGTTTTTGATCTTTTTCAAACATTATTTAGTTGATTAAAATAATTTGTATAAGGTATATATTTCATGGATTTAAAGATGTAATGATCAATTTGATATGTATAACTAATTTGAACCGTAAGTGCATTTTAACCCCAAATTTATTTGTGTAACATGAATTCCTTCACGTAAGCCTTTGATATTGAAGCGAAAATTTTAAACTGTATCCATTCAGTATTCTAGTGGTTTATCCTAGAGATAGTAGTAACTTAGTACCTAACTTCTGAACATGTACTGTGAATATCTGAAGGTTTGAATGTGATAGAAAGAATGTCAAAATAAGATAAACTATATGTCGGTTGTAGCTACCAATGATTTGAGTGCATGTAGGGGTTATCATAAACGCCCTATATCACTATGAGGTTTAAAAGCTCCCGACTGCCTGATGATAGTAGTCCAGCTAGGGTGTTATCACGAAACATCCTATTGCTGGGAATGAGGGCATATGCTACACATAATAAAAAAAAATAAAAAAAAAAAAAAAAAAGAAGAAGAGTTAGATGGGTATTAATGTATTCGATCTCACCTCATGACGCCTGAAAGATAGTCGATTTTGGCAATGAGTTCGGATATGTTAATATTCTATGAAAAAAAAAATAAGAAAAAAAAGAGAGTTATCTTCAAACTATCCCCAGTATAAACTGAATGATATGCTTTAGGGATTATCCTAATAAGTACACGGGAGGACGTTGTGTGGAATTGTTACTACCTATACCTAGGAAAGTCATTAGGACTGTCTGAGTGGATATTTTTGCGTTTGCTTGATTTATTCAAGAGAGGATAGTGGAAATTGAAAAGGCTTGTCACACACACACTCTGTTATACATTTATATTAAGGTTAACGTGTGGTTATGATTCGATTGGTTACATGATCCGGTTGGCCTTTATATTTTTATCTTCATGAATTTTTCCTCATTCATTTTATTTTATCGCTTATTTTGTTCGAGGACGACCAAAAGCTAAGTGGGGGGTTGTGATAACGGAAAAATTCACAGTTATTTTTATAACTTTTCACCCCGTTTCTGATATCATTTTGAGCACTTCTGTATCATTTCGAGTCTTTAATTCCTAAGTTTCATAAAAATATATAAGTAGTAACTATTATGTAAAATATCGTGTTTTTAGAAGTTTTTATTAGTTTTTGTACCGGTTTAGTAACCGGAAGTGTAAATGTCGGATTTACGTTTGGTATTTTGGTGGTTTATTGCGAATCATAAGTGGACCAAGATTCTACGTAAAGACATGTTTTGAGCCCTAAAAGAGGTGTTTAGAGGGTTAGAAGAAGGTGCCACAAGCTTACGAGTTCAAAAGGGTCGTTTTTCCTAAGTACTTGAATCATTACATATTTTTGACGGAGATTTGACCCAGCTTAGAGGCATTTTCAGGGGATGACTTCTTAATGAAAGTTTTATATCTTCACATAAGCTTTCCAACGCACTTTGAATCACGTAAATTGGAGTTCTACAACTCAAGTTATGGTCAAGTGGCTAATCGATTCATATCAGTAAAATGTCATAAAACGACACGTAATGGAAATGGCTCAATCAAAACGACATTTTCTGAAGAAGTTTCCTTAATAAAAGTTGTATATCTTCAAGAAATCTTTCCAATGGATTTTGAATCAAGTCAATCGGATTTCTACAACTCAAATGGTGGTCAAGTGGCTAATTGATTTGTATTAAGGAAAATGTCGTAAGACGACGCGTAATGGGAATGGCCCATCAAAAAGGCATTTTCTGAAGAAGTGTCCTTCATGAAAGTTGAAGAATTTTCGAGAGCTTAATTTTGACGTTTGAATCATAATTATTGGAGACCTACAACTCAAGATATGAATTTTAGAAGTTTTATTACAAATAAATACTCGATGGAAGGATCTAGATCCTCATAAGCAATGATCACTACCGGATCGATCCGGCACCAATTCGGATCGATCCGGCTCCTCAACATTTGCTTATATATACAGCATTCTAAACAGAGAGCCCGATGCCCCTCTCTTCTCCCATTTCTCTTCTTCTCCTTCTTCTTTCTTTTATTTATGTTATGGAGGGGCCTATATGTAATATATATGTCGTTATAATGTCGGTGTAATAACCCGACTAGTTATAGTTTTAATATAATTTCGTTTCCGCTTTTTATTGCTTTCTTTTATTTTATGCAATTAGTATAAATATATATATATACGTATATTATATATATATCTATATCTATATATATATCTATATATATATCTATACGTATATCTATATATAATTTGTAGTTATCTTTTCGTTTTGTTTTCTTTCGTTTTGTTATTTTCGTTGTTATTTTCAAGTTAATATGAGTAGTTAAACTAAACATAGCCGAATTATGTGAAAACGGGTAAAATTGACCCTCGGGAGGCGAGATGGGGGAGTCAGCGCGTAATTAAACGTTCGTATGATAAACTCATGTTTTAAAACCCGTTTTGATCATTTTCCTAACTTTGAATAAAATTGACAACTTTGTTCACGGTTACATCGAGCTATTTTGCGGTGAGATGTGAGATATGGATATCACTAATCATAGTCCTGATTGTTAGATTGACAATCTAAGTGACAGATCTGGACTATGCCTAAATGAAATTTCTTATTTTTACGAGATGTGCGAAACATGTTTTAAAATCACTAAACTATAGTTTTAATCGTTAGATTGGTAACCTAAGTGACACGTTAAAACTATGTTTTCTGTGAGGTTTTTCAGTGGCTTTTTATTCTGGTCAACCATGTTAGGCGAGTTAGCTCTCTAAAGGGAGGGTTAATAAACCTAGTGTGGGGTTAAGTGAGAGAGCCGTTCGTGATCTTAACGCAAGAATAAAGAGTTGACACCCGTGAATGTCATATGAATCGAATCGAGATAAAACACACTCCTTATCAAGTTTTTCCTGTGGGGAGATAACCTGTTGGATCATGGCTCGGCTATGCTTTTTAATCACCTAGTTAATCTCGTTAGTTAAAATTTATTTTTCGCATTAGTATAAAAACTCCACCTAAAACTTTGATCGCCTAGACTAAGAACCACGTTCGCTTTGGTACTCACAACCACATTTCTCTTGGGACGACCTCGTACTCCTGTAGCTATCCTAGCAATCGACCCGGTACTCTGCTGGTTAGAGAGTTAGTTTACCCACAGTTGCGAGTCTTTATAAATGTATTTTAGTGGGTGAATTTTTCGCTCATCAATGACCTTGGGTAAGTCTATGATATCATATAAGTTATGAAATCTAATTTTCTTAAAAATGGTGTACACAGATCTCACCCAAAATAAGGGGTTGTGAAGTTAAATCTCAATCGGCTGAAGAAAACTAGTAGAGAAGCATCGAGCAAGTGAATGTAAAATCAATAGATCAAGTGAATAATTAAACAATGTAGCAGCTAACTAGAAAGATCCGCAGAGCAAGTTCAACCAAGTAACTACATGTAAGCTGACAAAGAAATAAACAGATCAGTGAACTCATAGTCAGCCAAGTATGGAAGAGTCATCTGAGTCATCTAGCTGACAGAGTTCAAATAACAAGTTCAAGCACGTGGAAAATATGAAAGACAAAGCATTTAATGTAGAATCAATCAAGATCGGATTTTAAGATAAACGTTGGAATAATCAGGATCACTCAAATCAAAGAGGATTAAATCATAACAAAATCAAGGATTATTCTCCATATTAATTAGCCAACGGACAGAAATTTAAAATTCAAGGAATTGTGGCTATAAATAGAGACATCAACAGAGGGGTAACAACAACGATTACTCTTGAGAAATTTTAAGTGCCCAAACTCTGCAAAAATTTAGGTCTTCGTTCTTGATCTTACATAGACATATCCAGAAACTGAAACTGTTAAAAACAGAGCATCAAAAGTTTAACCCAACCTGTGTTTGATCATCTTGTTAATTCTAAAATTCACATCCCTTGTTTCTCATCAATAGAACTTAAGTTCAATGAAAGGACAACTGATGTCCTAGAGGACCGAGACAATTGAATCAAAAGGATTTTAGAATGATTTGCAAGATTTGTGATAAGCTGCTGAAGGATATCAATCTGCAGGAGTAGTGTGTGTGTTTATAAAGAAGTTTAATCACTGAAGCTTGTGTAGCTAAGGAGTGATAACTTAGATTGTGAAGCTTTTGTAGGCAAGGACAATCACATTGTTGTATTGGTGAACAATAGTAAATTCCTCCAATCATCACATGAGACGAGTGAATTAAGGTATTACACTACCTTAAACCACTATAAGTCTATGTGTCTTTACTTTATGCACATTTACTTTAAACATTTACTTTATTTTATTTTATTTATACTTGTGTGTAATTATATACTTTGAAAACATAATTTTAAGAAGGGTTTTACACTGCACAAAAGCATTTCAACAAGAAAATTTTTTAAAGTCCAACTAGAGTCATTCACCCCCCTCTGACTCTAGTTTTACCCTTCTCTAAGACCAACAAGGAGCTTACGGCAGGGTAGGGTAGGGTGGATGGTGGGTAAGGTAGGTTAAGGTGTGGTGGTAGGTAGGGTAGGGTAGGGTAGGGGTGGTTAGGATACAGTAGGGTAGGGTGTGTAGGGTACGGTATGGGTGGGTGATGGTGGAGTATAGTAGGTTGTGGGGTAAGGTATATAGGATTCGTCAGGTAGGATATGGTGAGATAGGGTAGGATAGGATAGGGTGGTGGGTAAGTTAGGGTAATGTAGGGTGGTGGGTAGCGTATGGTAGGTTAGGGGTGGGTGAGGAAGGATGGGTAGAGAGGTAGGGTGCAGTTGGGTATGGGGTAGGGCTACCCCACCCCACCGTACCTAACCCACCCACCCACATAAACCCATCCCTTCCATCAGATCCTACCTTATGCATTATACCAGACCCTACCCCACCCAACGTTAATCAATTACCCTGCCCTACTCATCACTCAATGTGTCATCTTTTATTAAAAAAATTTCATTACATTCTTTCGCATTCCAAACGCAGTAATGGAAAGAATTCATTCCAATCCATTCGAATTCATTCCTCTTATTTTATTCCATTACATTCCATTCTTGCGTAACAAACATATTTTGCTTCGGACAAATGTGAATGGAAGGTAGGCGGTACAAAGTTTATCGGTCGCAATAACCTCAACATAACATCGTACATTGAAACACAAACTTGTGGTTTGGATCGATTAACAAACCATCATAGTCAAGACATGCCCGCAGCTATAGGTCGTTTTATAAGAGAGAACCATATCAAACTCAATAGTAATTTCACGGCAAAACATATGATGGTCGAGGTCAAAAAAGGATTCAAAATAACAATAAGTTATCACAAAGTGTATCAATGTAGAACAAAATCCTTAGAATTCATCAGCAGAACCGTAAAACTGTAATATTCTAAGTTACCCCCACCTACTTGTTGAAGAGTGAAAATCCTTGAACCAGAATAGACACATGTTTATATGCCTGGCAGGTACAAGTACTTTTTTTATAGCATTGGAATCTAGTATTGACGGGTTCAAGTACTGTCGGCCTATATTAGTTGTGGACGGTACACAACTAAAAACAAAATATGAGGGGATATTGTTAGTAGCTATCGAGGTAGACACGAGTGACCATATGTTTTCGGTACCGTTTGCCGTGGTCGACGGAGAGAGCCCCGATGCATGGACGTATTTCATGTATGGCGTGAAGGCGGAAATCGGAGAACGTAGTGATATGGTGTTCATATCAGCTAAAGAGGAATGCATTAAGTAGGCTATTGAAAGAGTATTTCCTAATGCTCACCATGGTTATTGCTGCCACCATATTGTCATAATCTCAATAAAAAATTTCGAACTACAGGATATTGTCCATACACTTTTTGGGATGCCACCTATACATTTTCATGAGTGCAATTTGCAAGAATTATCGAGTAGATAAAAAATCAAAACAACAAAGTATCGGATTACCTAAATGAAATTGGATTTCCTTACTGGGCACGGTCAAATTTTCGGGGGACACGTTATGCAACAATGACAAGAAACTATACTAAAAGTTTTAACATTGCGATCAGGGATGCACGAAAACTAAATATCGTTAATATGTTTGAGTATCAGGGACATGTTGCATGATTTGCATTGTGAGCGGAGAGAACTTGCATACTCGTGTCGCAGTGTGTTACCCCTTCAATTCGAAAAACTCTTGAAAGAGCTTGTTGAATCCATGAGAACTTTCACATTGAAGGCAATCGACCGGGACGCATTCCAGGTGTCAGACATTGATACTAGCACAAAGGTAAATATGCGGGAGAAATGTGTTACTGCTGGAGTTTCAGTTACCCCAGCTACCTTGCGTACATGCATCTGATGCAAATGATGATTACGGAGAGAGTCCGTGCGCTTTTGTTCTCCCTGCTGCAAAAAAAAAAATTGTTTCAAACATATTTATGAAGGACGCATATATCCCGTTCCAGTCGAGGATGACTAGATTGTTTGGGAATCATTGAGAATGCAGCGTATTCTTCTGCCTCAGCGTATGAGAGGAAGTGCAAAGAATAGGATGGAGACATGGCCGACTGAGGACCCTCGGGATAGCTTCTCAAGGTGAGATTACCGGAGGTAGGACCAGCAGGATACCAAATGAAAGGACCAAACCATGTTCCGGAAGGCGGTGCTTGATGTGCAGTAACCATGGACACAAAGTGCCTAGATGTCTGCTTAATACAGTTACTCCTCATTGAGCATTTCTCTATTTTTATTGTGCGTTGATGTTAATTTTGTAAGGTTAATAAGTACTAGTATAGAGTATCATAATTTAGAACAATTGTATTTCCATTGATTCAATTGTGTAGTGGTAATACAAATATATAGGCCTATATCAACTTGGCCAAGAAGTCACACAATAAAATAAATACATAATAATAATATTTTAGATAACTCCAATATTATCCTCGACACGCCCCCTCAATCCCGTGGGAAGAGATTGGACACGGAGATTGGTCTTCAAATTTGTGAAACGAGGCTGAGCCAACGGTTTGGTAAGGAGATCGGCTAGCTGATCCTTTGAAGTAATGAAGGAGATATTGAGCTTGCGAGCAGCAACCAATTCACGAACATGATGGAAATCAATCTCGATGTGCTTCGTGCGGGCATGAAAAACCGGATTATGAGCAAGATAAGTGGCTCCAATATTATCACACCAAAGAGTAGGCGGAGAGGAGAGAGGAACTTGCATATCACGAAGAAGGCTGCATAGCCACTGAAGTTTCGCTTGTGATATGATTAGACAAGCGCCTTGTATTGACCAAGACTACTTTTGGAGACGGTCAAGTGCTGCTTAGAACGCCAACTAACAAGATTATCACCGAGAAAGACACAATACGCCCCAACAGAGCGACGATCATCACGATCTGCGGCCCAATCAGAATCAGAGTAAGCCCGAAGTGTGAAAGTGGAACGCCGAGAGAAAAAGAGACCATCTGAGATAGTGTGCTTGAGATACCGAAGAATGCGTTTAACAGCGACCCAATGGGCATCAGTAGGAGAATGCATGTATTTACTAACTTTATGAACCGCAAAGGCTATGTCAGGCCGCGTGAAACTAAGATACTGCAAACCGCCGACGATCGTGCGGTAAAGAGACGGGTCAGAGCAAGGAGGACCATCATCAAGAGTAAGTTGGGTGGAGGTCGACATAGCGCCTCGACAAGGCTTTGCCTTGTCAAGGAAGCACGTTGTAGAAAAGTGGAAAATATACTTGCGTTGAGTGAGATATAAACCATCGGAGGTGGGTAGCACCTCAATACCGAGAAAATAGGACAGCGAACCAAGGTCCTTAACCGGAAAATGCCGACCAAGATACGAGATAACCTGCTCAACAAGAGAAGACGAAGAACCAGTAATAATAATATCATCCACATAAATAAGTATAAAGACACGAGCACCATCACGAGAGTAGATGTATAAGGAGGTGTCAGCTTTAGAGCTGACAAAACCAAATCGAGAGAGCACATCAGTAAATCGAGAAAACCACGCACGAGGGGCCTGATGAAGGCCATAGAGATCATGGCGCGAAGGCGGCAAACATAATCGGGATAATCGGGGTGAATAAACCTTGTGGGCTGCTTGATATGAACGGGCTCGAGATAAATGCCCATGGAGAAAGGCATTCTGAATATCCACCTGTCGAATAGACCAACCCTGAGAAACCGCAAGAGAGAGAAGCACATGAATCGTGACCGGTTTGACAACCGGACTAAAAGTGTCAGTAAAATCAATGCCTTCATCCTGATGAAAACCCTTGGCCACAAGGCGAGCCTTGTGACGCTCAAAACGCCCATCAGCATGATGCTTAGTCCTATAAACCCATTTATTGCCAACAATATTCATAGAAGGAGTCCAAGGAACAAGGTCCCAAGTATGATTGCGCAACAACGCATCAATTTCCTCTCTCATAGCATTACGCCAATGCGGGTGTTTAGAAAGCTTCAGATAGGAAGTTGGGTCCAGGAGTGGAGTCGGAAGCAACAAGGGCTTTAGGAAGAGGGTAGCGGATAAAGTCAGGCCGAGAGAGAGGTTTGAGGGAGTTGGTTTTGGTTCGAGTGACCATGGTGTGAGTGGGAGCAGGGTGGATAGGAGACGAGGCCGGAGAGGATGAGGCCGAAGTTGATGCAGGAGAGGTGGGTGGAGAAGGCTCGGGAGCAGGAGCCTGAGGCGGTACGGCCGGATGAGAAGGAGCCGACATAGGAGGAGTAGGTGGTGAAGGTGCAGGCAGAGAGATTGGGAGTGGTACAGTGAGTGTATCAAGAGTGGGTTTCGAAGGAGATGGTGTATAAGGAAAACGGATTCGTCAAAGACCACGTGTCGGGCAACATAGATACGACTGCAGGCAAGGTCCAAGCATTTATAACCGTGGTGGGAAGGATCAGAGCGAGAAAGATACATGTTTTGGAGCGAAAATCAGTCTTATGGTGGTTGTATGGGGCGGAGATAGGGCAAACACACACACCAAAAACCGAAGGAAGGTGTAGTCAGGAGGCCGATGCTGGACTATTTCAAAGGGAGACTTATCGCGTAGGGCTTTAGTGGGAAGACGGTTGATGATATATGTGGCAGTGATAAAAGCATCCTCCCAATAGGGAAGCGGAAGGTTGGATTGGGCTAGAAGAGAAAGGCCGACTTCAACAATTTGACGGTGGCGGCGCTCGATGGCACCGACCTGTTCGTGGGTGTGGGGACATGAAAGGCGATGCCGGATGCCAAGAGAAGAAAGAAGAGAGGAAACGCGACGATATTCACCACCCCAATCAGTTTGGATAGATTTGAGTTTGGTGTTAAATTGGCGTTCAATCATGGCAAGAAAGTCCGAAAAAATCGTTTCAACATCAGATTTTTGTTTCAGGGGATATAGCCATAAATATTTTGTAAAGTCATCCATAAAGCTGACATAGTAACGGGAACCATAAATGGAGGATTCAGAACAGGGGCCCCAAACATCAGAGTATATTAGGTCCAAAGGAGCAGTTGAGGTAAAATCAGAGGTGTATAACGGGAAGCGGTGACTCTTAGCTAACTGACATGGGGCACAAACAGTAGGGGGCGCTTTGGTAGGAGTAAGGGTGGAGAGACATTTTAAGGCTTGACGGAGCACGGAGTAAGAGCAATGGCCGAGACGCGATGCCACGTGGTAGTGGAGGTAATAGACGAGGCAAAAGCGTGGGGAGAGGTAGAAGGTCGGCAGAGGGAGTAGAGAAGTGATAGAGGCCATCTTTGACAAAGCCTCTAAGGTGAATTTGGCCCGAGTAATACTTTACAAGAAAATACGACCCATGAAATTCGAAATACACGTTATTATCAGAGGCAAATTTGTGCACAGATAAAAGGTTTCTGGTAATAGAGGGAGTAACAAGAATATTTGATAAATAAAATGGTAGTAAGGAGAATTTACTGAAGATGAGCGAAATGAGTAATAGATAAACTGCATGCGTTACCGACGTGCACTTTTTCATTCCCAAAGATAAGGCATGTGATGATAAGTTGAGATGTCGAAGGTCATAAGTGATATGGTGAGTGGCCCCGTGATCGCAATCCAATTAGAACCGAGATGTGTGTATGAAGAAGCCGCGTATGCCTGATGATACCGAGATGGTGATAACCGAGAAGTCGGTACATAGGAGTAAGTATACCAAAAGAACAGGCCGGGCCGTATGGCCTGCTGTTCGAGCACAAATTTGGCAAATCGAGTCACGCCCCTGCTTGCGAGGATAGGATGAGGAGCCCCAAGGTTGCGATCACGCCCGTGTCGAGAAGGAGGCACCTGGCTGTCGAAGTGAAGGATGACATTGTCGGAGAAGAACGCTGCATATTAATTTATTTATTTTTCTTGTGCCGACCGAAGATATTAGGATTTTTTTTTTTTTTTTCTTTAAAAGCTTCACGAAGGGGTAATCACAGAAAAGAGGAGAAGAATATATATGAATTAAAAAGGGAAGGGAAGGAGGAGCAGGTACGATTAAATTTTTTTTGTTAAAGCTTTTTTTTTGTGTGAAGAAGCGAACCACTATCTAACCAAATCTCTGGAGACAAACCATCAATTATGAAGGTTTATTCCCTTGAAAAACAAATTATCAAGAATCGCCGATCTGCTATATAATCTTGAGAAGAATCGCCAGTGAAGGCTATCGGATCTGCTATATATATATATATATATATATATATATATATATATATATATATTTTGTTTTTGAGACAAGCTTTTGGGGAATATGTTGGAGTTGAATCAAGAAACCTCACGGGAGAAGCTGGGGTTAGTTGGACGGAGTTGCCGGAGAAGAAGAAGCCGGCCAGATTATATTTTATTTTTTTCTTTTCCGGAAAAAAAGAAGATTAGGGTTTTGGGAAGAATTGACATAACGAGAGAGAGAAAATTGATTTGCTCTGATACCATATCATAATTTAGAACAATTGTATTTCCATTGATTGATTCAATTGTGAGCAGTAATACAAATATATAGGCCTATATCAACTTGGCCAAGAAGTCACACAATAAAATAAATACATAATAATAATATTTTAGATAACTCCAATATTATCCTCGACATAGAGTATTGTTTTTTTTTTTTTTTTGTCATTTTACTATTTATTGAAGAACTCAATATAATAACAAGCACTTACAATTGAACAACGGAAATTAAATAAGAACAAATAAAAGGAAAACACAGTACCGATAGTGATTATTAAACAGATACCATTAAAAATACTACTAAAATAACAAAAACTGCTCATTCCGGAATAAGGGCAAAGACAAAACAGAAATGAAACAAGTTCATTCATAGACGATAGTTGTAACGCCCCGTCTCCGAACACCGAGTCCTTATTCGGAAAGAGCGCTCAGCACAAATATTATCAAATAAATTCAATAATATATGTAAGTCTTACGTCATACATCAAAACTAACACGACGCGGAAGATAAAACGACTCGGGAAAAAAACAAAAGATCGAACACACGGTTTCCAATGCTGTAAAACTAAATCCAATAAAGAATACTAACATCCAACGTTAAATCCAAAAGAAAGACAACAATGTTTGAAATGAACCAACAACATCATTGAAAGAACTAAAACTAAAAGAACTGAGTCTTCAAGAGCTCCATCTCACACGTCTTCGTCAAAGAACTCATCATCATTAGCAACCTGTTCATCTTCTTTGGGGAAAGAGAAAGACAAACAAAAAGTAACGGGGTAAGTACATAAGTACTTAGTAATGCGTAGAAGATCGTACAACGTCAGTCTGATAAAGAAACAAAAGCAACGCCGTCTTTTATTAATTCATTCCGTTATTAACCCTAGCTAACTATCATATTATGTTCATAGCATAACATGAGGTTCCAAAGGTATCTAGCTTAGCTCAAGTTTGTTACATCATGAATAACAAGGGCACTACGCCTAGTAATAGAATGTACTAGGACAATTGGGTGCAACCTACGTAGAGACACGCTCTGGTAGCCCCGGGAATATCCGAGTCCCGATAGTGTGATAACCGGCAGAATGTACCAGACGCTTTATCTAGCCAATCGATTGACCGGCGTGGGCACAGTCTACTTTGTCTGGTCAAAGAACACATCGTGATATTGTACTATGCCTTACCAAGCATTGCATGATGTTTAAGATTATTAATCTAGCACATATGTTTGATTAGATGTTTAACTAGCCACCTAAGTTGATTCACATAAAAGGCTCACCTATCAAGATACTCCTCTTCTTAAGACCACTAGACTACAACAAAACCTAGCACATATACGAGACATCGATAAACCCTAGCTTATCGAAGCACAAGGCAAATCCAAAGCTTTCGACGGTCTCACACTTCATCTTTTTAGGGAATCCATATGGTGCCGAAACTAAACGCATCAAAAGCCAATTCAAGGCTTTGTCTCATAAGGATAGGCAGTAAAACATGATTATAAAGCCTGAAACCAAGCTGACACAAAAAACAGAATAAGTAGGTCAGACGCCCGTCTGACCCCATGTGAACGCCCGTCCGACCCGAACGCTCGTCCAACAACCCCCAGACGCCCGTCCATGAAATTCAGCCCCATCCTGTATCAAAACTGAACCCTCAAACGCCTGTCCGTACTACTCAAACGCTCGTCTGAGCTGCCGCTACCTCGGACGCCTGTCCGCCCTTATGCAGACGCCCGTCTGCCTGGGATTTTCCTAGAAATTTTGCAACTGCGTAAACGCGATTCCAACCCAATTCCGCCATAACCAGACTAAAAACAGTGCAAATAACATACAAATTGCCCTACATCTTTACGACACCTTAGTCATACGATAAGTACACCACGTTACCTTAATTTGTGTGGTACAACAGTCCAAAGCTACCAAAGTCTTGAAAAGGTTAAACCTTTAACTCCAACCTATAAACAATCAATCCAAAGATGATCACTACGATGTTTAAACTCAGAAAAACGCAGCCTAACATGATGATGAACAAACCCTAATGACAAAACGATGAGGGAAAACTTACGTTAACGGATTTAGGGATTGTTGATATCAAAACGATCCTCTTCTCGTGGTGATCCTTTCTCTCTGGAGATGTCTGCGTGATTTTGATCAACGGATTAGCCTCAAAATTCGAAAGCCTCTTCTCTTCTTTTTCTCAAAACTTGCGCTTCTCTTGATGATTTTTACGTAATACAACAACTAGGTTAATTTGGGATTAGTTTTCCTTTTATAATCCCAATTAAAATCTAATTATCCCTTATTAATTAAATCCAATTAATCCTTTTCCTTTTTCTTTTCATTTTCTTTAATTTCCAATAATTGAATAACATAATATTCTGATTTTTGCTAAAAGACCGAGTTGCCCTTTTTTCGAAAATCGGGATCTTACAATAGCGTCATTATGACCGTAAGTACAATCATCTAAACCGTACTAAGGCACCCCGGCGGACCTCATTAATATGCTCGTGATCAGATGCGGGAAAGATATATAACTATCGCCTGCATTACCTGTTGTTATCTGTCGAATCCTAGACACAATATACTCCCTAACATCGAAATAAGCAGTAATAGATGTGTACGCAAGGGCGTACAAATTAAATGTCGGTATGGTGTGGTTCACAGTATCATACACATGGTTGGCAAGAAACATAATCAAGAAATGAAGGAATTCACCAGATCATGACCAACAAGAAGGGGAGAGCACCCCGATAAGCACCAATTACTCACATGTACCCACAAATGGATATCGCCAAATAATCTAGCCATGTCATGTTCTAGTAGTTTAGGAACATTTGAAAAACAAAAAAATCCATACCTCTAGGATATTTTGGAATGGAATACTCGTCGTTGATCCAGGACGAATCCAAATTGACGTGAACACCTCCACTGTGACATAATGTGCATCATCTCCGGCCATAGCCACACAAGCATAGAACTCACGGACGAAAGCCCGATTTACATGATCAAATGGTCCTAGCCATTGGGCGAACCATACCACCAATAATTTCGCAAAAGGCCGGTGATCATTCTAGGTAGAATCTCCAATAAAATTGTCTCCTGTAGAACAACAACTCTTGCCATCCAGTTAGTTACCCTTTGAAAATAGACAATAAAAATGGTGAAATTCTTCAACTATAATCAAATTGACACAACCTAGATATACACCATCGATTATTGTGTATAATATACTGATTGATATATGTCTCACAATAATCATTGGTATAAACCATTCAACTATAACAAACCATTCAAGGTTGAATATCCATTCAACTATTACAAACCATTCTTTACAAACCAAAGGTACAACTGTCTTAATCTATTACAAAAGAATAAGGAATATTTTATACCATATACAACAGAAAGTAAGAAAGATAGACTTCAACTACCGTCACTTTGGGAATCGATCTTAAGTGATCTCGAACTCAACCTACAACAAAACCACATTCTCGGGGTGGCGAAAACAACATACTAAAGTGCAAGTACAAATGTACTTAGTAATGGGTAGAAGCACTAAATCCAAACCTACTATAACAAGAGGATTAACATTGATCGCGTGTAAGTCACTTAATACTAGCAAGATGACTAGGTCAATCGTAGTATAGCAAGGGCGAGTCTAGGTCGATCCCACAGAGACTATTATTTAATTCTACTAAACACAACCATAATTCATAGGTCAACCGGATAGGGTGGTCATTCACCAACATGTATAAAAAGTATATAAAAGAGTTGCAAATAAACTCATGGTCAATCATATATTGAAAAGACATTATTCACACTATTTACAACTAATCTCCCCTTAATCCTTATCTGATCCATGAGTGTAATTAAGCTACGGGTGCAGTCTCCTAACCTTATCTACATCCACTGTAATGACAGTATACGTCTATGTGCAACTAACCTCCTTCATTGGTTGTATTAGCCCACATGCATTAAGTACTAAAAAGTTCCGGCTCAAGACCGAGAACCTTCCTAAGCAGCTACCGACTATGACTAGCACGTTCCTAGGGATCGATCCTGACTGTGTCCTAACTAACACTTCACTAACAGTCCTCCGTGTTAATTTATGATGTATGAATATTAGATTGTCCAGATCTAAATAATTGCTAATTAAACATGTCGATCAACGTAGCTGACGCCAAACCACAGAATCAGGGATTACTAGGTATCTCGATTCGGCAATAAAGACGTCGCTGAATTGAGAGAACGCAACCCATAATTCTATGTTTAATATTAATGAATGGAATAATAAAGATTAAGGTTCGTTTAATTAATTCAAGTTGACTAGATGAAAGCATAATCTAGATCTATCACAAGAATAATCATGAATCTAAGATGCGAAATAAAATATTGGAATAGATCTTACCCATAACGTAGAACGATTCTACTCCTTAATAATCTCTCTCTCTGGTGATTCAAATTCATCCATGATGATCGTAAACTGAGCACAAGTCAATAATGAAAGACTCGTGATTTATTTGCAAGAAGAAAAAAGAAAGCAAAAGAAGACTTTATTCACCAAAAGACTACATTGTATCTAATTGATGAAAGAAAGAATTAGAATAATGATTGCATCCAAAAATCATAGACCAAATGCCTCTGATATAGTGTACAAACCGACCTAATGGAAAACCTATCCCTAGGAGGACAAGAAAACACGTTCTGGAAGATTCTGGGAGGCTCGATTAGTCGGCGCCAACACCCGACTAATCGAGGGTATTTTGTACTTTTTCTTCTACCGACTTAACTTGAAAGGTTCTGCAATGCCCTAGGCCCAATCCTTCTATCCAGCCCACTCCAGAATCCGTTTGTAATGCTAGGCCCATGTTTGGTTACCAATCAGATTCTCAGGTCCGATCTCCGCTTGAAAAACATCAACCTTCAGCTATGTTTAGTTCTTTATCCATTGACTCTCACATTCAGCCCGAATGATGCTCCATACACTCGTTCATCTGTCAATAAAACGATAGCACACATAGTAGCTTCTATTTATTGCATATAACTCTTAAAATACACGGTTAATACGATAATACCAATTTAGTCACACCGGACGTGACTTAATCATTTTTAGCTAATTAACCCTTTATTTCATGAATACTATAACTATTGAGAACACAAATCCAGGGTAAGGTGATAGTAAAATATGATACCAAGTTGACCGTCGACAAACATTAATAACAATACTAATAATATCACTGGCAAGTCAAACAATCGTGGTTACGTATATGTTTCACTCGCTCACAACACTCCACTAGTCTTACTAGTTGACTAAACAACATAAGACATTTGTTACACACTAGTCCAGGGAACATTTTATGGGTGAGAATGCACCGAGTTATTTCCTCAATACCTCTAAATGATATGATAGAATTCATGTGGATTATTATGCGAGTCCGGTGAGATATCTTATCATGTGGAGGTGTAATAGTACCGTGTCGCATGGTATAAATGTGTCTCACCAAGGACTAACATATTTTAGCTTTTAGACTCATCAAGTACGTATTTAAGCATTTAATCTAATCACCTTAGTTCACTGCACACTGAAAGGCTTCTTATGACACACTAGAGCTTAGACGGACTCTACATTACACTACTTAGTACGTTACAAAAAGAAATATGAGATTCTAATCTAATATCCATGCGGCTAAAAAATAAGTCTTTCGGTGATCCCTAGTATCTCCCTGCAGAGGGTCTCCAAAAGGTGCTGATCCAAATACACCAGAACCGAACCCTTAACTTCATCATGTAACATTTATGACGTTGAACTCTAGTCAACATCTTATAAGGCTATGTGTAGACTGTTCAAATGCTCCCGTGAGACACAGCATGGATCCAAAACTACCAGAACACATACACATATCATTACAACACACCACATTATGTTTTACATTAAAGCCTGCTTTGAAACGGGCTTAAAATGTGATTTCCACTAAATAGGGCACTTTTGGCGAACGCCAAAACGTTTGGCGCATGCTAAATATTCTTAGAAAGCATCCTGTCCAACAGTGTTCAACTTTGGCGTGCGCTAAAAGCTTTGGCGTGCACTAAAAAATCCCAAACACAAATCAGCATGCTTCTGGAGTGGTTTGGCGGACGCTAAAAGCTTCTGGTGTGCGCTAAAACACCCAAGATCTTCAAATTTGAGCTTTAACACTTCCAAAACGAACCTATTTTGATTTCAACACTTAAATCAACATCTTCTAACAATTTCTACATGATATATACTAGATTCAAAGCTCATAACAACTACAGATTAGATGCAAAACCCCCTTAGCTTGAATCTTTAGACCAAAAGATGATTCTTCGAACTTCAACTTCATGAACACCAAGAACACAATGAATAAAGCTTGAAGATTCAAGCACCAACTCGAAAACTTGCAACCGAAACTTGGTTCTACGATTATTAAAACTTTTAGAACGTTAAAATGCTAAGAAGAGCTCAAGAACACATCTAGATCTAGAAAATGGGTTTTCAAAACTCTTACCCGAGCATAGTAAAACTTATTTTAATACGAAGATCTCATCCTGGTGAATATTTTGGTGTAAACGGTTTGTAATTTCGACATCCGGTTTGGTCAGAAAGGGGTAGGCTCCCTGTTGGTCCCAGAGAAGTGTAAAAGTATAGTCAGAGGGGGAGGGGTGTGAATGACTATACTAGAGTTTCAAAAACTTTTATTGTGTTAAAAGCTTTTGGGCAGTGGATAAGTCCCTTATTTTAATACTGTTTCAAAGTAGGTTATGCAATTGAATGCAATAAAATAAAGTGAAGTAAAGTAAATTGCTTAAAGTAAATAGACACAAAGGTTTATAGTGGTTCAGGGTGTAATACCTTAATCCACTCTTATCATGTGATGGTTGGAGGAATTCACTATTGTTTTTACTAATACAATAGTATGATTGTCCTTGACTACACAAGCTTCACAATCTACAAGACTATAACTCCTTGGCTTCAAAATCTCCAGTGACTCAGTCTTCAACACACTGCTCATTGGGAACAAATCCTTCAGCAGCAATCACAAAGGGTTGCAACTCCTTCTCAGATTTCTCTGATTCAATTGCTGCAAACTGGTGTGAATTGGATTAACAGATTTGTTTATCAATCTCAGTGCTTGATGTGGAATTGTAGCTCGGAGTTCTGAGTTGATCACTAGATGTGTTCTCTTAGGTTCAGATAGAAGGCTTAGGATTTTGACAGAGTTTCTGGTAGATCTTGTATATTCAAATCATTATTTCTTCTATCTGTCAATGCCTTCTATTTATAGCCTTGATAATCCTTGATTTGAAAAACCGTCCGTTGGCTATTTAATGTGGAGAATGATTCTGAATTAATCCTTGATTCCCCCTTGATTATATCCTCCTTGATTTCAGTGATCCGGATTTTATTCAAACGTCTATCATAAAATCTGTCTTTGATTGATTCTGCATTTAATGCTTGATCTTCTAATTATTCACATGTTCTGAATAAGTATAAATGATATACCTTACTCAGCTATTCCTTTACTTGACTGTTGTGTCATTAGTTGAGTAGATCTGCTCACTTAGCTGATGTGCTTCTTTCTTCATTGATATTCCTTTCTCAGCCGATAGGCAGTTTACTTTGCGGGATTACTGCATTCTTTGGTTTCTTTGATCTTTCAAGCATACTGGTACTTCACTGGTCCCTGAATTGTGTGAGATCAGGGTACACCATATTTAAACAATGAATATGATCACTTGTAATATAACTTAGACTTATCTAAGGTCATCACAGACTTCCCTGGTAAAAAGTCAGTCGATATGTCTTCATGCTTCTCTGCTGGTACTTGGCTGCCTTTACTCTGCCGAATTTCTTTTTAACTCAGCCATCCTACCAACTAGTACAATACTTGTATGATTCAACTTATACAACATGTCAGACTTTAAGTAAAGACTTATACAAAGAATTCTAACATATTTCAGGCTTGCTATAACAGCTAGTATGGCCATCATCAAAACATAATAAAATGTTCCTAAAAATTTCCCCCCTTTTGTTGATGGAAAAACACTCATAAGCCTGAACATAAGTAAATAATGATTCATATAATCAAGAATAAAACTCAGCAATTTTATTCATCCATCAAGGGCAATAGAAAGTTCATTCAAGATTATTCAAAGGCAAAAATTATTAATAAAGGGCTACTTCTTCTCCTCAAACCTGGTGCCCTTGCCCTTGCCTGTTGAGCTCCCTTTTTCCTTTGGAGCTTTTAGGCTTACCCCTACCTTCACCCTTTTTGGTAGCATCAAACCGATCTTCTAGAATTTTATTTGTTGCCTCAGATACTTGGATCAGTGTGTTGAGCTACTGTGCTGAGTGATCAAAGATCTCATCCATGGTTTGAATTTGCTGAGTATGCTCATTCAGTGTGTCCACGAATGGGTTGAGTTTGTCATCAAGTTTTTATACCATGAATTCCAGATTTGTTAGGACATGGTGGGGGATTAGATGCTGCAGATTACAAAGTAAGTCTCCTTGCCTCTCCATCACTTCATCTTTAACTTTGATGTGACTGATAAGAGTTGTGATGCATAGAGGTTTCACTACACCTCAGTGCAGTTTTGAGATTTTATTTGCTCAGATACTACCTTTCCATGTCCACAATCATTGGATTGATATCAGGATTGAAATCTCTGTCTGGATCTTCCTATGCTGGTGTAGATGCATCTGCTGGTTTCTCTTCTTCTTCCCTTTCAGCTTCTGTTTCTTCTTCCTGTTTTTCTTCTTCTTTTCCTTCAATCTGATTATCAAATAGAGATTGTTGAAATGGACTTGCTTTTCCAAGTCCTTCTGATGACTGTCCTTATTCTCCATGTGCTGGAGTCTTCACTGCTTCAGAGGTGTTTTCCCTTGGTCAAAGCTGGGGGTCTCTTCAGGGTCAGCGGAGAGAGTTTTATTAGTTGGCTCACTCGGCTGTTGTGTGACTTTGCTGGTGATCCTTATAATCACTTCCTGGTGCGTCAAGTCATTATCAGATTAATCAAACATGTCTTGATCTTCTTCAAGGTGATCATCATCCTTTTGTTCTTCTTCTTCATGCTCAGTAGCCTCTTTCTCTACCTCAATATCTTCTTCGTCAGATGGAGTGAGGTGGTATCCTTCTTCACCTTCTCTCAGATAAAGTTCTTTTTCCTGGTTCTCTTCATCATCACTTATCTGTACAAAGCTATCCATATTACTGGGTAGACCCCCTTGTGAAACTTGTACTGTTTGGGATCTGGTCCTTCTCCCAATCCTTGACCTACTGTTTTCACGCTGCTTCCTTTTCGTTCCAGTTGTGGATTGTGGTTTTTGGGAAGGTTTAACATAAGTAAACATTACCTTGGCCTTATGCTGTGGATGCAGATAAATAGGTTTCACTTTTGATTGGTCAAACAAATGTTAAAGAGGAATCCCATATGATTTCCGTTCCCAGAAATCACCCTGCTTTTCCTGGCCTCTCTGTGTTGCCAGAACTCCTAGATTAACTTCTTTTTGAATTTGATCCTTCAACCTGTTGAAGATGAACTGTGACCAATTGAATGGAAGACCTTGGTAGATAATAGCCATCAGTTTGACTCTGACCTCGGTCATATTTTCCATGGAAGACTTTTTCCCCTCAATGTTCCTTGTGATTACCGATGACAACTTGGCAAAAGGGAGTTTGAGTGCCGATCTGGGAAAGTTGTATTTCTTGCCTCCCTTCCTTAGGTTCTTGGCTATCTCAGTCCAGAACGCATTGATGTCGATTGGCATCTTCTTCACATCTACTGGGCCAGTGTTGGAGAGATGTAAGCATCTGTGGAGGAGACCTGGGGTGATAACCAGTTCTCGTCCAATCATGGTACTCACAATGCAATCTGGATCAGCCTTCTTTTTACTGCATATTAATTTTGCATTTTTCTAGAATGCAATCAGATTCTCATAGCAGATCCTGAAATTGGGGGAAGCAGGAATGTCATCAACCTCAGATCTGTGCATCCATCAACCAACCTCTGAGCTTTTGGATCATTGTCGTAGAAGGGTAGGTAGTGCTCATGTCGGAAGAATGATCCAGTGATGATCGATTTTTCATAGTGTTTTTCAGTTTGAGTGTTTGATGCATATAAAGCCATTGTAGTGGAGGAATTTGAGAGGAGGAAATCTTCGATTTTTCATGAGTAATTAGGGTTTTATGAGTTCAAGAGAGCGTAAAGAATTCTGAAAATCCTCTAAGTGTTGGTTATATATGAGATATTTGGGTAGTGTGAATGCGGTTGAATATGAAAGGATTTGGTGAAGTAATGGCATGATTTTGTGTATATAAATCATGGATTTTGATTGTTGTGGGGGAGTGGATTGAGGTATGTAATGATAAATCCTGGGAATCGTGGCGTTGCCTTCATTCCTTTGATTCAAAAATAACATCCACGATTGTAATATAAAATCCACGTGGGTAATCTTCCAAAAAATAATTATCCATAAATCTTCTGATTTTCCACATGTATTACATTGATTTTGTTCACACTTAACTTTGTTGTTTTCACCAAGGTATTTAGCGGTGAAGTAACTTGGCTGATCACTAATCTGGTTTAGTGACTTTTTTACTGAGCTACTGTATAAATTTTTTCCTAACAATCAGAGAAGTGGACTTCGCTGGTTACCAGTGCCTTACCTGCCAAGTGAGCACACCAAAGTGGAAACGGTTCAGTCAGCTGGTGAAGTTACTCAACTGATTATTCCATTTAGCTGTTCTTATAACTTAATCTATTTCAATCATTCCCAACTCAGTTCTCAATTTACAAAATATTTCCTGACTAAGTGGTTTTGTGAAAATATCAGCCAATTGATCTTCAGTTGATATGTATCTTAAGATAACATCTTCTTTTTCCACATGATCTCTGATAAAGTGATGTCTCACATCAATATGTTTTGTTCTTGAGTGTAATACTGGATTCTCAGTAATAGATATTGCATTTGTGTTATCACACATAATTGGAATTGTCTTCTCCTCTATTCCAAAGTCTCTTAGCTGTTGTCTAATCCATAATACTTGTGCACAATAGCTACCTGCTACTATATAATATGCTTCTGTTGTTGAAATGGATATGGAGTTTTGCTTTTTGCTAAACCATGATACTAGTCTGCTGCCTAGCATCTGACAAGTCCCTGAAGTGCTTTTTCTGTCAATTTTGCATCCAGCATAGTCTGAATCTGAATATGATATCAACTTGAATCCACCATCTTTTGGATACCAAATTCCTACATTGATAGTTTGCTTCAAATATATGATAATTCTCTTAGCTTCTAGTAAGTGAGATTCCTTGGGTTAAGCTTGAAATCTTGCACAAACTCCTACTGCAAAAGCAATATCAGGTCTACTTGTAGTTAAATAGAGTAGATATCCAATACTTCCTCTATATAACTTTTGTTCAACATCTTTTCCTTTTTCATCCTTCCCAAGAATAACTCTTCCACACATTGGTGTGTCTGATGTGCCACATGTATCCATACCATATTTGTGTATCAAGTCCTTTGTGTACTTGGCTTGATTTATAAAGGTGCCATCTTCCATTTGCTTCACTTGTAAACCAAGAAAATAATTGAGCTCTCCCATCATACTCATTTAAAATTTGCTTTTCATCAGATTTGTAAATTTCTCACATAGCTTTTCATTTTCTGATCCAAAGATGATGTCATCAACGTAGATCTGGACTAACAAGGTGCTTCCTCCTTCTTCTAGCTTGAAAATATTCTTGTCAATAGTCCCTTTGTTGAAATCATTGTTGATTAAGAATTGTGACAGAGTCTCATACCAGGCTCTAGGTTCCTGTTTGAGTCCATATAGTGCCTTTTGAGCGTGTATACTTTATCTTCCTTTCCCTTGAGTTGGAAACCTGGGGGCTATTCCACATATACTTCTTCTTCTAGAAGTCCAATCAAAAATGCACTTTTCACATCCATTTGATATATTTTGAAGTCCTTGTGTGCTGCAAAAGCTAGAAAGAGTTTGAATGCTCCAATCTTGCTACTGGTGCATAGGGTTCATCATAGTCTATGCCTTCAGCTTGAGAGTAACTCTTTGCAACTAGTATTTCTTTGTTTCTGACAACAGTTCATTGTTCATCCATTTTGTTTCTGAATACCCATTTTGGTCCAACGATGTTTTCCATGTCTAGTCTGTCCACAAGATTCTAGACTTTATTTTTCTCAAATTCATTGAGCTCTTCTTGCATGCTGATAATCCAATCAACATCTTGAATTGCATCATCTATTGTCTTGGGTTCCACCTGTGATAGAAAACAAGTTAGCATACTTTCCAATTGTCTTCTAGTTCTAACTCTTGTAAGAATATCTCCAATGACTTGTTCTTCAGGATGATCTCTTAGCCAATTCAAATCAGGTTGAAGTTGCTCTTGATTTGGTTCTTCCACAGCTCCTGCTTGTGCATCAACTTCTTGATCTTGTGTTGGTTCATCAAGTGTTGTATTGACTGGTACATCATCTTGATTGAAAAAGGTGTGGTCCAAAATTGTAGCAGGTACTGTTTTATTCATGTAAACTTGTCCTTGTGCAGCTTCTTCTTCAAATTTGTGTAAGCTTTCACCATTTGTGTTTGGTTCATCAAAAACTACATGAATTGATTCTTCAATCACCAAGGTTCTTTTGATGAGTACTCTAAATGCTTTGCTTGTTTCTGAGTATCCCATGAAGATTGCTTCATCAGCTTTTTTGTCAAAAGTATGTAGTTGATTCTTGTTCAAAGCAAAACATTTAAATCCAAACATATGCAAATGTGAAATGTTAGGTTTTCTTCCATTCCAAATTTCACATGGTGTTTTTCCATGGTGTTTGTTGATGATAGATCTGTTTTGAGCATATCATGTTGTGTTTGCTGCTTCAGACCAAAATCTTTTTGGTAGACATGCTTCTGCAATCATGGTTCTAACTGCTTCTTTGAGTGTTATGTTTCTTCTTTCTGCTACACCATTTTGTTGTGGAGTCGCTGCCACTGATAGTTGATGTAGTACACCATTTTCTTCACAATAAGTTTTGATTACTTCATTTAGGAATTATGTTCCTCTGTCTGATCTTATCTCGATTATTGTAGTTTTTGTCACAAAATTGACTGATACTTAGAAGATTGAACCTCAATACTTTAACATAAGCCACATTTTGAATCTTCAAGTTCTTTTTGAACATTGTGCCTTCCCCTTAATTTTTCCAGGGTTTTCTTTGCCTCAAAATGTAACTTTGGGTCCATCAAAAGCTTTAAGTCAGTCAACCATCTTTTGTTCCTTGTCATATGTTTAGAACATCCACTGTCTATGTACCAGACATCCTACAAAACAAATTAAGCATGTTTAGGTACCCAACACTGTTTGGGTCCATACCTGTTAGCAGTCATACCTCCTACTCCAAGTGTAAATCCAAAGGATCATCTTCTTGGATGGTTGAAGTCATCAACCTCATAAGTATAAGGCATGACATAATACTTCTTGATAGAATTATTCTGATACAATTCTCTACCTTTAGGTGCATTTGCATCATTTTTCACTCTCCAATATGCAAGAGGAAACTTATTTTCATATTGCTTCTTGTGTCCAGGAATGTGCCTGGGTTTGCTTTTCCTAATTACATGTTACACGGCATGAAATGGTTTCTTCTTGTATTTTAGGGGTGCTATATTCCAGTCATCCTCTGAGGGGTAAAGTCTTCCCTTACCTCTCAGTAAGCCTTTGCCTTTGATTGGCTGGTTTGATGATTTACTATGATGTTTCACTGCGCTGGTCTTAGGCTTTACTGGTGCATGATGAGTAGTGGAAACCATGGTATTTTTTTCTCTGAATTTTGGTCTTCAGCTCAGATTTGGATTTTTCATTGTTTCTACCCTCGTCTTAACTATTGTAGCCAAGACCAGATCTGGATACAAACCTTTTTAGGGGTTTGTAAGCTAGTGTATTAAGTGGTGTAGTGATGTTGTTAACTAGTAGAGATGTTTTCTCAGCTGGTCCATCAACATCAGGTGAGTGATCATCTGCTGCTTGTTGATCAGTTGAGTGTACTTCCTTACTAGTTGATTCAGCTTTCTGTCCATCTAGTTCTTTCTTTAATATTTTATTTTCCTCTCTCAGATTCTCACATTCTTGTTCAAGAATTTCATATTGATTTGAATTTCTTCAAATTTACACATGAATTTTAAATTAGGTTTGCATAATCTAATGGGAGAATAGAAGATTGTGTAGTATCAGGTGTGGATGCATTCAATGAGTATGAGCTAGATATTACCTATGTTTCTTCAATTTCTATTGCTATCAAGCACAAACATGCTTTTTCATTGTCTGAGCCAGTGTCTCCTTCATCAGCCGAGTCATTGTCAGAGGAATCCTCATCATCTTCACTGATGGTTTCAGCTTTCAGTGCCTTCTTGCTTTTTCTCTTATCTGTAGACTTGCATCTCTTCTGGTCTTCATCTTTATATTTCTGTTCATGGCAATCATCCTTGAAGTGTCCCTTCATTTTGCAATTGAAACATCTGTATTCATCATCTTTTTTATTGATGTCTTTGCTTGCGCTTGACTTCTTGGTTGATGATGAACTCCCTTTGAATTGTTTCTTCTTACTAAACCTCTCAAAACGTTTAATCAATAAAGAAATTTGTTCTTTTAGCTCTTGTGTCTCTTTGCTGCTTGTATCAGCCGTTTTTGCGCTGTTAGGGTGCCACTAGTGCACTGGCCTTTTGTGCCTCTACAGGTGCACTATCTTCATTATTCAGTTTGAATTCATGAGCTTTTAATTAAGACATCAATGTTAAGGTGTCAGTCTTTGCAAGGTCTATTGTTCCCTTGAGCACTGATGTGATGATTCTCTATCTTTCATGTAGACTTCTCAAGATCTTCAAGCAAACTTCTTTCTGTGGATATTTATGACCAAGTATGTGCAGTTGACCGATGATGCTTGAAAATCTGTTGTCCATATGATCAATGGATTCACCATTCTTCTTTTTGTCCCACATCTCATTTGCTATTTTGCAATCTATAATTCTCATGAACATATTACTGTCTAGAGTCTTCAAGATGATATATTTGCAACATAATCATGTATAGTCAAGGGGGGAGGTGAAAGACTATAGTGGATTTTCAATAACTTTTCTTGTGTTAAAAGCTTTTGGGCAGCGGATAAGTCCCTTCTTTTAATAATGTTTCAAAGTAGGTTATGCAATCAGGGATATATAATGAAATAAAATAAAGTGTTGTAAAGTAAAATGCGGGAAGTAAATAGACACAAAGGTTTATAGTGGTTCATGGTGGTGTAATCCCTTAATCCACTCTTCTCCTGTTATGGTTGGAGGAATTCACTATTATTTTTCACCAATACAATAGTAAGATTGTCCTTGACTACACAAGCTTCACAATCTACAAGACTATCACTCATTGGCTTCAAAAGCTTCAGTGACTCTGTCTTCAACACACTGCTCATTGGGAACAAATCTTTCAGCAGCTATCATAAATGGTTGCAACTCCTTCTCAGATTTCTCTGATTCAATTGCTGCAAACTGGTGTGAATTGGATTCACAGATTTGTTGATTAGTCTCAGTGCCTGATGTGGAATTGTAGCTCTGATTTCTGAGTTGATCACTAGATGTGTTCTCTTAGGTTCAGATCAAAGGCATAGAATTTTGACAGAGTTTCTGCTTGTTCTTGTATATTTAAATCGTTATTTCTTCTGTCTGTCAATGCCTTCTATTTATAGCCATGATAATCCTTAATTTGAAATCCGTCTGTTGCCTATTAAATGTGGAGAATTATTCTGAATTAATCCTCCCCCCTCTAACTATACTTTTACCCTTCTCTGGGACAACACTCTATTTCTTCCTTTATTTCCTTTTTCATAATCTCATTTTGCAGGAATTTTGGGTGGGGAAGAAAAAATTAATAAGGTTTGGGTTAAAAGGGGTATTTATAGAAGGTGGTAAAATTCCCGTTTTTCCCTTACTAAAAGTTACATGTTTAAAACACCGTAAATACCCTTTAACAATTTTCTTGACTCTATTTAATTAAAACATAACCCAATAAAATTATCAAGACACATATAAAATCATAAATAGACTTTTATACCCTTCATGGAGATACAGGGTATCACATTCTTCCCCTTATATGAATTTCATCCTTGAAACTCACCAGAACTTGCCCGCCTTAACCAACTCTCAAACCAACAAGCATTTCAAATCTTAAGCTACCAGCTTCTGAACTACTCACAATCCACCCCTAAGGTCCTACTCTCACCCAAACTTAGATACTACTCAACCGAACCAGAAAACCTTTCAAGCTTAGCACTTCACTCCTTCTTGTATTCAAAAGATTCTAAGATTTAGGTTAAACTTTTCTTCACCAAACACCCTTTCATACCTCAAGGTATCTCCATAAGCCAACATGACAGTTTAACTTAGCATACACTATCCCTTACAAAACACTTACGGTTTAGTCATTCTACACTTCACATCTCATCCCAACCTCCTTAAAAGAACAACTATAAAGAAAAACCACACACAAGAAGGATCGGCTTTTGAGCCTACTAGGGGTTTCCTCAACCTAGTCCACCAACAAGAAATTTCATACCCACGACCAAAACACCTCAGTCATGTACCGTTCACCTTACGCATCAAGAGATACTTCCTGAATCAAAACGCATGACCACAACAAACTTAACAAACTCACCAAAACTCATTATATCATCAAAACCACATCCTGGTCCAAACCTTTGATGAAACCATTCATCTATAGTCTAAGATTAATGCCTAAGCAACTTCCAGTAACTATTCCAAAACAAGTCACTTCCTACCACTGATACACGTTTAACCAGGGGAAAAGGCACTTACAACAAACTTAAAAGGTCTCTTCTGAAACAAAAAGAAACCTCAGGTAGCGATTCCAAACTCCAAGGGAGGAACAAAACACTTACGTATCAACACTAAAGTATAAAGTTTTATAATGTAATCTTGAATAAAACTGGAAATCAAACGTAGATATGAAAACACTCAAAATATCTAAATAAACAACTTTTGATTCCTTAAACTATAATAAAGACCTTTAAAATGAATTACTTCAAAATCACAAAAGACACGGTGAGGTACTTTTTGAAAAATCATTCACCGGTTTTAAAGGAAGGGACAACATCCAGACAGTGCTTGAAGTAGGAATCACAAAAGATAACATATTCACCAAGTTTGGAAAATTTCATAACAACAGAAAGAATGATAATTGATTTGAACACGTGGCAACACCAAAACAAAATTTTAATGAATCGGGTTTAAGATAGCCAATTCTGAAGGGATTAACAACAAGGATTGTTTGACCACAAAAAGAAATTGAAAGGTGAAAAGTCGTGTAATAGCAAAATAACACAACTAGGTGTTGGTCCTTTGAAAAGGCTTTGGTTAAGTTTAGAGGGGGGGGGGGGGTGAATAAACTTAACACTTAAAACTTTTGGAGTTAACAAACTCAGCAAGGTCGTGAGTCTGTTGATCGCTCGTAAGTCTGCTTGACCGCTCTGTAGTCTCCGATCGTTGATATTACTGAATTTTGTTGCAGCGGAATATATTCAAATTAAGCCTTATTACTTGTTGTTTAAATGTGATACTAAGTAGTAGATACTCAGTAGTGTAAGTGTGTGATTCAGTTGCTAGTTTTAGTAATTTGATGTGGACAGTAGACTAAATGCCGAAATTTAAATGCAGAAAGTAAGTAGGAAAATTTTATAGTGGTTCTAGGTGGTGTAATCCTGTCAGTCCACTCTTCTCATGTGATGTTGGAGGAAATTCACTAGAGATCTTTGAGGTTGCTGTTACAAAAATCCCTAAGCTGTCTGTCCTTCACCAATGACTATGGTTTCACAAACTGAACACTTGAAATAGGTAGGATTGCTGCTTCAAAGTATTCCACTAGTCCTTGAAGGGTAGGATTGCCTCTTCACCGGCTCCACCACAAACAACAGTTCTTGGCACCTAAATGCTTCTCTGTCTCGAGCAGGTTTTTTGTAAAAGAAAGTTTGAATCAAGTAAATGATTCAACAGTCAGCAGCTTGATCAGGATGAAATGATCAGCAGCTAGAAATCTTCAAGTGTGTATACTTGATGTAACTTGATAGCAGATTACACTTGAAAAGTTTTCTGGATCAGTAGCTTTAAGCTCAGTGAATGTCAGTAGGGTGATTTCTTGCTAATAAACTTGATAGCTTAAGATTGATTGTTGTATTTCATCACATGTATCTGAATCAGGAGTCCTCTATTTATCGTAGAGAATCCTGTGACTTATGTTTGAAATTCAAACATAGCCGTTTTAGATTTGTCCCCATCTTCGCTTGCTTTCTGTCCCTGTACATTGTATTGACACTGCTAGTTTACTTTTTGACAGTTTTCAGTCTGTCCCCCCTTTGACTTATATCCATTGGTTAATCCTCTGAATCTTTCCAACATCCCTTTAATCTTGACCATTGATTTATTGACAAAATCAAGACTTGTGATATGTCCTTATCCTTGTAATCTTCCAATGTAACCTTTGATTAAATCCAAATATACATTCATCAGGTTTGTGTGTATGTCGGTCTGCTGAAATGCTTGTCAGTCAGCTGTCTGAAGTTTGCTATATTTATAAAACACTTCAGCTGACTGTCTTTTATCTAACTTTTAATTGTGAAGTTAGAGTAGACCAATTTGAACATAAATAAGTTCCAATCACCACTTAACTTATGGAACTCAGACCTTGTACACAAGGTGTATGTAATCAGTTTAGGTCATCACAGACTTCCTTAAATTCTGATTCCATATCCTTGACTTTAAATACGAAGTTTGATACCTTAGCCTTCAATAACTGAGTTTGAACCCTCAGTCTGCAGTCTTCAGCAGATTCCTAACTAGTCTACTGATCTAGTGACCTTCATCGACCTAGACAGTCTCTTGATCTAGGGACTCCATCGACCTAGACAGTCTCATGATGAAGTCGGTGACCTCCTTACAATGCTTGTTTGATCAAACCTATACAAAGATCAAACTCTAATAAACCTATACATTTGATCTAGACATCTTTTTGCCTTTGCCCTATAACAGCTAGTCTGGCACTCATCATTAAAACTTAAAATAAGTCCAACAATTTCCCTATTTTTAGTGATGATGCCAATACCCTCCTTACAACAAAGAAAAAAGATAAAAACAAAAACAGAACAAATTCAGTCATTTCTCATTATAATCATATGTTCAACATTATTACAAACTAGGATCAGCAGAATAAAGTAAATAGTGTAAGTATGCTGATCTAGCTTCAGTCTTTGTCTTGCTCGTTCTTCTGATAATACTCCATGATTTCTTTGACTACATCTTGCATCCATTGATTTTCAATTGGAGAAAAATCACTCCAATGATTCAGATCTTTCCACCACTTCCAGGCTTCTGGTAGAGTTAATCTTATGGTGTGAACATTGAAGCCTTTCTCATGTAGAAGTATTTGAATTCATCCAGTGAATTCTTTGCTGATTGAACAGTTCCCAGTCTACCTCCTCTTCCACCTCTGCGTCCTCTTCCACCTCTAGTAGAAGCTCTCATAGCTTTGACTCTTGTTTCCCAAAGCTTCATTCCAAGAAAGGAATCTAGACCCTCAAAATATCCCATGCGATTGTAGGGTCTTTTCTTTCAATAGTAAAGCTGCTTAAATTCCTTCAGGAGGTCATCAGTCAACTGCAACCTGTCAGGTGCAGGTTTCCTGAACTCATTAGTATCAGCCTCCCATTTCTTCTTCTCAAAGATCCTTGCAGCTTCCTTTGCTTCTGCTGTAAGGCCCTCTTCCCTCTTATTGACATCATCAACAAACCGGGACAGTAGACCATGAACACTCTCATGCGTGATCACTAAGTTAGCAAGTTGACCTTCCATAATCTATGTTCTTGTTTCAACTGCAGTGATCCTTCCTTCCATAGTTTGTTCTAGTAGATTTATCCTCTCAGTGACCTTAGGATCTAGTACAGCAGGTTGAGGTGCTTCAATAGGGTTAGCCACAGCAGGCTTGGGTGCCTCGGCAAGCTTGTCAAGCTTTTTGTGTAAAGAGGCAAACTGTTCATTCAAAAAAATTTCTATGTGTGCATTGCCTTGTTTTATGCCTCTCACATCTTTGGTCAAGTCAGCAAGTGCATACTGAGTGGAAGTGATGTTAGATGCAGCTGTCTCAGTGGTTCTACCTCTATTTTCCACTAAATTCATCAAATCTTCAAATCTTTTCTATTGTCTATTGAGTTGAGTTCTTAAATTTGTAATGTCATCTATGACTGCTCTCAACTCATCCAAAACATGTGTTGGTACAGCACCAGCCATGCCTCCAGCAGCATCATCAGCAGGTTCTTCAACATTATATTTTGCCTTTGAGTGCTGACAATCAAAGCTCTAGTCCTATCCCATCCAGCAGGATCAGGACCTCCTTCAATCACATCTCCAAAGATGTCTTCCAAGCTAGGATCTTGTGCAGGTTGAGGTTCCAAAACATGTTCTTCCTAAAAAAATTAGTACATGTGCCTATTGAGGTTCATCAGCAACTTCTTCTTCCTCAGGCACTTGGAATTCCTCATCTCTGAAATCATAATCCAACTGCTATTCATCATCACCAACAACAGTCTGTTGACTATCTTTACCTTCAGTAGCTTTAGCTTCAGTAGACTGCACTGCATTTACAGGCGTTTCAGCAACCTGTTCTATGATAGTCTTTTCAACTAGTGCAGGGGTTTCCTCCGAACCCATTGTAGGTTCCAACCTTTGTCCAGGTGTTGTTTGATCCTCAGCAGCCTGTACCTCATGTTCCAACCCGTATTCGGTGATGTTTGTTCCTCAGCAACCTAAACTTCCTCAGAATGTATGGGTGAGTCTTCCAAACCCATCACAAAATCCAATCTAACACTGTTTGATCCTCAGTGATTAGGTCCCTCTGTACAAGAATTTGAGGAAATTCAACCATATTTTCTTCTAAGACGCCTCTAGCATCAGCTATCTTCTATAGAACATCAGCAGTTTGAGATAAGCTATCTTGAGTGTCAAACCACTCCTGATACTGGGATGACTCTTCAGAACTAATGTCAGGCTCACTATGTGCAATTACCTTCTCTTCATCCATATTTTCAGTATGCTTGTCATCAAGATGTGCATCAGATTCCACAGCTAGTAAGGTGTCAGACATACTGACCAGCCTGTTATCTTTAAAATTTATTCCATCATTTATTAGAGCCTCCAATTTATCAATGGTTAGATCCTCTAGATCTTCATCCATCTGATCAGTTTGCTGACCACCAGCAGACTTGCCAGCATCAACAGATTGATCTTCAGCTGTGTCTCTAGATCCTTGTCCTACATCCTCAGTAGGTCTTTCCAATGCAGTGCCACTAGATTGGCCTGGGAAAAAAGGATTATCATCATCAGAATCAGCGGATGATGTATTATCATCATCAGGTCTAGAGTGTGGTTCATTGATCTTATTGATTGCACTCTGTTTTTCACTCTCAAAGAGGTCCATCAATCTTGCTTGTAACTCAGATGTATTAATCAAATCAAGTAAGTTCTCCACACCCAGCTTATTAATTGACCACTCTTCAAAGTCAGTCAATGGTTCTGCATCTGATTTCTGTCTTTTGTAAAAACCAAATTTCCAAGCAAAGTAGTTCTAAATTTTCTTGAAGTTGGGATCTACTTTTTCTTTCCTGGATTTCTTCTATTTCCTTTCAAAAGGCATTGTTGGCCTTGTTGGTGCAGACTGCTCAGCTTGTTGTTGTCCAAAAGCTTCAACAAGATGGGCCAATGTATCCATAGCATATACAACCAGGTCAGTATGTTCCTCAGGTTGTACATTTGTACCTACTACCTACATCTGTTCCACACTAGGTTCCCCCTGACTTGTATGTGTATCAGTAGGGTCTGCAGCAGTGTGTTCTTCCCTCTGAGTTGTAGCATCCACAATAGGGTTAGGAACAGGTTCACCAATTTCCACAGCAGCCTCAGGTATAACAGTCTGCCGTGATTCTGCAGTTTCATGTTCAGCAACAACTTCTCTAGCCTCAGTAGGCTCATCACCTTGTACACGTGCTTCTTCAGCAACACTTTCAGCTTCCTTTTGGGCTTTCAAAACCCTTAATTCTTTTCCCTTTCCATGCCTTTTCTTTTTCACAACCTCCTTCATTCTCTTTGTAGGTTGTTCATCAATTTCAGCAGCTTTTCTTTTTCTTGTCTTCCTTTAACTGCTCTCTCAAAACTTCAGCAGCAGTTCTCTTTGCAATTCCAGCAGGCTCAGCAGCCTCATCTTCAACTAGAACTTCAGTAGATTCAGCAGGATCTACTGATTGCTGCTTTGTCTTCTTAGGCCTTAACATCTCCGTAATTTGCCTTGTATCAGCAGCTTTTCGCTTTCTATCAGCCTTCTTAGGTGCAGCAGGTTGTGCAACTTGTTTAACCTGCTCACCACCAGCATCATCATCTCCATCATTATCACTCTCTGTCCTTTCAGTATCTAACTCTTCATCATCATCCAGACCAGGGATGAGATAATTGATTTCCTTTTTGTATATAGACTTGTTAATTTTTTTAGGTGCCACATCATCAATCTTCAAATGGTTCAGTAAGGACTGCACCATCAAACCCAAATGTAGTGTCTTGGACTTCCTTGCCCCATCTCTGTCCTTAGTTATCACTTTCATCATGTATTGGACAAAGAATCCAGCCCAATCAAACTTCATGCTCTTTCATATGATGATCAAAACGTCAATCTTGGGTCCAGACAATGTGTTGAGACTTCTGAAGGATGCAGGTTCTTAGATCTAACCAAAATTAGATCTATACGCAGCGGACGGATCACGATTTACATATCATAAAACATAATCAAAGGATTTAACAACTACAAGGGGTTAAGATCATGTTACCAATATAGGAAGAGAAGCCTTGATCTTCCGATGTCTTCTCCAAACGGCGGTTGGTGGACACCCTTCTTGATACACGAGCCTCCTTGATATGCAACTTGGAAAAATCTGAAGATTTTTCCAACTCAAACCCTAAGAATAGAGGCCGAAATTTTTCGGCCAATTTCTCTCGGTGAATAGTGACGTGAATAGTACCTTGCCATTAGACTTGGGAGAACTCTCTTTATATAGGAGAGTAATCAATGTCCTCCAAGGATTAAATAATTAAGTGATAATTATCACATTAATCCTTTTCCAAATAAAAGATAAATAAAATGATTATCCCAAACAAATTAAGATAAATCATATTATTATCTATTATTCCATGAATTATCATTTAACAAATAAAAGATAAATCACATGTTAAATAATTATCCAAGAAAACTAATTTCTCTCTAATTATTAGGACATTAATGGCGCCACATATTGGGTCAAAAAAACCCACATAAAAAGTCTTTTATGTGTATTATATTATTTAGCCCAACTAAATAATATCCATGCATATCAATTAATTAGCCTAGCCAATTAATTATCACTGAGGCCCAAATAACAAGATTATTAGTCCGAATTACAGAAGCCACACCGGGGACCATGGACCTATAACCAGTAGCTCCAATAATTAATTATTCATCGAACAGAATAAGTACATTAATTATTAATTCCGGGATTACGCCACCATAAACCCGAAACTGAACTCTACCGATTATAGATGTATACTTATACTCAACCCATAGAGTGAATAAGCGTCCATTGATATAATCACTACATACGGATTAACCCTCCATAGATTGTTCATTTCGGTGGGAAGTCTCCGTGAACCCGACTCGAATATCTTATCCTTATTTACCATCAACCCCTAGTGATCAATTAGTTCACATATCTGACTAGTAGCTAATTAGTCTAAATATGAACTCGGCCGATCGATCACTTTCTCAGGGCTAACAAATAAAGGGACGGTCTCTCTACTTCCCGCAGGAAGGAATGGATTCCATGTCTGTGAAAATCAGAACTACTCACTCATCTGGAGATAGTGCCAATGAGAAGTGGCTTGGAACACATTATTTAAGTGAACCGTAACTAACACATCAAACACTACCCCGGGACAAGCAGCACCCTGTGATCACCTCAGGATTAAGGTTGATCCATATATGATCATCTAATGATTTAATAAGATTCCTCGATTACGGAATTATATCGAGAAATTGATTAAATCGGTCGATCTATATGAATGCCATCATATATAAATGCCCCACGTAGTACCCTCTACCGACAGTCCGGATAAGACTAACACACCTAAGGCGTCAGGCGCATTATTGGTGTTTTAATCAAGAGACCCTAAACTCGATTAAGTTCACCACGGACTAACAGATTTAAGTATATCACCACTAACTCAATCCTCACGTGTAATCCATACACTTGAGTTAAGTGGTTACATACATATATACTTAGGGTTTAAAGTGTTGTATTACTTTACAAGCACAAAGCAAGTAATAAGGTGAGATAAATTCTGTCATTCATTATTAAAAACAATTACACAAATTGTCTTTCGGGCACTACACCTAACAATCTCCCACTTGCGAAATGACAAGTAACGATTGTTTTAGTGCACACCCTTTCTCATCTTATTCACAACACTCTCCCACTTGCTCTAAAAGCATATGAGACATGTCCATTAATTCCGTACCCTCCAAGCACTTGACTTGGTACATCGATTAGTTAGGTTGTCGACTCGAGGCGATCTTTAGGATTGAAAGCGTTGCGGTCCTTCCAATCAGCGGTACTCTCTCTCAATATGCTTTTGACTTCTAGTAACTGAGAAGATCCTTCTAAGCTATATCTTCACTGTTTTCACAATGAAGTGATATCGGCTTATCAGACCTGGAATTACTCCCAGATCAGAAAGAAAATTCTAAGCACTATGAGTAAACACTGAGCTCGTGATCAACTTAATGATCATCCTTAATCTGACTACAAGTCAGAATCAGTGTAGTCAACCATATTCAAGTTTGCACCTGAATATACAAGCATATGATTCCTCGTTCTCTAAAGATACTTGAGGACGTACTAAAATGCTTTTCAATGCACGAATCCGAGATTCGACTACTATTGACTTGTGATAACCTGACTTGCCGTTATCCAAGAGAGACTCTATCCCATTTTCTCTTTATCCGGAGATTTTTAGAGAATCATTCCTGAGATGTAAGGTAGGACTACTCTCATTGAATGTTGCATACGTATATGCATGATCATCTTAACCAATAAGACGGATGGGATAGCCAATGACTCATTCTTGTGAATTTGACCGAATCAAATTCTTAGAATAGTCCAATTCTCTCATCCATAGAATCTTGGCGTGTCAGTTTCCGACTTCAGATAGCACACCCATGTTGTTTCCAACCGTTTTAGTGTTATCATTTATGAACACTAATATTACTACTACATTACCAATATTGATATCCGATCTACGAAAAACTTATCAATATTTTGGTCAAGTCCACATATTTTAAAACATGTGACTTTTAAATGACCGAGAGGTTCTCTTAAATCCACAAAGGATATAAGCCATGGCAGGCCTCCTACCAAAGGTTCTTTTCGAATGAATTAAGATATCGTTAGTTTCACAAAAAGGTCTTAGGAATCACCCCTATCTTACGCTTTGTAACGAATCCGTTATTCATTCTTAGCTAAAACCATTCATTCGAATGAATTTGATTCCGTTGTTCGGCAAGAAAGTCTCAGGGAATCACCCTATTTTTCGCTTTTAACGAAATCTAGCAAGACCGAGTGGTGAGAGAGTTCAAGGTGCAGTTAACTCTCTACTTGTCGAGGGAATCACCCCTATACCACTCAACTTTATTACTGAAAGTTTAAACTTTCCTATTCATTCGACTCTTTTCCGTGTAGATCCAATTGCTCCCACTTGGGCTGAGACACTCGGTGGTTCTACAAGAGGCTGAACAGCAATCCTGAGTACCAAAACTCCATTCACAGGGTTAAGGTTTTCAAACCAACCTCTAGAATCGAATCTATACTGACCCACCAAGAGCCATAGGTTATCAATCACCCCAACAGATTATAAAGTCCACAAAATCACAATGGGTCAACGGTTAAACCATACTCCCCTTTGTGTCTTGGGTGGATTGACATTACGATCTAGTAGTATTTATCGGTGTAATCACCAACAACTAATGTTGGGCGTGGTACGATTAAATCGATAAAGAACTACCTTTGGGTAACCGTACTCTAAGGTTTAAAAGGTTTCTTATAGATTCTATCAGAAGGCTTGTGACAGTTCAACTGTCACTTTCTGATCTCAAGAATCTTATAACCAACCTTCAATCGTCTCATTAAGATATTTCACGAACATTCAAAATCTGAACATATGTGCAAAATCTCCTGTCCTACCTTCAAGCATTAAATGCTAAATGCCTATATTTACGGAAGTGGTGTGAACCGAATTCACTCCTTATCCATAAACTCACTAGCATCTTCTAGGTAGACTTCTCGGTTTACATAATAGTGTTAACCGTTATTTTGCAACCAATTATCTTAATCGAGTTTAACAGTGTATTGTAGCACATTAATAACTATATCGGGCAAGTGTATGGTTTCTTCCTCAGTGGAAAAACATTACACTAGGAGGCAGGCCGAGCATCAGTCCCAAGACTATGCGATAGCCTATTTTTGAGCATGGAATACTCTACTCTGCTAAAATCAGAGACTCCTCCTCGTATTCTTTCGATAAACCAACCAGTGTTTTGAGTAGTTATCAGACAGAATGTCACCACTCAAAATCTCCCACTAGATTGTATCTCTCACTAGACCCCGAAGGTCATGGTGAATAAGCTATGTTACCCCTTCAAAACTATTACCCTTTCCCGATTGAATGGAAACTTAGTCATTGTTCCTTTGAGATAGTGTTCCAAGGCGGGAGATAGGAATCACCCTTAGCGGTCAGTGAGTCTTGTCTACAGGATATATGCACTAATTAATAGATATTGAAAAGTCGTTTATCTTAATACGGAAACCTTTTATCTTTAATAGTTTTATATGTGTTACACATACCTATTCAGCTTTACTTAGTGGTTCTGTCTTTATCAAACAAAAGTCCGAGTCTCAGATTCGTACTACAAATGTCATCTTCACTTTGTTTAAGGCAACTGCAATATCGAGACGAAAGTGAATCCATTTGTTTCAACGAATCTGTAAAAAAAAAAAAAATTTTCTGTGATATTCAAGGATAGAATCCGAAATTCATTTCCTTATATCACTCCCACTATTCTATTGAAATTATCGCCCGTTGTTACTTTATTAATGCACGGCTTCATTGTTCTTCCAAAGAACTAAGCCCTTTGAGTCAAGTTACTCGGTTAAGAAAGTCGCTAAGGATTCATTGGTTAGTGATCCAAATCACTTTCCTTATCCTATACTTTCTTCAATTAATGTTCGGTTTAGCCTCAAAACTTTAGTTAAGATGATTAACACTTATAGACATTCTTTCCCATTCTTAACTTTCCTTAAAAAAAGAAATAGTCTTGAACTAGCGATTCGTTTGAGTAGACACTACTCGTGAAGCGTGGGATGTCTAATAAAAGTGTTACCCAGTGGGACTGATTTTCTAATAAATTAGAAAAACATAATGTAAAAGCTCCCACTAGTTTATCGGTTCCAAATACCGTCTAACTAGCGACACTTTAATTTATGATTCTCCAATTTTTCTATCAAAAATTTCTCGTGTAGACATTACACAATTCACTAGAAGAATTTTATCGTCCCAATCATCTTTCAAACTAACTACGGTTGTCTCTCGTTTCTACACGAGTGACAATGATGACATGCCTATTTACGTCACTTAAGTTTTGAAGGCTTCAAGAGAAATATCTCTTCCGAAAAATTAATCGCATGTGAGATTAATAAATACAACGTTCTAGTTACTTACCACTTTTTAACGAAGTCATTTCTAGTCAATTTTACACTAGCAGTCTAGCACCTTAGAGAAATGGAATTTTGTTTCTTACTGAACCAGGAAACCAGTCTGTTTCCCGTCAACTGATAGGTTCCTATGGTGATTTTTCTATCAATCTTGCATCCAGCATAATCAGAATCTGAGTAGGATATAACTTTGAAGCTTCCATCTTTTGAATACCATATCCTTACTCCCAAAGTCTCTTTTAGATACTTGAGAATCCTTTTTACTGCAGCTAAATGACTTTTCTTTGGTTTAGATTGAAATCTTGCACAAACACCTATAGCAAAGGATATGTCAGGTCTGCTGGCAGTGAGGCACAACAGACTGCCTATCATCCTTCTGTATAAGGTCTGATCAACATCTTTGCCTTCTTTATCTTCATCCCAACTGTTATTGGTGCTCATAGGAGTTGATACTTTTGTGCTATTTTCCATACCAAACTTTTTCAGTAACTCATTGGTATATTTTGTTTGATGAATGAAGATTCCATCTTTCATTTGTTTAACTTGTAATCCCAAGAAGTAGTTCATTTCTCCCATCATACTCATTTGGAATTTACTTTTCATGAGATTAGCATACTTTTCACATAGCAATTCATTTTCAGAGCCAAAAATTATGTCATCCACATAAATCACATGCAAGCAGGTGTTTGTCCCTTCATTGATTCTGAAAAGAGTCTTGTCAATGGTACCTTTGGTAAAACCATTGTCCACCAAGAAATGAGATAAGGTTTCATACCATGCTCTTGGTGCTTGTTTAAACCCATAAAGTGCTTTGTTAAGTCTGTACACTTTATCTTCTTGATCTTTAACTTCAAAACCAGGAGGTTGCTGAACATAAACCTCTTCTTCCAGAATGCCATTCAGAAATGCACTATTGACATCCATCTGGTATACTTTGAAGTTTTTGAAACCAACATATGCCAAGAATAATCTTATAGCTTCCAATCTTGCAACTGGGGTATATATCTCATCAAAATCTATTCCTTCAGCTTGAGAATAGCCTTTTGCTACTAGTCTGGCCGTATTCCTCACAATGGTACCAGATTCATCCAATTTGTTTCTGTATACCCATTTAGTTCTAATTATATTTGCATGATTAGGCCTTTCCACTAGTGTCCAAACTTGATTTCTTTCAAATTAGTTCAATTCCTCTTACATAGCAATTATCCAATCTGGATCTGATATTACTTCTTCAACAACTTTAGGTTCCATTTGAGATAGAAAACAAGTAAACATTGCTTCCAATTGTCTTCTAGTCCTTACACCTTGCTGTATATTGCCAATAACTTGCTCAGCAGGGTGATCCCTTAACCATTGTAGATTTTGTTAGATTTGTTTTCAGGAACATCATCTTCATAGTAGGTCTCATTGTTGCTTCAACAGGGGTTCATGAGATCCTTGAACTGCCTTGCTTGTTGCATCGATAGTCTTACCAAAGAGGTTCTTGGCGAGGCGAGTCGAAACTTTTAAGTCATTTATCCTTTCCAAAACATCAATAAATTATGGATCAGTGACTTGATGATTCTCAGCCGGTTCTGAGGCTTCATCTACCATTCCAGAAAACTTAGGTTCATCAAATACAACATGTATTGATTCTTCATGTTTCAATGTCCTTTTGTTCAGTACCCTGAATGATTTGCTGACAGAAGAGTATTCTAAGAAGATTCTTCATCTGATTTTGGTTGGAATGTCTTCAATTGCTCCTTATGATTCAAAATAAAACACTTGCTTCCAAATGGATGGAAATAAGATATATTTTGTTTTCTTCCATTCCAAATCTCATAAGGTGTCTTCAGCAGCTTCTTGTTCACTGAGGTCCTATTTAGTGTATAGCATGTTGTATTGATTGCTTCAGCCCAATATCTTTCAGGTAACAATGTTTCACAAATCATAGTTCTTCCTGCTTCTTTTAAAGTCTGTTTCTTCTCTCAGCAACCCCATTTTGCTGAGGTGTACCAGCAGCTACTAATTGGTACAGCACACCATTTTGTTCACAATATTCTCTTATGACTTTATTGAGAAACTCAGTACCCTTGTCTGATCTGATCTTCACTACGGTCAAACTTTTCTCATTTTGCAATCTCTTCAAAAGTCCAGACATCTTTTGAAGTGTTTCACTTTTCTTGTTCATGAATACTACCCAAGTGTATCTTGAATAATCATCCACAACTACCAGAGTATACTTCTTTCCTGTTACTAGTCCAAATAGATCCATGTGCATCAGTTCCAAGACCCTTTTTGTTGATTGCTTAGTCTTTGACTTGAAGCTTGACTTGCCTATCTACCAAAATTTTTACTTCTGGTTTGTTTACCTTGCTGACAAGCATCACATATAGCATACTTTTTGAATGTCATCTCAGGTAAACCAATCACCAACTTCTTTTTCACCAACTGATTGATATCATCAAAGTTAAGATGATTCAACTTCTTATGCCATAACCAATTCAGTTATGACTTTGTATGCACAATCATGCATGTCTCTGGAACAGCAGTAGACCAATCCACAACATACATGTTTTGTTGTCTTCTTCCAGCCAACACAACTTGATCACCTCTTTCACTAATGACAATACAGGTGCCTTTGTCAAAAGTGACTTTGTAACCCATGTCACAAAATTGTCCAGTGCTATGTAGGTTATAGTCCAGTCCTTCCATAAATGCAACATTTCTGATAGTTAATCCATTCCTCACAAGTGTGCCATATCCTCTTGTGTATCCTGGTCTGTTCTTGTTTCCAAAATTCACTCTTGGACCATCCTTTGCCACATAGTTTGTCAAATAGTGCTTATTCTTTGTCATATGTCTGGAACATCCACTGTCAAAGTACCAGCCACCCTACAAAACAATGTTAATGTATTTTAGGTACCCAAAACTGTTTGGGTCCATAGTGGTCAGTGGTAAGCATGACCCTTGGCAAATTTCCATAAGGTCTTCTTTGTAAAGTATCTTACTTTTGTTCATACATGTATTCCACACATCCATAAGGTCTAACATTTGGTTGTGTAGGATTCACGTATTCTTTCTGGCCTTTTGGTACATAATGTTGTTTGAAGTGATTTCTATTGTTAGAAGCACTAGCATAACCATAGGTTTGCTGTCTGTTGGGAGCAGCCTTGTAATATGGAGTCTGCTGAGGTCCCTGTTGAGGTCTTGTATAAGTCCTCTGCTGATTCCATTGCTGAGGTTTTACCCTAGCATCATGGTTATGTCTATTGTTTATAGCAATAGGGGTAGGAATATTCCAATCATCATCAGTAGGAAACAGTCTACCTTTCCTCCTAAGATAAGTATCCCTAGAATGATTAACATTTTTAGGTTTAGGATTCTTATCCTTGGAATATTATTGATTTTTGCCCTTTTGTGGTCCAGCGGACTTGGTAGCAGGTATGCTGTCAGTAGGTCTATAAGGTACATCAGTCCTACTCTTGGATTTATTCTTTTTGTTAGGCGCTGTTGACCTTTTTGACTTCTGATTTTGCTTCCTTGAAGTCTTCTCAGCAGGCTTTACTACCTCAGCAACCTTTTTGGGTGTTGGACCTTGTGCAGGCACAAACTTAGGACCAATTCTGGTACTAGGTTGAGTAATCCTACTGGATCCACTCTTATTAGATTGTTGAGTTCCAAATCCAAGGCATGTTCTATCACTATAAGGCTTTCCAGATTTGAATGCAGTGTTGGAACTAGATTGTTCAGCAGATTCATCAGCTACTGAGTGTACAACAGGCTTATGCTGATTTTGCTCAAAATCTTTTTCCTTACCTTTGAAAATTCTTAATTCAGCTTTTAACCTTTCAACTTCTGTTTGAAGAGCTTCTTTTTCAGCCTTCCCAATCTCATAACCGGATTGTATTATCCTAAGTTGATTAAGAATGGCATCAAAAGTTTCTTCATTGTCAAAATTTTTAGGATTTGAACCACAAGTTGATTCAGAATCACTTTCAGCAGGAGTGTTTATAGATACATAATTACATACCTTCTCAGTTTCATCCATATTTGCCATCAAAGCATAATCTTCCATGTCAGCAACAAGTGCAGTATCATCAGATTCATTTCCTTTTCTGATTCAACTTCATATCCTAATTCATCATCAGCAACCATTGCTCTCTTGCCAGGTCTTCTTTACTGATTCTTGTTCTTCAGTAGGTCTGGACAATCCGGTCTGAAATGTCCAGGTTTCTTGTAGTTGAAGCATAGATAATCAGGTTCCTTTTTATGTTTTAGTTCAGGGTAGTCAGGTTTGAAGTGTCCTGGTTTCTTGCATTGAAAGCACCAGTAGTCATTGTCTTTCTTGGATTCTTCCTTCTTCTTTTCACTAGATTTCTTTGTGAAATTCCTTAGAGAACCTTTTCCAGTTTTCATCATTCTGATTTTCTTGCTCAGTAGGGCAATTTTCTGTTGCATCTCATCTAGTAGATCAGCTTGAGCTCCTGATGTGTAGCAGCCAATGCAGTGGTCTTTGGTTCTTCATTTTCAGTCTCAGGTGCAAGTTTCTTACTGAATTCATAAGCCTTGAGATCTGAAAATAGCTTGAAGGTGTCTTCTTCATGTAGTCTTCTCATTTCCTCAATGGCAGTAACCTTCATTTCCCAAACATATTTTGCTGGTAGGGCTTCTAAGATTTTTGTATTGACTTCTTCTTTTGAGTAGTCTACATTCAGTAGGGTGAGTTCATCCATGATAGCATTAAATCTTGACTCCATTTGTTCAATGGTTTCATTTTGAAATCCTGAAACTTCTTTTTGGCTACACTGATCTTGTTTTTCATGATAGCATCAGTGCCTTCACAGATTAATTGTAACTTATCCCAAAGTTCTTTTGTAGTCTTGCAATCCTTCACCTTCATGTACATATTGCTATCCAAGGTTCTGTATATTATATCAATAGCAATATTGTTCAGGTTTGCTCTTTTTCTATCTTCATCATTCCACTCTCCTTTTGGTTTTGGAATATACTGAGTTTCATTTCCCACGGTTACTGACTTAGTGATCTCCAGTGGTCCATCAGTCAGCACATCCATTATCTCATCATGTGTTGCAGCTAAAAAACCCTGCATACAACGTTTATACTCATCAAAACAATCTAAGGAACACATCAACATAGTTCTAGCATACTGGTTGTTGTCCATGATGCAAAGCTTTGAAAATCAGAAACATGAAAAAGTTTTCAAAGTATTTTCACAAGCACAACAAGTAAGATTACTTTAGAATAGAAGCACTGCTCCGATACCAATTGTTGGTCCCTTTAAAAGGCTTTGGTTAAGTTTAAATAGGGGGGTGAATAAACTGAACAATTAAAACTTTTGGAGTTAACAAACTCAAAGAAGGTCGAGAGCTTTCTTGATCGCTCGATGAGTCCACGACCACTCGAGAGTATGATGTTGCTCAAGAGTCTCGCATGATCGTTGATATTAGTGAATTTGTTGCAGCGGAATATATTCAAATTAAGCCTTATTACTTGTTGTTTAAATGTGATACTAAGTATTATATACTCAGTAGTGTAAGTGTGTGATTCAGTTGCTAGTTTCAGTAAGTTGATGTGGACAGTAGACAAAATACAGAATTTTAAATGCAGAAAGTATGTAGGCAAAATTTATAGTGGTTCCAGGTGGGGTAATCCTGTCAGTCCACTCTTTTCATGTGATGTTGGAGGAAATTCACTAGAGATCTTTGAGGTTGCTGTTACAAAAATCCCTAAGCTGTCTGTTCTTCACCAATGACTATGGCTAAACAAACAGAACACTTGAAACAGGTAGTATTTCTGCTTCAAAGTATTCCACTGGTCCTTGAAGGGTAGGACAGCCTCTTCACCAGCTCCACCACAAACAATAGTTCTTGGCACCTAAGTGCTTCTCTGTCTCCAGCAGGTTTCTTGTAAAAGAAAGTTGGAATCAAGTAAATGATTCAACAGTCAGCACCTTGATCAGGATGAAATGATCAGTAGCTAGATATCTTCAAGTATGTATACTTGATGTAACTTGATAGCAGGTTACACTTGAAGAGTTTTCTGGATCAGTAGCTTTAAGCTTAGTGAATATCAGCAGGGTGATTTCTTGATAATAAACTTGATAGCTTAAGATTGATTGTTGTTTTACATCACTTGTATCTGAATCAAGAGTCATCTATTTATAGTAGAGAATCATGTGACTTATGTTTGAAATTCAAACATAGCCGTTTTAGATTTGTCCCCATCTTGACTTGATTTCTATCCATGTACATAGTACTGACACTGTCAGTTTACTTTTTGACAGTTTTCAGTCTGTCCACCCTTGACTTATATCCATTGGTTAATCCTCTGAATCTTTCCAACGTCCCTTTAATCTTGACCATTGATTTGTTGACAAAATCAAGACTTGTGATCTGTCCTTATCCTTGTAATCTTCCAATGTAACCTTTGATTAAATCCAAATATACATTCAGCAGGTTTCTGTGTATGTAGGTCTGCTGAAATGCTTGTCAGTCAGCTGTCTGAAGTTTACTGTGTTTATAAAACACTTCAGCTGATTGTCTTTTATCTAACTTTTAATTGTGAATTTAGAGTACACCAATTTGAACATAACTAAGTTCCAATCACCACTAAACTTATGGAACTCAAACCTTATACACAAGGTATGTAATCAGTTTAGGTCATCACAGACTTCCCTAAATTCTGATTCCATATCCTTGACTTTAAATACTAAGTTTGATCCCTTAGCCTTCAATAACTGAGTTTGAACCCTCAGTCTTCAGTCTTCAGCGGGTTCCTAACTAGTCTACTGACCTAGTGACCTTACTGACCTAGACAGGTCTGTTGATGAAGTCAGCTGACCTCCTTACAATGCTTGTTTCACCAAACATATACAAAGATCAAACTCTAATAAACCTATACATTTTCTCTAGACATCTTTTTGCCTTTGATCTATAACAGCTAGTCTGGCACTTATCATTAAAACTTAAAATAAGTCCAACACTATGGAAGCTAAAAGAGAGTATAAAACTCTCTTACAACAAATAATGTTTCTGAGTTGACACCAAGAAAAGATAAACATAAAGTAAGGTGCATGACATCACTGAACGCCAAACACAAGGTTTCTCAGATTGGGTAAAGTTTCCTTACTCTGAAAAAGGTTAGGTGATTGATTGACACATCAACATGAATTTGTTCAATTAGCAATCGGGAAGAGAAAGGTTTCAAAGTTGACTCAAGGTTGAAAGATGGGGCATCGAATCAAAATGCTAAAAATGAGTATCAAAATTTAGAAAACACCTTGAAGATGAGATTCTTTAAAAGAAGAGGCCTCTTGTAAACCAAGGTGGTTAGAGAAGAACTATTGTTGGCTTCAAAGGAAATGGATATTTACAAGCGTGCCAATGATTAAAACCAAAATAGAATGTGTCAATCACAAAACTTAAGAACATCCAAAACAGAGAAAGAGAACGATTGCACTTAAAAACGATTAGTTTGAAGCTTTAGTTATTGACTAGATTGTCAGAAGATTTTCAATCCACAAGAATCTTGGAGAAGATTTCTTAACAACAATGGTTTGAAAGCAAGATTGAGCACCCAAAAATTTAGAACAACTTGAGGGAGACAAAAAGACAGGATAAGAGTACTTACTATGAAAACTCTCTTTGGATTAAAATCAAGAGTACAAATAGCCTTGAAGTGATGCAAGAGAAATTACTTAAAATCTTCATATGGACACAAAATGCCAAGAACTTGAGTGTGCCAACTTGATAGAAGTTGAGATTAAGTGAAGTTATGGCCAAAAAGAGATTGTTACAAAAGCAAGATGCCCAACAAAACACGAAGAAATACACTTATAAGAATACATGATTGAGAACAAAAAGGTTAACCATAACAAAACACAATTTTTAAAGAAGGTAGTTAAAGGCAGACACAAGTAAACAAAAATGTTTTGTCAGACTTGATTTAAGAAAGAAGCTAAAGATTCAATACAACAATTACAAAGTTATAGAGAAGCTTGGTTCTCAGATTATTTGAATCTGGAAAAAAAATTGCATCCGATTAATCGAGGGTTACCCGCGATTAATCGAGCTTCCTGATTCGGCAGAATTGGTTCTATCATTTCAGCGTCGAGTCAATAGTCAGATTTTGTATTAGCTAGTCTTCCAGGTGAGTGTAATAGCCGCCGAGGCAAGTCACTAATTTTTCTTTGTTCTTTTTGTGTCTTTTAGTACGCTACACAGAGTTCAACAGCCAAACTCGAGAGATTCATACCTGAGATCGAAAAGTTTGCTAAAGAAAAGAGAAAGGAAACTCGAGAGGGGATTGATATGATGGCGGACGAAGTGAGTTCACACAAAAGAGATCACAGTGAGAAGGAAGAAGAAATTCCACCTTTGAAGGATACATATAACACAACGGCACAGAATGGAGAAAACGGTGTCAATGGAAGAGGAAACGGAGAAGGAGTTGTGGTACTAGCAGAAAGAAGAACTATACAGAGTTATGTAATGCCGATGATTGAGCAATTCATGCCAGCAATTTTTTAGCCAGAGATTGCGGCTGAGATCTTTCACCCAAAGCCAAATTTGATTCAAATGGTGACCAATTACACTACCTTCCATGGAGTACCAAACGAAGATCCTAGTGTACACGTCACTAACATCTTGGAGATAGTTAGCACGGTCAAACCAGCAGGAGTACCTAAAGACAACATTAAGCTGAAATTGTTCCCATTCACTCTGAAAGACAAAGCGAAGATATGTTTATTAACTCTAGCCCCAGGATCAATCCAAAAATTGGACCGACCTACTACAAAAGTTTATGAATATGTACTGCCCACCTGGGAATTCACTACAGATGAGACAAGACATTATGAATTTCAAGCAAAAACCGGCCGAGACTTTTGAAGAATCTTGGGAAAGATTCGAGTAAGCAGAAAGGAAATGCCCTCACCACGATATCAGTCATCCCTTATGGATTCATTGTTTCTATCATGGATTGCGGCCCAGTGAACAAATTAGAGTTGATGATCGAGCAATGGATGTTTTGCGTTCTTGTCACCTGAAGAAGCTAAAGAAAAGTTAGAACAAATAGCACTTACAAGCCAATGGGGAACGCATCAAATTGAGAATGTAAAGGTAGCTGAAGGAGTATTTGGAGAAGACACTTCTCAAAAGATCTTATACCAATTAATGGCAATGAACAAGAAAATAGACGGCAAGCAAGATCACATTGCCAAAGTAGAGAAAGGTCAAGAAGTCGAAGCAGCCAACACCAAAGCTGTTAACTATTTAGGAGGCAAGGAAATCCTTATGGGGGTGGATATCACCCAGGTTCTCAAGACCACCCTGGTTTTTGACTAAGTGATCCTTCAAGTGGAGAGACACCAAGACAGATTAGGGGATTCGTGCCTCAATTTAACAAATCAGGTGGTTAGGAAGCATCCATGGTTAAAATGAGCTCAACTGTGACCGATACGGTCAATCAACTCACATAAAAATTCATGACCAAGCTGAATGAAAACTTCACCACATATTGTTAGAAGAATGATACAAGACTTACCAATCAGGAAGTATTAGTGCATAATCTGTCATACCAAGTGGTGCAAATCACCGAACAAATGTCAGCCTGTCCTCCGGGAGGATTACCAAGTAACACTGAGAAAAATCCGAAGGACGTGAATGTAATAATGACTAGGAGTGGAGAGGAACTGCCTGGACTAGTTATACCAACCATCCAGGAAGAATCAGAAAGCAGTCAGCATCAGAACATAGCAAAATTAGAAGGAAAATAAGGGCCGATTAATCGGGACACCATGCCGATTAATCGGGCGTCTGGAGATTCAGCAGACGAGCCGGCAGAGCAGCATCTGGCAGCATGTAAGTCTCCACGAACTATAACTATTAATCTTGCTACTTTACCCTATCCCCCTAGGAAATATAAACCGAATCATGATGACTCTCGTTATAAAAAGTCCATAGAAATGTTTAAGAAATTGCAAGTGAATATACCTTTGGTAGAAGCTCTGGCCGGGATGCCAGAGTACATGAAATTCATAAAAGAGGCAGTCTCTTCCAAAAAGAAGTTGTTAGACCTTTAGACTATTTGCCTAAAAGAGGAATTCTCAGCAGTTTTGCAACGCAAACTACCTTCTAAGTGTAAAGATCCTATGAGCTTCCTCATACTTTGTAAAATTGGAGGAGAGTGCCTAAACAAAGCATTGTGTGATCTTGGAGCCAGTGTCAATTTAAGGCTTCTCTCTATTTTCTATAAGTTAAGCATGATAGAGTTAAACGATACATCTATAACTCTGCAATTGGCTGATATGTCTATGAAGCAACCTTGTGGAATAGTGGAAGTTGTGCTGGTGAAAGTTGATAAGTTCGTATTCCCCGTAGAATTTCTAATACTAGACATGGAAGCTAACCATGATGTTCCACTGATCTTAGGAAGACCTTTCCTAGAAACAAGCAAAACATTGATAAATGTTCATAATGGTAAGCTAATTCTCAGGGTAAATGAGGACATAGTAGTATTCAATGTGATGAAAACAATGAAGTATGCACAAGATGAGGAGAAGCATGTTACATGCTAGATGCCATAGACGAGCTTGTTTTGAAATTACATCAGCAAGTGGCACTAGACCATGAAGTAGCAGAGACTTTGCTCCTAAAAGAGGTTGAAGTAAGTAATAAGGAAACATGGCCTGGGTGTAGCGAAGGTCAAGAGCGAGAAGTATATCCAATATCTTCTGTGGATGTAGGAGGAACAATTCATAGACCTTCGTGGCATAAGTTCTTTGACCTACAATTGACGGTTAAACTGTTAAGATCATCATTGGAAGAGCCACCAAGGAATTTAACGTTGAAACCGTTGCCATCTCACCTGAAATACGTAAACCTACAAGAGGATACTCTCCCCTCATAATTTCATCATCACTATCACCCTTAAAGGAGGATAAATTGTTAAGAGTACTAAAAGAGCATAAAGGAGCATTTCGGTGGACGATTGCAGATATTCGAGGAGTAAGCCCACAGGTGTAAATGCATAAAAACTCTGTAGATCCATAGAAGAAAGCAGTGGCACAACCTCAAAGGAGGTTGACGCCACAATTGAAGGATGATGTGAAGGAGGATATTATAAAGATATTGGTAATGGGAATAATTTTCCCAATTGCAGACAGTGAATGGGTGAGCCCGATTCGCATGGTACCCAAGAAAAGAGGATTCACAGTCCAACCTACTGAGTTTGATGAATTAGTCCCTATGATGCTAATTACTGGACATCGAGTATGCATCGATTACAAAAAATTAAAGGACGCAACTCGGAGAGATCATTTTCCCCTACCATTCATTGACCAGATGTTAGAAAGTTTAAGCGGTCACGCCTTTTACTGTTTCTTAGATGGATATTCTGGTTACTACCAGATCCATCTATAGAACTTTTGCGTACAATCGCATGCCTTTTGGACTTTGTAATGCGCCCGCAACATTCCAAAGGTGCATGATGTCACTATTCGTAGACACGGTGGAAGACTTTCTGGAAATTTTCATGGATGACTTTTCTGTATTTGGAGACAACTTTGATATATGCTTGGATAACTTGAGTAGAGTGCTGAAGAGATGTGAAGAAACCAACCTTGTACTTAACTGGGAAAAATGCCATTTCATGGTCACAGAAGGTATATTGTTGGGTCATAAAATCTCAAAGAGAGGAATAGAGGTTGATAAGGGAAAAATAGAGGTAATAGAAAAGTTACCCCCTCCAACGAACTTAAAGATGTTGCAAGCCGTTGTTGGCCCCGCAGGCTTCTATAGGAGGTTTATTAAGGATGTCTCTAAGGTTTATAGACCTTTGAAGGAATTACATGCAAAGGATGTGCCTTTTGTATTTGGAGAGAGTGCAAGCAAGCAATCGACACATTGAACCAAATGCTTATCACAGCCCCAATTATGGTGGCCCCAGATTGGAACAAACCTTTTGAACTGATGTGCGATTCAAGCGAAACAACAGTTGGAGTAGCCCTGGGACAAATAGAGAATATAATCTTTAAGCCTATCTATTATGCCAGTCGTACCCTCAACAGTGCCCAAAGGAATTATGCGACTATCAGAGAAGGAAATTTTAGCTGTTATATTTGCATTTGACAAATTTCGACCGTATTTGATAGGATCAAAAGTCACTGTATTCAGTGACCATATAGCTCTGAAATACCTTCTAACCAAGCAAGACTCCAAGCCGAGATTGTTGAAATGGATTCTACTCTTACAAGAGTTTAATGTTGACATCAAAGATAAAAAGGGATCTGAGAACCAGGTGGCTGATCACCTGTTAAGATTAACTTTGTTTAAAGAGGAGCAGCCGACTGAGCTTAGGGAGAGCTTTCATGTTTTTGCCATCTCAGTCGTAGCTCTAGTCGAATCTCAGCCCCGACAAAATACATCAAGAGTGGGCAAGGTATATCATTGGTTTTCTAACATTGTAAATTATCTAGTATGAAGGTACCTACCACCGGAATTCACGAATACCGATAAGAAGAAATTCTTTACGGATATAAAGCATTATTATTTGGATGATCCCTACCTATACAAAATGTCTTCTGACACCATTCTTAGGAGATGCATCCATGATGATGAGATTCCAATTATTCTGAGACAATGTCATTCTGGAGAAGTTGGAGGTCACTATAGACCAGAGAAGACAGCAGCAACGGTACTGCATTGTGGATTCTATCAGTCTACAATTCATAAATCTGCTTACAAGTTTACAAGAGCTTGTCATTCCAGTCAAATGACTGGTAACACTTCTAAGCGTAATGAGATGCCACTGCATAGTATCTTAGAAGTAGTGTTATTCGATGTATAGGGAATGGATTTTGTTGGTCCTTTCACATCGTCAAAATCTAATAGTTACATCCTGATAGTAGTTGATTATGTTTTCAAATGGACCAATTCTAGAGCTAAGTACATTTTTCTATTTTCTGTTTTTATTATTAGTCTTTGAGGACAATGCCTATAATAAGTGGGGGGTAGTAGGTGGTCTTAGCTTGTTAATGGAAAAAAGGAATAATTTTGAAAATTTAAACACCATTTTTAGCTTGCCTATTGAACGTTCCGAGTAAGGAATCGGTAGAAAAGGAGCCCAAGAGCGATTTGAAGTTAGCTCTAGCATATTCAATTTAGTATAGAAGAATGAGCATGTGTTATGTTGCATGAAGTAGTAACTTATTAATTGCTATTCTACCATTGCACTCAATTATTTAAGCATATAATCTGAGTGATAAGTGTTTAAGATTAGATGATGAGTTGTTTTAACCGGGAATCATTATTTGTCTGTGTATATAATTTAACTAATTGTTGTAGGACAAGGAAAGCAACTTGAATACCTCAAAAGGTAAAACGGGACAAATCTGCCACGCTAATCCGATGGAGCGTAAGACACACGGATATTGCCATAAAAGAAATACAAGAATGAATAAAAGAAAAGCAAAAAAGCATCTGATATAATAAAGGTAGTGAGGGAAGCGAACTAGTAGCAAAATGGACATGACCCTCGCATTAAAAAAAGAAACAAATGAGGACCTAAGAGTAATACTCGGTCCCCAAGTCCGCCCGGCCCGATTAAGGTACCATGTTGTGTAACCAAATCTGAAGGCAAGGTGAGCGAGTGTATGTGTAAGTAAGTCAATATTGTGGTGTTAATACAACTTGATTCTCTTCCCGAACGCAATCACAAAGGATTTATCACACGACACATTGATGCATGGTAAGTAACGATTAATGGGGAGCTTATGGACTGTTGCTTGATGTGTGTTCTGCCGGAAATCTTTATTGAATATGTGGTAGTGAATGGGGATTGCTTTTGGAGGTACATTCCGCCTTGATACTCTGCTTGAGGACAAGAAAAGGGCTAATGAGGGGTAGTAAATGACGCTTAAAATAGTATATCCTACGAGATCAATATTTGATCCATTATGAGCTAAAAATAGTTGTTTCGACCAATAATTATGAGCCATTTGAGTTGAATATCATATGACAGGTTTGAGAGTCAAGTATTTTGCATTTAACGTTTATTTACCCGTATTCGATATTATTTACCCGTATTCGATATTATTTCATGCTGTATTTGATTATTTTCAAAATACGAAAGAGGCATCACCCTCATAATTCAGTGTGTCCAATAAAGTGTACAATTTTCAAGACAAGTTTTATACTATAAAAGTTCTTTGTTCTTTATTTATGTTATGTGTTGTAGTCATGGGGTCGACGGATTCGCCTCGTAGGAAGAGATCCGAGGGAGATCTATACTCATCTTTGAGGGTATGATTTTCTGTCTTTTCCAAGATGTAGATCTGTTGTTGTTCTATTTTACTAGTATGTTTTAATTGTTTATTTATTTTAATTATGTAGTAGTCAGTTTATTTTACCACATATATGTATAGATCTGATTCGTTGGTGAAGAAATCATGAAGTAGTGATTGCTTTCTTCATATCTGCGATGGTCTATATCGTAGATTTGAATACCTAGTAAATCCTAGTTCAGGATAATCGGCGCCCGCTACGCTGATCAAAGATTTAATTTACACGTAAGTAGCCTAATCAACTATTTGCATGTCATCGTAAATTAACATGAAGGACATGCAAGGTGAAGTGTTAATTTAGACTTAGCCTTGATGGATTCTTAGGAACGTGCTAGTCAGTGTCAATAGCGGCTTAGGAAGGTTTTCGGTCTCATGCCGGCATCTCTAAAACTTATTGCATATGAACTAATTCAACCAACGTAGGAGGTTAGTTGCATATAGATTGTTTGTTGTCCTTACAATGGAAGTAGATAGGGTTAGAAGATTGCACCCGTAGCTGAAAACGAATTATAATTTACCAACGGGGATGATTGATGCATGTTATGGGGGAATAACTAATAACTCATAATTAGACTAATACATTAGAAACTCTTGTTTCCTCCATTTGAACTTGCATGATCTGGTTTGTTTATTGCCACCACTTTACTTCTTCCTATATTATAGTTGGTCGTAGACCGTTATCCTGGCAATTCAGTCTTGATTACTTTGTGTTCTTACGAGTCTCTGTGGGATTCGACATTGACTCACCAGTACTCTATTACGGTATACCTAGTCCTATTGTTAGTAAGTGCTTTGCACGCGATCACTGACTTATAACCAAGGAAGTCTATGATGACCTTGGATAAGTCTAAGATACATTACAAGTTATTGAATCTATTCATTTTTAAATATGGTTTACACTGATCACACCCAAGTTAAGGATCATTGAAGTACAAGTATACATTTGACATTGAGACTCAAAGGAGAAAGAAAACAACAAACCGGCTAAGTGAAAGTTCTATCGGCTTACTATAAAGAATAACAGTGAAGAAGTCACTGGACCGGCTCAGCAACAGCCAAGTGAAGTAACAATAAAGTCAAGTATGATATATGCATTTTATTCAGAATGTGGAAGTTAAGGAAATCAAGCAATTAATGCAGAATCAATCAAAAACGGATTTTATGAGGAACATTTGAAGAAAATCTGGATCACTGAAATCAAGGAGAATCAAATAAAGGAGGAATCAAGGATTATTCTCCACATTAAATAGCCAACAGATAAATTTTCAAATCAAAGAGATCAAGGCTGTAAATAGAAGACATATCTGAAACTCTGTCAAATTCAAAAGCCTTCACTTTGAACTTAAAAAGACATATCTAGAAGATCAACCCAGAATTTAGAGCTACGAATCTATATCAAGCACTGAAATTTATCAATGCCTTTGTGAATCTTATTCACACCCAATTGAAGCGATTGAATCAGATCGTTTGAGATGGAATTGCACCCTTTTGTGATAGCTAGTGAAGGATTCATTCTCAAGGAGCAGTGTTGAAGACTGAGTCACTGAAGCTTTTGTAGCCAGGGAATGATAGTCTTAAAGATTGTGAAGCATGTGTAGCCAACGATAATCATACTATTATTGTTGGACTTATTTCTTAGTTTTGATGATGAGTGCCAGACTAGCTGTTATAGTGTAAAGGCAAAAACATGTCTAGATCAAATGTATAGGTTTATTAGAGTTTGATTCATGAATAGGTTTGATCAAACAAGCACTGTAATGGTCAGCTGATTTGTTTCAGCAGACTGGTCTAGTCGATGAGGGTAGATAGGTCGATGAGACTAGTCAGGAATCTTTCAAGATCAAGACCTGAAGGTGAGGTTCAAACTCGATTCTGAAGGCTAAGGGATCAAACATAGTAATTTAAGTCAAGGATATGGGATCAGAATTTAGGCAAGTCTGTGATGACCTAAACTGATCACATATACCTAGTGTAGAAGGTCTAAGTTCCATAAGTTGGATGATGTTTGGAACTTGGTTATAATTAATAAGGTGTAATCTAACTTCACAAATAAAAGTTAGATAAAAGAAGTCAGCTGCATTGTATTGTATACACAGCAAATTGGAGTTCAGCAGACTGATAGGTATCTCAGCAGACTGATGAACCTGCTGATAATATACCTCGATTAATTCAAGATTATTGGAAGATTACATGGATAAGGACAGCCAACTACCTCTGAATTATCAAGGAAATCAAAGGCTGAGATTAAAAGAACGTTGGGATGATTCATATTTTTATCCATTGGATACAAGTCAAAGGGTGGGATGATCGCCTTTGTCAAAATGGAATTTCGACAGCGATGTCGATCCTATGAATAGTGACAGAATGCAAATCAGCTGGGACAAAAACAAGGAACGGTTACATTTGAATTTCAAATACAAGTCATATGCATTCTTGCCTATAAATAGAGGACTTTCAACTCAGAAACAAGATGATGAAAATTAACAAACTTTGAAGAAATATTACTAAGCTGAAAAACACCCTGCTGAACCTACTAAACTTAAAGCTACTGATCCAGGAAATTCTTCAAGTGTTTTCTACATTCAAGCTACATCAAGCATACACACTTGAAGACTACAAGCTACTGATTATATCATCCTAATCAAGTTGTTGCAACTGAATCATTTACTTGATTCAATCTTTATTTTATAAAGAACCTGCTGAAGACAGTGAAGCACTTTGGTGTGAAAGACTGTTGTTTGTGGTGGAGCTGGTGAAGAGGCAATCCTACCCTTCAAGGACCAGTGGAAGACTCGGGAGCAGCAATCCTACCTTTTCCCAGTTTTCAGCTTGTGAAGCCATAGTTATTGGTGAAGGACAAGCAACTTAGGAATCTTTGTAACAGCTACATCAAAGATCTCTAGTGAATTTCCTCCAACATCACAGGAGAAGAGTGGGTGACAGGATTACACCACACGGAACCACTATAAAAATCGCCTACTTACTTTCAAACATTTACTTTACGCACTTAGTTTATTTTACACATCAACATCTTGAATCTAGCAACCGAAATCACACACATACACTACTGAGTATCTAATACTTAGTATCATATTTAACAACAAGTATTAAGGCTTAATTTTGATATTATTCCGCTGCACAAATTCAGCAACCTCAACTATCAGTAGACTATTTGTTTATCGTGAGTTATCTCTGAAGTCTCAAAGCAGACTCTAAAGTATCGCGAGGGTCTTTGAAGTTGCAGAATTTGTTAACTCCAAAGTTTTAAGTGTTAAGTTTATTCACACCCCTATAAACTTAACCAAAGCCTTTCAAGGGACCAACAATTGGTATCGGAGCGATTGCTTACATTGCTCAAGTAATCCTACTTGTTGTGCTTGTGAAAATTCTTTGAAACTTTCATTCAAGTTCTTGATTTTCAAAGACTTGCATCATGGACAACACCCGGTATGCTAGAACTATCTGATGTGTTCTCTTGATAGATTTGATGAGTATAAGCGTCGAATGCAGGCATACCTTGCGCAACTCATGATGAGATGATGGATGTACTAAGCGATGGACCACTTTGGAGATTACAAGGCAATAGCAGTGGGTGATACAAGCTGAGTACATTTCTAAACCAAAAGAGAATGTAATGCGTAAAGGCAGAAAAAGAGCAAACCTCAACAACATTGCTATTGATATCATTTATAGAACTTTGGATAGGAATATGTACATGAAGGTTAAAGATTGCAAAGCGCAAAGGAACTTTGGGACAAGATACATTTGATATGTGAAGGCACCGATGCAATAAAGAAAAATAAAATCGGTGTGGCGGAAAGAGGTTCCAAAAGTTCAAGATGCTGCCAAATGAAACCATTGAGCAAATGGAATCAAGATTCAATGCAATCCTGGATGAACTTACCCTGCTGAGTGTAAGTTATTCAAAGGAAGAAATAAACACCAAAATATTGGAGGCTCTACCTGTAAAAGATGTTTGGAAAATGAAGGTGACTGCAATAGAAGAAATGAGAAAGCTGCATGAAGAAGACACCTTCAAGTTGTTTTCAGATCTCAAGGCTTATGAATTTAGCAAAAAGCTTGTACCTGAGACTGAAAAAGAAGAGCCAAAGACCACTGCATTGGCTGCTTCACATCAAGAAGAGACATCAGGAGGACAAGATGATCTGCTGGATGAGATGCAAGAGCAGATTGCCCTAATGAGCAAGAAAATCAGGATGATGAAGACTGTAAAGGCCCCTGCAAGAAATTTCACAAAGAGGCCTACTGAAAGAAAGAAAGAGGAGTCAAAGAAAGATAATGACTATATGTGCTTTCATTGAAAGAAACCAGGACACTTCAAACCTGAATGTCCTGAGTTAAAACAAAGTAAGGAACCTGATTATCTTTGCTTCAACTGCAAGAAGCCTGGACACTTTAGACCTGATTGTCCAGACCTACTGAAGACCAAGAGTCAATAAAGAAGATATGGCAAGGAGGCTATGATTGCTGAAGATGAATCAGGGTATGAAGTGGAATCTAAAAAGGGAAATGAATCGGATGACACAAAGATCAAGTTCTTCGATATGGAAGATTATGCTTTGATGGCCAATATGGATGGCGAGGAGGTATACAACCTTTGTATCCATCAATACTCCCTTTGGAAGTGATTGTGAATCAACTTGTGGTTCAAATCCTAGAAATTTCGACAACAATGAGACTTTGGTTGCCATCCTTAATCAAGCGAGGATAATACAATCTGGTTGTGAGATTGTGAAGGTGAAAAAGAAGCTCTTGAATTGGAAGTTGGAATATTGAAAGCTGAATTAAGGGTTCTAAAAGGTAAGGAAAAAGATATTGGACAGAATCAAGATAAGTCTGCTTTGAACATCCAAAGACCTCTGAATCTATTTGAACCATCTTGTTCCACTACTACATACAAATCGGGAAAGCCTTATGGGGATAGAACAGGCTTGGATTTGGAACTCAACAATCTAACAAGAGTGGATCCAAGAAGGTCACTTTGAACCTAGTACGAGGTGGTCCTAAGTTTGTACCGCACTAGATCCAACTCCCGAAGAAGATTCTTTGAGGCAGTAAAACCCAATGAGAATGCTTCAAGGAAGCAAAATTAGAAGTCAAAGAAGTCAACAGCTCCTAATAAAAAGAGTAAATCAAAAAATAGGACTGATGTGCCTTCTAAGCCTGCTGATAGCAGACCTGCTACCAAGTCTGTTGGACCACAGAAGGGTAAGAAACAGAAATATTCCAAGGATAAGAATCCTAAACCCAAAAATGTTAATCATTCAAGGGATACTTATCTCAGGGGGAAAGGTAGACTGTTCCCTACTGATGATGATTGGAATATTCCTGCATCTATTGCTAGAAACAGTAAGTATAACCATGCTATTAGGGTAAAACCTAGGCAATGGGATCGTGCAGAGGACTTACACAAGACCTCATTGAGACTCCATATTACAGTACATTTCTAGCAGACTGACAAACAAATGGTTATACTAATGCTTCTAACACCAAGAATCACTTCAAACAGCATTATAAACCAAAAGGCCAGAAAACATATGTGAACTCTACACAACCTACTGTAAGAACATATTGATGTGTGGAATACATGTATGAACCAAAGTATGACACTTTTAGGAGAAGACCTTATGGAAACTTTCTAAAAGGCATGCTTACCACTGACCACTATGGACCCAAACAGGTTTGGGTACCTAAAATGCATTAACTTTGTTTTGTTGGGTGTCTGGTACTTTGACAGTGGATGTTCTAGACACATGACAAAGAATAAGCATCATTTAACAAACTTTGTGGCAAAAGATGGTCCAAGGGTGAATTTTGGCAACAAAAATACACTTGGATATACAAGAGGATATGACACACTTGTGAGAAATGGACTTACAATCAAAAATGTTGCATATGTGGAAGGACTGGACTACAACTTGCTGAGCACTGGACAATTCTATGACATGGGATACAAAGTCACTTTTGACAAAAACAATTGTATTGTCATTAGTGAAAGAGGTGATCAAGTTGTACTTGCTGGTAGAAGACAACAAAACATGTATGTTGTGGATTGGTCTAACTCCAGTTCGAAACCCTGCCTAATTGTGCATACCAAGTCTGAACTCAATTGGTTATGGCACAAGAAGTTGAATCACTTAAACTTTGATGATATCAATCGGTTGGTGAAGAAGAAGTGGTGATTGGTTTACACGAGATCACATTCAAAAAGGATGCTATATGTGATGCATGTCGTGAGGTAAATGAGATAAAGACAAGCTTCAAGTCAAAAACTAAACAATCAACTAATAGAGTGTTGAGTGATGCATATGGATCTTTTGGACCAATAACTCCAACAAGTGTAACAGGAAAGAAGTACACCTTAGTGGTTGTGGATGATTATTCAAGATACACTTGGGTGATTTTTATGAACAAGAAAAGTGAAACACTCCAAAGCATGCCTAATCTTTTGAAGAGATTACAAAATGAGAAAAGTTTGTGATAATAAAAATAAGATCGGATCGAGTCTTGAATTTCTCAACAAAGTAATAAGAGAATCTGTGATGAGAATGGTGTACTACATCAACTTTGGTCTTTGGTACACCTCAAACAAAATGGGGTTCTTTGAAAGAATAAACAGGATTTTAAAGGAAGCGGGAAGAACAATGATCCGTGAAGCATTACTACCGAAAGATATTGGGTCAAGCAGTCAATACGACATGCTATACACAAAGCAGAACATCAAGAAACAAGAAGTCAATTGAAGACACCTTATGAGGTTTGGAATGGAAGGAAACCTAACATATCTTATTTCCATCCATTTGGAAGCAAGTGTTTTATCCTAAATCACAAAGTTCATTTGAAAACATTCCAACCAAAATCAGATGAAGGAATTTTCTTGGGATATTCTTGATCGACAAGGCATTCAGTCTTTGAACAAAGAGGTCACTGAAACATGAGAAAACAATACATGTTGTGTTTGATGAACCTAAGTTTACTGGTATGGAAGATAAAGATTGTGAACCTGCTGAGAATCAACAAGTCACTGATCCAGATTGTGTTGAAGTTTTGGAAAGATTCAATGACTTAAAAGTTTCGATCATCGCCTCTTGAACACCCTGCTTTGGTAATGTTCTTGATGGAACAATGAAGCGATTCAAGGATCTGCTTGACCCCCTGTAGAAGAAGCTACAATGAGACCTATGAAGATGAGGCTCACGATAACCAAAATAACCGAATAATACACAAGTGGTTAAGGAATCACCCTGCTGAACAAGTTATTGGCAATGTACAGCAAGGTGTAAGGACTAGAAGACAACTGGAAGCTATGTTTACTTGTTTTCTATCTCAAATGGAACCTAAAGTTGTTGAAGAAGCAATTTTAGATCCAGATTGGATAACTGCTATGCAAGAAGAATTAAATGAATTTGAAAGAAATCATGTTTGGACACTAGTTGAAAGGCCAAGTCATGCAAATATCATTGGTACTAAATGGGTATACAGAAATAAACTTGATGAATCTGGTACCATTGTAAGGAATAAGGCCAGACTAGTTGCAAAAGGCTATTCTCAAGCAGAAAGAATAGATTTTGATGAAACTTATGCACCTTTTGCAAGATTGGAAGCTATCAGATTATTCTTGGCACATGCTGCATATAAGAACTTCAAAGTATATCAAATTGATGTCAAAAGTGCTTTTTTAAATGGCATTCTAGAGGAGAAAGTGTATGTACAACAACCTCCTGGATTTGAAGTTAAAGATCAAGAAGATAAAGTGTACAGACTCAACAAAGCACTTTATAGATTGAAACAAGCACCAAGAGCTTGGTATGAGACTCTATCTCAATTCTTGGTGGACAATGGTTTTATAAAAGGCACCATTGACAAGACACTTTTCGAGAATCGAGTGAAGGGACAAAGACTACTGTGCATGCAGATCTATGTTGATGACATTATCTTTGGTTCTGAAAATGATTTACTTTGTGAAAAGTTTGCAAATCTAATGAAGAGCAAATTTCAAATGAGTATGATGGGAGAAATGAATTACTTCTTGGGATTGCAAGTTAAACAAATGAAAGATGGAATCTTCATTCATCAAACCAAGTATACCAAGGAGTTGCTGAAGAAGTTTGGTATGGAAAACATCACTAAAAATTCAACCCCTATGAGTACAAATGTCAGATTGGATGAAGATAAAGAAGGCAAAGATGTTGATCAGACCTTATACAGAAGGATGATAGGAAGTCTGTTGTACCTTACTGCCAGCAGACCTGATATATCCTTTGCTGTAGGTGTTTGTGCAAGATTTCAATCTAAACCTAAAGAAAGTCATTTAGGTGCAGTCAAGAGAATTCTCAAGTATCTAAAAGAGACTTTGGGAGTAGGGATATGGTATTCCAAGGAAGGAGGCTTCAAAGTTATATCCTACTCAGATTCTGATTATGCTGGATGCAAGATTGATAGAAAAAGCACCTCAGGAACTTGTCAGTTAATGGGAAATAGATTGGTCTCTGGTTCGAGAAAAAGCAATTCTATATCAACTTCCACTGCTGAAGCTGAGTATATAGCTGCTGGAAGTTGATGTGCACAAGTATTATGGTTAAGACAACAATTAAGGGATTATGGAATTGAAGAAAAGGAAATTCCAATTATGTGTGACAACACAAATGCAATTGCAATCACTGAAAATCCTGTTTTGCACTCAAGAACCAAGCACATTGATGTAAGACATCATTTTATAAGAGATCATGTTGAAAAGAAAGATGTGGTGGTTCTATACATCCATCTTGAAGATCAACTTGTTGATATCTTCACTAAACCACTGATGAGTGAAAGATTTGCCAAATTAAGGGGTGAACTTGGAATTATCAAAGTTGGTGATATTTAGCAATGTCTTTGGAATTCACCAAGGGATTAGTCTTTGCTATGTTGGGTGAGCTCACTTAGCATATTAGTCATTGGTATCAACAATTCCATGTACTTATGTTTGGACAATTGAGCAAATGAGGTTGCCAAGGGATTGGTCTTTGTCATGTTGGGTGAGCTCACTTGTGGATCGGTCATTAGTATTAAACTTCATCTTGTATTATCAATTGAACAAAACAAGGAGAAATTAAGGATCGCGAGAGTCACTTTGTCGCCAGATTCTTTGAAGCACTGTGTCGTGATGCCGAGCCCACCCGCTGAGACTACCTGCTTTGAATGGAACGTTACACAGTCAAAGTTATTAAAGTCAAAAAGCAGAATTGGCGGGATATTTATCTTATCCTTTATTACCACAGTTAACACGATCTAACGGTTATCAGACATTATGGAACACGTGTCAAGCCAGCATTTATTCAGATTAATCGTGGTTGACATGGATGTACGTGCAATGACAAGATGGCAACCACTCACTTTGTCTATATATTCAGGCTATCACACTGGCCAGATTCTCTACTTGCATATACGCTTTATAATTGTGAATTTCACACTGTGTGAACACAGATTCTTAATCTATCTTCTCCATCTCATTCTTCTCATACAAATGGCGGAAAAGATTGATGTCCAGATTGAAACGAGCCAAAGTGTTAGAGGCTTTGTTGTGGATGCAAATAAAACAGATTTGGCAATTAACATTGGTAGGAGAATCAGGAGATTTGCAGGCTTGGAGAACATACTCAATCTCATATTAGAAACAATTTCATACACCAATGTTGTTGTTGATTTACGGAAAAATATGGTTGTTGAAAGAGTGGATGAAGCATTCAAGACAAGCTGTGAATCTTTGAAGAGATTGTAGTTTCCTCTAGTCTCTTGAGGGAAGTATTTGGATTTGAGGAAGTAATAGATGGTCCAATAAATCGAAGCAATGGGATTGGACAAGATGGCGTTTATGAGATCAAATCAAAACAAATGCAGACCACCAAATCCGTTCCAGAATCAATTGCGACATATTGGAAATGAGTACGATCTGCTTTGAGCAAACTCATTGCTAAAAACATACTTGGATTGGTTGGAAGTATGGACACTCTTTCTGGACCCAAGATAGAGCTGATGATAATCATCTGCAGGAGCATGAAGTTTAACTGGGCTGGTTACTTCATTCACTATATGAAGAAAGTAGCCAAGGAGGAAAGAGAAGGAAAGAGGAAATCCAAGGCCCTGCCCTTACGATTAATGGTTCAGACCCTGCTGAATCATTTGGAAGTTCCTGATCTTGAACCAGAGAAGATCAATCAGTCTAGATACAAGAAAGAAATTGATTATGCTATTCCCGGTCTAGATGATGATGAAGTTGTTGCCGACCCTGCTGCTGGTGATGAAAGTGATGGTGATGATGGTGGTGAGCAGGTCAAGCAAACTAAAAAGAAATCTGTTAAACCTGCTGCACCAAAGAAAGCTGCTGAGAAAAGAAAAGGTGCAGAAACAAGGAAGATAACTGAGGTATTAAAGCCTTCTAAAAGAACAATGAAGCAAGCAAAGCCTGATCTGCTTGAGTGCTTGAGGGTTGATGGAGGTTCTTGACCTGCTTTATTCTTTGCAAAGGAAACTGTTGTTGAAATTCGAGGAACAACAAAAGGAAGCCCAGAGAAAGAGGAAGTCCATTTGTGGTGAAAAAGATGATGAACCCCTTTCCAAGAGGAGAAAGAAATCATAGATAAACAGAAACATGGAAAAGGGAAAGAACTGAAAAGCTTGGAGGCACAAAGAGCCCAAGAGGAAGCTTCAGTAGAAGAAGAAGAGGCTATTGAGGCTGAGCCCTTGACTATCATCAAGCCTGTGGAGATTACTGACTCCTCACCTGAAGAGGTTGTCAAGTCTACTGAAGCTGGACAGGTTGTTGTTGAGAAATTTGTTGGAGATATACAGCAGCTCATCGACTGAGCCTCTTTGTAATATCTATCGAAGACCCACAAACAAACCATCGAACTGAAACTCTTTGTGGAAGTTGAAGAAATGGTTGAAGACCCTGCAATTGTTGCAAGAACTCAGGGGGAAGAGCAGCCTGCTGCTAACCCTGCTGATGAGCATGTAAGTCAGGGGGAACCAAGTGTGGTACAGATGGAAGTGTAGGCACAAATGTACAACCTCATCAACCTACTGACTTTAGAACATCTGTTGAAGAAACCATGAACTTACTTGTGGAAGCTTTTAGAGGTCATCAAGCTACTAAACCTGCCATTAGAAAGCCATCTATGCCATATAATAAGGCATCTAAAAAGGGCAAAGTAGATCCTAACTTCAAAAAGGTGCAAAACTACTTTCAGTGGAAGTTTGGATTCTACAAGAGACAGAAACCAGCTGCTGATCCAATGAGTGGATTTGAAGAATGGGCATTTAAGCAGCTAGGTGTGAACAACTGTTGGATTTGATAGACACTAGCATGCCGCAATCCAGTGATGGATCTTTTGGATGAAGGAAAGAAAAGTGGAGCTATTATGTTCGAGAGATCCAAAGTTTGCACTGCAGACAGTGATTCATCAGATTCTGATGATGATACCCCTATGTTCCCTGGGGAGACCAGTGGAGTGGCTAGAGAAACAACAAGCTGAAGCTACTTGGTAAATAAGCCACCATGATATCATAAGCGGAACCCATGAGGCGGTAGTAAGTCTCTTTGAGGCAGTGAGATGGAGAAATGGATGAGGATCTACAGGATCTCACCATGGATGATCTGGAAGCATTGATCAATGAAGGAATTAATTTGAGTGCTAGTAGGCTAACTGATGAATCTTCTACATTCCATGTTGTAGAGCCTCTTGCACAAACCGAACTCTGAGCAGTGAGGATTTGGATGAAGAAAAGGTTATCGATTTGATGAACCTAGTGCCACTCGAGGCATCTATTGAATATCAAGATGGATTTGACTTTGAGAACACTCTCACTAAAAGCGCCATCATTCGACCAAGATTGGTCATCTTTGAAGGATTTCAAGTGGATAATGAGGCTATATTCAATCCACGAGAGAGTTGAAGAGGAGAGTGCAAGTTCTTTGGGCTACAAACAAAGACTTGCACAAAGCTTGGAGCAGGAGGTGCAGTGTCTTGAGTCTCAAACAAAGACTGGACAAAGGTTGGAACAAACTTTGGGTTTGGAGGAAACCCATGTTCTTTGAAGAGGCTTTGTAGTGGAGCCTCACTTGGAGACAAGACCACTAGAGGGAAAGATGGTGTGCAGACTCACATTAATGAGGATGAGCAAATTCTTTGGACTATGACTTGATGATGAGGAATTTCAAATGCAAGAAGAAAACGTTGAAATTGATCCCCAACAGGCATTTGTACCCGTTCTTGAAGAAACTGCCATTGATCCTATCTTGGAAGAATATCAAGGACCTAACCCTGCTAGTCTAGATAGGAGTTGGGCAATGGTTGTGAGCAATCAGAGGCCACAGTACAATGTTGAGGAGGCTGATGAAGCTACTGGTGGAAGGATGACCAGTGAAGTGCCAGTTGAAGTTTTGAATGAGTTAAGGACTGTTAGAAATGATATGCAACAGTTAAGAACTCAACTGGACAGATAGGAAGAAAGATTTGAAGAACTGATGAAAATGGTGAATGAAACCAGACAATCTACTGCCACAGTTGCTTCAAACTTCACATCTACTCAAAATGCTGTGAATGATCTGATACTAGATGTGAGGGGAATCAAGGTTGGCAATACTGCAAAAGAGAATTTTCTGAAAGACCAATTCATTTCCATCCATCGAAACTTGACAACCTTGGCGCCACACCTAAGCTGCTGTAAGGTGCTGGAACATCTCAACCTCGTTGGATTGGATCCTAAGGTTCTTGAAAGGATCAATCTCTTTGGAATAGACTTTGCAAACCAGATTACCGCAGATTGACACGTAAGGCGAGATTATGGAAGGGCAATCGAATAATCTGGTTACTTCACTGAGAGAGTGTTCATGGCCTATTGTCCCGTTTTGTTAATGATGTCACTAAGGGGAAAAGGGCCAAACAAATTTTGCGACAAAAGAATTTGCAAGACTTTTTGCATGAAGAGATGGCAAGATGATACCAATGCTTTGAGCAGCTTTGCACTGGCGATTGCAACTCATCGATGATCTTTTAGACAATACAAGAAAGAGTATTACAACAGGAGGAAACCTTATCAAGACAAAGGATTTCATGAAGGTCCGAACTCTTTCTTGGGATTGAAATTTTGGGAGGCAAGGATTAAAGCCTTAAGGGGCAAGCAAATGAGAGGTGGAAGAGGTGGAAGAAGTGGCAGAGGTGATAGGAACTTGCCTATCACAAAAGCAAAGGATTCACTTGAAGAGTTTAAGGAACTATACATGAAGTTTGGATTCACAAAGTGAATCAGATTAATCTTATCTGCTCAAGCATGGAACTGGTGGAAACAAGTCAATCCCTACATTGATTTTACAACGATTGAAAATGAATAGATGAGGATATGATAGAAGAGATCGGGGCCTACCAAGAACAAGTGGAGAAGGCCAGACAAGAGAGAGAAAGAAGACAGTAGATCAGCATACTTTAACTGCATTATATTTTTGTTGATTCTACACTGTAATATCTTTGAACAAATGATTTTAATGAAAGATGAATATTTGTTCTGTTTTTGTTTTATCTTTTTGCTTTGCTGTTAGGTGAGGGTAGTGCCAGACTAGCTGTTATAGTGCAAAGGCAAAAAGATGTCTAGATCAAATGTATAGGTTTATTAGAGTTTGATTCATGAATAGGTTTGATCAAACAAGCATTTGTAATGGTCGGTGATTTGTTTTTCAAAGAGTTGGTCTAGGTCGATGAGGGTAGATAGGTCGATGAGACTACTCAGAATCTCAAGACTTGAAGGCGAAGGAAGGTGAGGGTTCAAACTCGATTCTGAAGGCTAATGGATCAAACTTAGTAATTTAAGTCAAGGATATGGGATCAGAATTTAGGCAAGTCTGTGATGACCTAAACTGATCACATATACCTTGTGTAGAAGGTCTAAGTTCAATAAGTTGGATGATGTTTGGAACTTGGTTATAATTAAAAAGGTGTAATCTAACTTCACAAATAAAAGTTAGATAAAAGAAGTCAGTTGCATTGTATTGTATACACAACAAATTGGAGTTCAAGAGATCGATAGGTATCTCAAACAGATCGATGAACTCTGCGATAATATACCTCGATTAATTCAAGATTATTGGAAGATTACATGGATAAGGGCGACCAACTACCTCGACTTATCAAGGAAATCAAAGGTCGAGATTAAAAGAACGTTGGGATGATTCATATTTTTATCCATTGGATACAAGTCAAAGGGTGGATAGGCGCCTTTGTCAAAAGGAATTACGGCGATTGTCGATCACCCTATGAATAGTGATGAGAATGCAAATCGGATGGGACAAAAACAAGGAGCGGTTACATTTGAATTTCAAATACAAGTCATATGCATTCTTGCCTATAAATAGAGGACTTTCAACTCGAAACAAGATGATGAAAATTAACAAACTTTGAAGAAATATTGCGAAAGTGAGAAACACCTCTTGAACCTCTTGAACTTAAAGCTCTTGATCCAGAAATTCTTCAAGTGTTTTCTACATTCAAGCTACATCAAGCATACACACTTGAAGGCGCAAGCTCACGATTATTTCATCCTAATCAAGTTCTTTTTTAATTGAATCATTTACTTGATTCAATCTTTATTTTATAAAGAACTCTCTTGAAGACAGTGAAGCACTTTGGTGTGAAAGATCTGTTGTTTGTGGTGGAGTGGTGAAGAGGCAATCCTACCCTTCAAGGACCAGTGGAAGACTCGGGAGCTGACAATCCTACTGTTCCGGGCCAGATTTGTGAAGCCATAGTTATTGGTAAAGGACAAGCAACTTAGGAATCTTTGTAATGGCTACATCAAAGATCTCTAGTGAATTTCCTCCAACATCACGAGAGAAGTGTGGTGACGAGGATTACACCACCGGAACCACTATAAAATCTCGCCTACTTACTTTCGGCATTTACTTTCGCACTTAGTTTATTTTACACATCAACCTACCGAATGTAGCAAGCTCGAAATCACACACATACACTACTGAGTATCTAATACTTAGTATCATATTTAACAACAAGTATTAAGGCTTAATTTTGATATTATTCCGCTGCACAAATTCAGCAACCTCAACTATCAGTAGACTACTATTTATCAGCAGGCTACTGAAGTCTCAGCAGACTCTCAAGTATCGTGATATCTGCTTTGAAGTTCTGTAATTTGTTAACTCCAAATTTTTAAGTGTTAAGTTTATTCACCCCCCCCCCCCCTCTAAACTTAACCAAAGCCTTTTCAAGGGACCAACAATTATATTGGTGAAAGACAATAGTGAATTCCTCCAATCATCACAGGACAAGAGTGGACTAAGGGATTACATCACCCTGAACCACTATAAACCTTGTGTTATTTACATTCAACATTTATTTTCTGCACTTACATTCAGCACTTTATTTATATTCTTGTGACAGCTTAAGTTGTTTGAAAATATGCTTTAGAAGGGTTTTAACATTCCGCTGCCCAAAAGCTTTTCATCAGAAATGTTTTTGCAACTCCTGAGGTTTAAAGTTTTTAAACTCACAATATAGTCATTAACCCCTCCCCCCCACTGACTATATTTCACCCTTCTCTGGGACCAACGGAGATAATCTTGGTGATTTGAATATCAGATCACAGCCTTTATGGTCAAGGATTCTTCCCAAGTTTATCTGATTAGTTATGCACGTGAGAAATTTGGTCCAAGATGGACTCAGGCCGACCTTTGGAGTCTGACTTGTGTAAACCGATATCTTGTACTTTGGCCGACTGTAGAGGTAGGCGAAAATGTCGAGTGGGTTCACTGATTCTTGGGGCTTCAGCCCTTAAGGTTGACTTTCTCTATCTTCAGTTATTGTTGAATCATTGTGGGGATGACACGTGGTGAGGTGCTAATCCATCCTCCGTCATACGCCCCCCAGATCCAGCTAAACCACCAAGGTCATCTCGGACCTGCCTTGATTATGGCTCAGCTCGATCATTGAAACTTGTATGTTTTTAAACATCATTTTCCAGGTGATAGGACTGCCGTTATAACGTTGTCGTAACCGTTTCAGGATTCGAGGCATCGTTGCCCACTAACTTGAATTGGGACGGTTACCAAGACGTTTTAAGGGTAATAACCCCATCATATCAATCGTTTCTCGCTACCATTGCTACTAATTCAGAAGATTGAGATCCGGCTGTCGATTGCTCTTCCCATCCAACTTACCTAATCTATGATTTTTACAACTAAGCTGTCCTTTAGTCTTATTTGCATTCTTGCTTTGTTTGAGTCTACTTTATATTATTGATCCCCTTAATTAGTGTAATCATCTCTCACTGGAACCCTAAATACCAATATGGTCGTCACCGGGAGTGGGGATGTCAAATCCATTCACACTCAAGGTGGTATGGATGAAATTTGTGAGTTATATAGGTTCAATAGGGAGAGATGTGAGACTAGGTTGCCCTAAGATCCTCATCTCTACGCACATGACCCACCGGAGGGGTTCTATGCAATGCATAAGGAGTACTTTGAGGTTGGCCTTAGGCTTCCGTTCTGCCTGGTTCTCCTTGCCGTACTTCGTTATTACGAGTAAGGGATTACCCAAATAGCCCCCAATGATGTCAGGGACATCATTGGGTGTGCTATTTTGTGCCGGTTAATCAATATTAAATTTTCAGTGAGGAGGTTTAGGTACTTTCACCACCGTATTGGGGTGAAGGACCACCCAAACCGCTACTATTTCTCCCGGGGGACCGGGCGTTCGACCAATGTTCATATCATTTCAAAGGGTATTCGTCTCACAAACGAAGGAAGGAGGGATTATTTTTTGTTCGGGACGAAGATCATCTTGAGTTATGTCGATGGAACTTGGGGGAGCTAGATAAGGATGAGCACCCCGATCTTGAGGACAAGTCGATGGAGAAGATCTATAAATCTTGATATTCTATCGAATGGAAAGATCTATATGACGAGATGATCATGGCGGCTCGATTTGAAGACGTAGGGCCTAGCCCCTAGAAAGACCTTAGTAAAGCAGAGTGGACCTCATGTAGGGTGTTTTTCCTTTTACAACTTGTGCTTTGTTCCTACATTGATTTATCTGGATAACTAACACTTTCCTTTTGTTGTTTGCAGTGGGTGACTTTGCTGAACTAATTATGGGTGCTGAGGCTAGGGTCACCCAGGCTGGACAGAGCTCTGGGAGGACGGCAAGCGTGGAGCCTCTTACTCAGTCTTTGGATGCCAATAAGGACACTGCCTCGACAATGCCGCCATCCTCCCACTTGGTCTCGGAGGAAGTTGATCCGATTACCCAAGATGCATTTGAATTGGGAGCGAAGGATGGAGATGATCTGCACATTTAGAAAATGGGCCGATCAAGAGTTGGTGGCAACCCACAATAAGGCCTGACAAGAAGGGCCGATTAGGCGTACTCCACAAGGGAGGCCAGGGGCGAGAAGGCGAGAAGGCCTATTAGTTGCTGCTTATGATCAAAAGCAGCTCCGCCAGATGTCAGAAGAGGAGCTGTTTGTGGTCGGCATCAAGTCAATGGAATTTGTAAGTTTCTTTCTTCTGTGTTATGATTGTGTTCAACTGTCCTTTTTACTCTTGACATCTATTTTCCGTGATCATAAGCATCCAATTTTCTACAATTTGATTCAATCAATTTGCCAATGTCCACTGTAGGGGCAGATACAGTTTGTGGTTTTGTGGAAATTCCGGTTTCTCTGGGTGCTTCCAATGCAGTCTCAGTTACAATTTCATTTGATTGAACTTTCTCATCTTTAGTTTTGCTAGATTCCTCTTCAGCAATAACTGGGATGATAGATTCTTCAGGTCAGCTTCAGTATTCCAGTAATCAAAGGCTCAACAACCTATTTAGTAATATCTTTCTGTTCAGTAACCTGAAGCTCCTTTGGTTCCTCTATCTCTTGTTCCTTTTCTAGTTCAGCAACTGGTTCGTGTTCAACAACGTAAACAACTTCTTCAGCCTCTTTTCTTTGGCTTTCTTCTTCAACAAGTTCATCTAGAGTAATGACTTGTTGTTGAACTGACTTTTCAGCAGATTTCTCTTCTCTGTCTCCCTTTTTGTAATGAGATGCTTCAAATTCCTTGACTGACTCTTCATACTCTAGTCTTGATGCTAATTTTTGTGGTGTTGATTTTGATTTAGACAACAAGTTGAACATGGCAGCTAGCTCAGTTGTTATCAGCTCTTCATCACTCTCAATCTCTTCGTCATCAATATCAGTTCTCAAAACTTGTTCCCCCTGAGTGTCAGCTTCTGGTAGGGTCGACACGAGTTATTGAGCTTCTTCAACTAATTCTTCTCAATAACATTAGGTTTTGTGGGGGTTTCCTCAACTTTTGATTTCTTGGCTGAATGACTTGCTGTGTCAGAAACTAATGATCTCTCAGGTGAGAGTTCCTTTGGTTTCTCAGTTGACGTAACATTCTTGGTTTTCTCCAACTCTTCCAGTTTCTTCTTTTTCTCCCTCAGTTTCTCAAACTCTACCAAGGCTTCACCTGTAGTAACTTTTTGGAGGATCTCTTTCTTTTCTTTTTAGGTTCAGCTTCAGAACCTTCAGCTTTCATTTTTTTTCTTTCAGATTTGCTCTTCTCATATTTTACTGCAATTTTTTCATCAACAATTGCAGTTGTTATCTGATGGGAATTCCAAAATTATTGATTATTCTCTACACTAATAAGGCTAGAGTCTTCTTGTGATAGAATCTCCCTATTTTCACATCAGCTTTTTCTTTGGTACTTAAGATAGAACCTGTCCTGCTATCTGATCAAGAATGTATCTTTGCCAATCGAAATTGGCTTCAAACCAAATCACATGAAATAAATCTATCTTTGTGCCTGATAGATTGCTAAAATTACCAGCACTTCCAATTACACAATTGGCTAGTATCTTAGTTAAATATGAAAACTCAGTTTTGAGAAATCATGTCTTCCCGGTCAGAGTCATATTTGAATCTTCATTTACTGCAACTATCTTCCACAACTTCTCCTTTTGATCCTTACATGATTTGATAGCAAATGAATATCCAGACTTGTCGAAACAAAAATTATCTCCAGTAAGGTCCTCAATGACCTTAATTTCCTTCTCATTACCTTGGGGGTATAAGTGTAGACTTTCCCTTCTACAGCAATCTTTCCAAATTCATAGAAGTCACCGATGCTCACCAAGCATACACTCTCCAAGGAACTGCTGAACACTTCTTCAAGTCCTTTGATTTTTCTGATTTTCTCCATGATTTGCTTGGCAAGGTCTGAATTGGCATGCTTTTTAAGATATTGATCAAGTGGGATGATCATTCCGGGTTCTACTCTTGTATAAGTCCTTATTTTTTATGGAATTTTAAAATTTTGAAATAAATTGAGGATATTAAGGAAATTATTCAATTTCGAGTACAATAAAACTGAATGGTAAATAATATTTTAAAGAAGAGGAAGGGAAGGTTTATATAGATGAAAAGTAGTTGTGTAGTTAATGGGTGTATAGGTTACGAGTTTTCTGCTAGCTGATGCTGATGCCAAAAAAAGCACTTGATGAACCGTATCTCTTAGCTATAAAGATTCAGCTTTGATCTTATCCTCATCAGTATTAGTTCTCCGTTTTGTCTTCTATCAGTTTTGTCTTTCTCACTCAGTTCTCAACTGAGTAAATTTACACAAGCCAGTTTCTTTCCTGCAAAACAAATCAAGATCTTTTTGGCACCCATTTCTGTTTTGGTCCTTTCTGGTCAGTTTTTAATTAACTTTTGAATCTATTATAGTTGAATTCTTTTACTCAGAATTAACCCTATTTTCGAGAGCTTTGAATATTTTGACAAGTGAGCTTATATACCTTTCTTGACTTTTTGACTTGGTAAAATTTCTTTTAGATTTGTCAATTTTCACATAATTATCTTTGTTTAGGTTTTTCAATCTAATCCTTATGAGTTTTGTGGCCCGAGTTGATCTAGCAGGAATTGTAGGACCATTCCAGTCTTCGTCGGTTGAAAAGAGTCTCCCTTACCCCCTGAATCTATTAACCTTTGAATGATAATCATTCTTTGGGAAATGAGACTTGGGTGTTCTATTAACTGACTTTGGATCAGTTTTGCCTTTTTCAGCCTTCTGAACTTTTTTGTAGAATCTTTCAGTTTTCTGGGTGCTACTGACTGATTTTACAATTTTGTCAGTTTTTAGTCGAGGATGCACTGAGATATTGTCAATTCTAACAATTTCATCGGTTTTATGATTTCTGGACATTTGTGCAGTCACAGACATAGGTGCAACTGAGCAACGTCTGAATCTAGAATTTTGTTGATTATCAAACCCTAAGCCTGATCTGTCTCTATATGGCTTTCCTGGTTTGAACTGAACTTTAGGAATTCGATCAACTGATGAATCTTTAATGTTTATCACTTCTGCTATTTCATCAGTAGATCAAATGTCTTGAGTTCCATTATGAGTCTTATAAGGTTAATTTAGCATTCATTCTTAAAACTTCAGCTTTCAATAACTCTTTTTACTTTTTGACATTCTCGTAGTTCTTTTGAATTTCCTCTAGTTCCTTCAGGAGTATGTCTAAAGTTTCATTGAAAGGCCGTGTGACAACTGGATGTAGAAGTATTTACCTCAAAGTGTTTGATAAATTGTCTTTCAGTTCTAGCTTTTTCATCTTCCATTATCTGCTTACATTTGCTTGACTCAGCAATGTCCTCAACTGTTTCAGCTCTAAAGAGTATGATTTCCTCATTACTATCCATATTTTTTCTTCCTGCTAGACTTATTGACAATGTTTCAGGATTTTCTTCCCTTGCTGTTGTTTCAGAATTCTCTTCCCTTGCTGTGACATATGGATCCTCAATAAATGTCTCAATCAGTTTTTCTTGAGTATCAGCAATGAAGGCCAGCAATCTATTCTTGTATTTGAAATACAAGAATAGACCAGTTACTTCAAGCAACCAAACTAATATGGAATTCAGCTAAGGATCTCTTCGGAACATAAGCTCTGCCCCGATACCAATTGTTGGTGCCGTGAAAAAGTTGCCACAAGTTTAGAGCGGGTGAATAAACTTGCCCCAAAAACCTTCATTTGAAAACAACTTAGGTTCAGCTTTAAACTTGTGTGGAGTTAAGCTAACTTAGCTGAGAATAAATCGACTGACTTACACTCAAACTCAGTTAACCGGCAGTGGAAATTTAAAAGCCTTTTTATTGTTCAGTTATCAGTTATCAGTTATCAGTTTATAAAGATGAATGCAGTGCTAACACAGTTTCTGATGTTTGCTAAGTTTGTGTTCTGATTAGATGTTAACTAGAATGTAGTAAATAAATGCGTAAAGTAAATAAATAAATGAGACAAAGTTTATAGAGGTTTCAGGTGGTGTAATCCTATCAGTCCTCTCTTCCCCTGTGATACGGAGGAAAATTACACTAGAACTCTTTGAGGTAGATTGGTTACAAAAGGTTCTAAACCGATAGTCCTTCACTAATCCTTAGTTTCACTATCTAAGCAACTATAGAACAGGTAAGATTGCAGCTCTGTTACTGCTTGCACCACTGGTCCTTGAAGGGTTATATCGCCTCTTCTCCAGCTCATCACAAACACAGTCTTCTTGACTTCCCTCAACTATCCTTCACACCTTCTTGGTGTTTCACAGTCTAAAACCTTCGATGAAAATCAAAGTTGAGACTTGAATCAATAACTATGATTCAACTTGTGATTTGATCTTCTTCTTCTATATGTGTATGATAAGTTCAGTAGCTCTGTTCTTCTTCAAGTATGAGCCTTGATGTTTCTTTTAATACTTACGAACACTTTGAAGATTTCTTGATCTTGATCTTACAATAAGTGAGTAGCAGGAGTTCTTCTTGATTCTCATTCCTGATAAGCTTTTCTTTTGAACTCCGCACCTCATCATGATGTAGAAGTGGTCTATTTATAGGGATTATTCCAACGTTCATCTTGTTTGAATTTGAATTCTTGTATTCGTTGGTGGTCTTGCTATTCAATTGAATGTAAGTGACTGTTTAGACATTTCAGTTCGTCATCCAATGAAAATGCTTGATTTGTAACGTTCGAATTTCTTTGGATGTCTTGAGCTCTAAACTGAGTGTTTTAGGATTGATCAGTTTTAAGCTTCAGAAAACTGAGTGAGTCAGTTTTCAATCTAGAGCATTAACTGAGTTTTTACTCTTCTTAAAAACTTAGTACTCTATTTTCTATCTGATTCATATTGACTTAATTAGAGTACACCATAACTCATAAATCATCTAAGATATCATTGTCAGTTCAGGTCATCACAGTCTTGCCTGAATTCTTTACAATCTCGGCTTTAATCTTCATAACAACTGAGTTTGAATCCTTAGTTCATCAATCTTCAATAACTGAGACTGTGTCCCTCAGTTCTTCATTCTTAAATAACTAAGTCTGTATCCCACAGTGATGGAGGTCAAGTTAAATTATTAACTCGATGCCTACTAACACACTAGCAAGAGAACTAGGTTCAATTGCAGTATAGCCAGATAGAGTCGAGGTCGATCCCACAGTGACTCGGCACAAATAAAACACAACTTTATCCTATTAGAACTAAATTGAAAGGGCGGTCTACGACCAACTAAATGCAGAAAATAAAATAGTGTCAACCATAAGACACAAAAGACCACAAAGACAGACTACTAAAACACGGCTAATACGGTTGATATTAGCTAAACAAATAGTATTGATTACGCTAGTAGATTATAACTCCCCCATGTGAATTAGGATGATAACGAGACAAAACAAACGTTAAAGATTAATTATTATGACTACGGGAGTCATCCCCTAAGGTAGATTTAACTCCAGTTAGGTGTTCAAGGTCAAATTATACGATTTTTAACGATATATTTTATATCAATTTTCCCCATATTTGTATTATTTTCATAGGAATCGAGCCTTATATTTAAATATTGAGTAAATGATATTTTTAATGAGTTAATTTCAAAATGTAATGAATTTTGTGCTTAAATGATGATTTTATATCATTTTGGAATTATATTACATTTTGGTATCATTTGATCATTATTTAGGAGCCTACAAGTGTTCAAGTTTGGATGTGACAAGTGGCAAAAGGATAAGATCAAGGAGGACAAGTCATGAATCATCTAGAATATCCAAGAGATAAGGTTTGTTACAATGGATAAGGATGGGGTGTTAAGAGATAAGGACAAAGAATCATCGGATTCACTCACGCACACAAAATCGGCGTTACGAGACAGAATGGCGTTTCTATAAGGAGGCTGGCGTTCCAGGGCTGAAAATAGTATCGAGAGCTCGGAAGGCAGTTGGAAGCGCGGCGTTTCCACGCCGTGAATCGGCGTTCTACATGCTCGAATCGGAGTTCAAACTCTGGCCGGCGTTCAAGATCTCTCGCCACCGATTTCCTATAAATACTGGCAGACTCCCAATTCATTCAGGGAGATATTATTGATCAGATTTTCTTCCACACATTAAAAACACAGAGCAGCCGCTCCTTCTTGGTTTAAGGCCGATCACCCAAGCCTTGTGCTTGGGTGATCGGGTTAGATTAGGTTTTACTTCTTTTGTTTTCCTTTTCTTGTTCGATCACCATGATGATCTCTCAAGCTTTGAACTTGGAGCGATCATGTAATACTTTTTAGCAAACTTCTATTTCTTGTCCATGGATGATCTTGTGAGTTTAATTTTAAAGTTGTTTTCTTTCCTTTGATTATGTGTTATGCAATCGATAACGAAAGTTGTATTGCTATTGATGTTTACCGTATGACGAAAGTCGGTGTAAACCTTAGATCACCATAGGAAAGATGAGATTTTTAACCTTGACATAACGAAAGTTGATAGGTTGAATCTCTAGGTTGTTAGATTGAGAGATCTTGCACCTCGTTTTATGATGTGTTAATCTTTAAAATTGAGAGATAGAAGATTACTTAAGAGAGGTGAACCACAACTTGAATTAAATCATCATAAGATAATCTAGGGAAGAATTAAGGGTTGCGGGATGGTGGATCATGTTTGTTCTATGTTATATTGCTTTAGTCGTTATCATGGGTTCGTTAGTTTTACTGTTTTTCGTAGTTGTAGTTTTATTTATGTTGGTTCGCAATTATTGTTTCCTGGCTTTGGATTAATAGTCCTCTGTCCAGTTTACTTGTCTGTTTTAGTTTTAGTAATAATTAGTAGTAACAATTGAGAGAGTTAATGAAATTAGATTTCAACATCCCAATTCCCTGTGGATCGACCCCTTACTTATCTCGCTATACTATCAACTACCCGGTGTTTGGCCGGTTAGGAGTTAGTTTTGCATCTAAGTTAGGGTTTATAAATTTTCTTTTGTTTAAATGATGCAAAATCCTCTCAACAAAAGTGGCGCCGTTGCCGGGGAATCGGTGTTCTGTTGAATCTACTTGAGTTAATTCTTGATTTTGTTACAATTTACTGTGTTCAATAAAAGTAGCTTTGAATAGATTGAGAGTTTTTATTTTTGCCGTGTTTTGATGACCGTTTGGTTAAGAATGTGCAAAAGTTTTTTTACTCAATTTGTTCAACGTGAATTATGTGTTTAGGTGATTTCTAATCTGACCCCTGTGCTAAAAATTTATCTGTGGCTGTTGTCTGTGCTATATGTGTGTTGAGTTTATGATTAGTTTTGGGTTGCTGTTATTTTTCCTGCCTATCTGTGCATTTTTGGAAATGGACGAGCGTTCAAGGCATCCGAACGCCCGTCCAAGTTTATAATATGCAGGTGGAACGCCCGGTTGAGTTCTGAAACGCCCGTTCAGTGTGAAATTTTCAGCTGAACGCCCGTCTTGAAGATGGAACGCACGTTCAAATAGTTGGACGGGCGTCCAACCCTGAGTCCAGGTTCCAATTTCTTCCTGTCTTGATTTATAACGCTTTATTTGACTTGGATGTTTTTAATATGAGCTTATGTGGCTATTTATTTTTACGTAGATGTTCTGAACTTGTATGTTTACACCTTTCCATCTACGAATCCATGTTAAATAATTGATTTACTTTAATATACTTGATTCATCTATGCAAGTTATAGTGACTGTCGGTTCTCGTAAGCTATAACTGGTCTTATTTTTATTTAGTAGCTAATGTCGGTTTCCGTATATACACACACCGTGATGAATCTTTTAAGCTTTGAGACTTATGTGCTTTCTTGTTATTTTGTAACTCATATGGGTAGCGATCGCCGGTTTTCCGTATGCTACCATCGCGTCTTATGAGTTATATACATTTTAGTATAGCTAACTGTTGGTTTTCCATAATGCTATCACTTTTGATGAGTCTTAAGGCGTACACCTTTGCATTGTAATGGGCAAAGACTTCATCGTTTATCGTAACCTGTCATTATTTGGTAGACGTTTATTTTATACATGTCATGTTGCAAATTAAGGGGCTAGTTTTCTTCCTTTTATTTTCTTTTATTTTTGCATCTCATTTAGTTGCATGTCATCTAGTTGCATTGTTTTCTTTTCTTTAAGGGCCGTAGTCTTTGTAGGGTTGTCTTCACAACCCGCTCGGCTGAGCCTGTTTGCGTTTTCTTTTATTAGGATTACATATCATGTAGTTTGCATTGTAATGTAGTTGCACCTAGCCTACTATTTTGCAATGTCCATGTATATGTTCCATCCTTATCTGAGCTTAATCTGAAACATCTACATGATTTATTCTCCTTGTGTTTTCAATGTATAATTCTTTTTCCCCGTAGACTCTTTTTGCAACCGATCAAGTATGCAGGACACTTTTGATAATTTGTTGTGCGCTTTCACGTCGATGTCGTATTCTGTGATGCTCCACAAGTCTCTCGATCTATTCAAGCTTACTTGGATCTGTGATGCTCCACATTTCCAAGGATAGTCAAGCAATTTTGGTTCTTGGGGTTCTTTCAGAATTGCCGACTTGGAAATACAATCACTAAGTTCCTAAACTTTTTATTTCGCACAACTTGAGGACAAGTTGCAATCTAAGTGTGGGGAAGGGATTAGTATCTACATTCTTTTGCCATATTAGTCATATTTCTATGAAAATGCTAAATTTTTCAAAATTTTTGTTTTTGTCCCGAGTAATGTCATTTCACTTGCATGCTAGTTTTATAATCGGCACCTTTAGTTGTTTTCGATTAGTCATGTCATGTTCTAAGAATAGATTTAGTAGATCGACACTCACTTGAATTTCATTTCACGAACCTATTAGAAAAAGAACCAAATATAAAATAGTCTCCGGTTAGTTAAAGGATAGCCAACTCTCGATCTGAGATAACACTTATTTAGCATTGATGAAAGTTAAGAATTGTACTATACTCACGGTTAGAATCTCAAGTACCTTAGTGTTCTTGAGAACCTTAAAAGTCTTGAATGTGTTAGAAAAGATACGATCAAGAGTTTCCAAGGAGTTTGGCGAGAATATAATATCTTATATATATATATATGATAAATTTCACCTCGAGTCCATTTGGATATCTGCCCCAATTGGGGAGTGTGGTTTACCTTGACAAGATGGGTTTGAGTGATCTCGGGGTGTTGCCTCGCTTCTAAGTAGGGAAGAGTGTTATACTTTTGAGACGCGAGAAGTTTGTGTTTTTTAGAACTCTGAGTCGAGTTGATCTAAACCCAGTAGAGACCCGAGAGGTATTTTCTTGGCACTAAGTAAAGGAATTTAATTGTGAGTTAGTTATTTTGTTCTTGACAAGTAATTTTTGTAGGGTAAGTGCTGTAGACAGAATAAAACTTTCGTTAATTTAACCGGATGACTGTTAGTGCTTGATTTAATACATCAAGAGAGGATTGGTGGAAGTTTAGTAGGTTCTGCACACACAATCACCGAGTGACTTCGATTTGCTGAATACTAGCTTGTCGTGAGCACGACTACATCTAGTGTCAGGTTATGTGGATTCTTGATAGTATGTTTTTGTTTTGTTTTGCTCGGGACGAGCAAAAAGCTAAGTATGGGGGAGTTGTTCAGGGTCAAATTATACGATTTTTAACGATATATTTTATATCAATTTTCCCCATATTTGTATTATTTTCATAGGAATCGAGCCTTATATTTAAATATTGAGTAAATGATATTTTTAATGAGTTAATTTCAAAATGTAATGAATTTTGTGCTTAAATGAAGATTTTATATCATTTTGGAATTATATTACATTTTGGTATCATTTGATCATTATTTAGGAGCCTACAAGTGTTCAAGTTTGGATGTGACAAGTGGCAAAAGGATAAGATCAAGGAGGACAAGTCATGAATCATCTAGAATATCCAAGAGATAAGGTTTGTTACAATGGATAAGGATGGGGTGTTAAGAGATAAGGACAAAGAATCATCGGATTCAGCTCTGCACACCAAAATCGGCGTTACGAGACGTAATCATGGCGTTATATAAGGGAACCTGGCGTTCCAGAGGCTGAAAAACAAGATCTTGAGAGCTCAGAAGAAAAATCAATCGGGCGGCGTTCACGGCTGTAATCTGGCGTTCTACATGCTCGAATCTGGAGTTCAAACTCAAATCCGGCGTTCAAGATCTCTCGCCATCGATTTCCTATAAATACTGCAGACTCCCAATTCATTCGAGGAGATATTATTGATCGATTTTCTTCCACACACCAAAAACACAGAGCGGCCGCTCCTTCTTGCCAGCTTCATCAGGCCGATCACCCAAGCCTTGTGCTTGGGTGATCCGGTTAGATTAGTTTTACTTCTTTTGTTTTCCTTTTCTTGTTCGATCACCATGATGATCTCTCGAAGCTTTGAACTTGGAGCAGTCATGTAATACTTTTTAGCAGCTTCTATTTCTTGTCCATGGATGATCTTGTGAGTTTAATTTTAAAGTTGTTTTCTTTCCTTTGATTATGTGTTATGCAATCGATACGAAAGTTGTATTGCTATTGATGTTTACCGTATGACGAAAGTCGGTGTAAACCTTAGATCACCATAGGAAAGATGAGATTTTTAACCTTGACATAACGAAAGTTGATAGGTTGAATCTCTAGGTTGTTAGATTGAGAGATCTTGCACCTCGTTTTATGATGTGTTAATCTTTAAAATCGAGAGATAGAAGATTACTTAAGAGAGGTGAACCACAACTTGAATTAAATCATCATAAGATAATCTAGGGAAGAATTAAGGGTTGCGGGATGGTGGATCATGTTTGTTCTATGTTATATTCTTGTGTAGTCGTTATCATGGGTTCGTTAGTTTTACTGTTTTTCGTAGTTGTAGTTTTATTTATGTTGGTTCGCAATTATTGTTTCCTGGCTTTGGATTAATAGTCCTCTGTCCAGTTTACTTGTCTGTTTTAGTTTTAGTAATAATTAGTAGTAACAATTGAGAGAGTTAATGAAATTAGATTTCAACATCCCAATCCCCGTGGATCGACCCCTTACTTATCGCGCTATACTATCAACTACCCGGTGTTTGGCCGGTTAGGAGTTAGTTTTGCATCTAAGTTAGGGTTTATAAATTTTCTTTTGTTTAAATGATGCAAAATCCTCTCAACATTAGGTCATCTAAATCATCGTGCCTCCATTACGTGACTTCGCTTTTTAATGCCTCCGTCTCATAATAACCCGACACAATTACGAGACTAGGGATGCCGGTATAAACCGTAACCTCATCTAAGCAACATTCCTAGGGTAAGGCGACTTCTTAGATGCCGATTCAATCTATATCCTAAGTAACAATCACTTTTGGGTTTCATGTTAAATTATGATGACAAATAATTAAGTTGATCGGAGTTTAATTACTCGTTTTAATTCCAAATCAGAGAATCGACATAGTCGAAGCCGATCATAATATTGCCCTACACATCACCACGCTCGGTCGACCGAACGGCAGCACTCGGGCGACCGAGTGACACGTCTAGGTCGACCGAACACATTTCTGTGTTGGTAAAAATCATGATTACTTCTTAACGTTTCTAACCTAAATACATGGGTTCGTAAATTAATCTACATAACGCAATCAATACAAATAAAACTACTGCATAATAAAATATATCAGATCTACAAATAAAGATTGCATGATTGAATAGTCATACCCTCGAAGACGAGAGTGACTCCCACTCTTTAATGCGCTCCCTAACCGGAGAATCCAATGAATCCACAATGTACGAACATAAAGAAAATAAAACTAAAAACTTAAAAGCTAAATGTATGAATTGTTTTGTGTTGTAGTGGTGTGTCTTCTCAAATCCGTAGTTCTTTGTTTATATAGGAGTTGTAGCCGACATAGGAGAATCGGAAGATTGACATGCATTTATCACAAGAGGCTCGGGTGACCGAACGTACACGCTCGGTCGACCGAATGGCATGGCTTTCGGTCGACCGAGCCTCCTCTTTACGCTGCTTTTAAATTCGGTTCGTCGACTTGTTCCCCACTCCATGCTTTTGAATTGATCGATTAATCTTTTCTTCAATGCTCGATTTTCTTCTCTTTTATCTTGAGATCTCCCGATTGCGTGATAATTATCTTCCCGATTTATCATGATCTGCAAAATCAGCATTTATCACACAATTAATTGCTCTTTTATAATAAAAATAGCTAAATACCAATTATCACATTAATAATCACTTATCATTAAATAATAAATATAAACACGTGATTCAATATGAAATATATATAATTAACTCCGATTTAAGGTTATAATTGATGACATAAATCGGTATATTTTGACTGTCATCAAAATGCCCCCCACTTAAACTTTGCTTCGTCCCGAACAAAGTATCGACAAGTTATTCCCCAAGACAACATTTTCTGTGGTCAACTCGTACTTACACAAGAAACCCGAGTCAACTCATACCAGTCATGCTCATAAGATAAGCATTATTCACTACTCGCTATGAATCGAAGTGATTGTGTGCATGTGCATTGGTTTTATATAAATGTAGCAAGATTAGAGTTTATGCAGACTTCATATCTAAATTCACCAACATCAGCATTCATACTTCTTATGCCTCGCAATGGTCAAAGCACTAGAACAATAAGCAAGAGCGTATCTATGGGGTTTTGGACTTGGAGGTGAGTACTACTCGAAGCCTCTAAAAATTCGAGAATTTTTCAATTTTGCATATTTTTGAATACTACTAACCTCAAGGAAGAAAACTCTTCATAAGTATCCCCTATCTTAGATTAAGCATAGCATCGAATATTACCACAAGCGCGGGCTACTTTGGTAATGTTACTACAAGCCAGATGTTTTAATACATTGTCAAAACACAGTGTACGTCCCAAGCTTATTACTCCGCTACATTGGCTAGAAGATCAGAATACATCGATCGACCAATATCGACACTAGGTCCTCATAACCAATTATCTACGCAATGTACACATACTTCTTTCAATTATTATAACTCATACGGTACTAAGCGATTCTCATGTTGAGTAATTGAACAATACCTAACTACTTGCAATTGTTGGCATGAATATCCTTAAGTCTACTAACAATTTATCGCAAAAGTATAATATGACCACGTACTCACGCAACTTGGTTCATTTCCTATCAATTCTAAGTATAAGAACTTCACAAGTTTAAGGGTACAAGTTAAACAACTTGGCATTTATCCATAAAAATTTTTAAATTTGGCTGAATATTGTCTCAGTATTCCGTTCCCCTAGACTTTTTCAACATATAGCAACATATATATATATAGCTAAGTCCCCTGCCCCCCACTTAAACATGGCATTGTCCTCAATGAAAAAAATAAATGAGAGTTCAAGATGAAAGACTTAGCTCTGGAAACGGCTCCTAAGTAAAGGAACAATATCGGAGTAATCATCGGCACAGCGTGGAGAGACAGACACATCCTGTATAAACAAACAAGCTCCATGAAATCGTCAAATACCATGTCTATGGAAGTTATAAAATAACGTGGCAGTAATTAGATATAGATATCTAAAAACAGTTTAAGCCACTTTACTTTATACTGCCATGGACAAGACCAAAAGGGATTTAAACCTAAATAAAAACTCACATGACGGCTATCAAGGAAAAAACCTCGTTTATTCCGAACTTAGACTCGGAACATGGCGAGATGAAAAAAAAACCGTGATAGGCGCATGCTACTTTATTAAAAAAAAACGAAAAAGATAGTTATAGGTAGTAGTTCTAAGTTTATAGTCGCTAGCTCGACTCAGCTCAAGATGGTTTATTCATAGACAGGGTCATCGAGGTACAAAACCTCCTCCTCAGCAGCAGGCGGAAGCCCGTGATAATGCTTAATACGATGTCCATTGACCACAAATCTGGACTCGTCTTTGAAGTTGAATAGCTCCACCGCTCCAGAAGGAAAGACTTGTTGTACTTGAAATGGGCCATACCATCTTGATTTCAACTTACCCGGGAAGAGTCTTAAGCGCGAATTGTACAAGAGAACCAGATCACCCTCTTGAAAGGTCCTCTCCAGAATCTTTTTGTCATGAAACTTCTTCGTGCGCTCCTTGAAAATCTTGGCATTCTCGTATGCCACTAAACGAAACTCCTCCAGGCGAGTTAATTCTAACATCCTTTTGTCACCGGCCAACGTTTCATCAAAATTTAGCATCTTTGTCGCCCACATGGCCCGGTGCTCGATTCTCTGAGTAGATGACATGCCTTTCCAAAAACAATCCTATATGGTGACATTCCAATCGAGGTTTTATATGCGATCCTATAAGCCCATAAAGCGTCATCTAAACGTAACGACCAATCCTTCCTAGTCGTATTGTGTTTTTTTCCAGGATACGCTTTATCTCTCGATTGGTGACTTCTACTTGTCCCTTTGGTGCTGGGGTGATATGCAGTTGCTAGCTTATGTCGAACCCCATACTTAATCATCAGTCTTTCAAAAGGTTTATTGTAGAAATGACTACCATTGTCGCTTATAATCGCCTAGGCGTCCCAAACCTTGTAAAATGTTCTTCTTCAAGAACCTAACCACAACCCCTAGCATCGTTAGTAGGGGATGCAATGGCCTCAACCCATTTGGATACATAATCTACAAGCAACTAAGATATATCGGTTAGATAATGATGAAGTGAAAGGTCCAACAAAATCTATTCCCAAACGTCAAAAGCTCCACTTCTAAGATGCTCTTGAGTGGCATCTCATTCCTCCTTGAAATATTACTGTCATTTGACAAGCATGACATGCCTTTGCATATTGGTGTGCATCCTTAAACAATGTCGGCCAATAAAAACCGCATTGGAGGACTTTGGCCGCAGTTTTATCTCCCCCGTAGTGTCCTCCAACTTCATAAGAATGACAATGCTTCAGGATATTATAATACTCTTCCTCTGGCACACACCTTCGAAAAACATTATCAGATCCTAGCTTAAACAAGTACGGCACATCCCAATAATAATGTCTACGATCTTTAAAGAACTTTTTCCTTTCTTGGACAGTGAGATTTGGTGGCAGGTACTTTGCGGATAGATAATTGACAAACACACTAAACCATGATAACTCGATGGACAAAAACTTGATGGACAAAAACCATGGACAAAAACTTGATGGAGGTCAAGTTAAATTATTAACTCGATGCCTACTAACACACTAAACCATGGTTGCTTCTTCTCCTTCACAACCTCTATTCGCGAAGAAACTGCCGCACAATCATCATGTCCCCCGATGGTGGTGATGGAGAAAAGTTGTTCATCAGGAAAAGATTCTCCTATCTCAGGTAATTCCTCACCATCCTCCAATTGTAAGCGCGATAGATGATCAGCCACCACGTTCTCACTTCCTTTCTTATCTCGGATTTCTACGTCAAATTCTTGCAACAGTAGGATCCATCTCAACAGTCTCGGCTTTGAATCTTGCTTTGCTAGGAGGTACTTAGGAGCCGCATGGTCAGTCCACACAGTGACTTTAGATCCCACTAAGTAAGATCTAAACTTGTCAAAGGCAAAGATAACGGCCATAAGTTCCTTCTCCGTTGTGGCGTAATTTCTTTGGGCAGCATTCAAAGTCCGGCTTGCATAATAGATAGGTCTGAAGATTTTATCTTTTTCTCGACCCAAAGCGCGCGCCAACAAAGCAGATATCACTTGCATCACACATCAGTTCAAATGGAAGATCCCAATGGCGCGACGAGCGGGTGCGATGATCAATCTACTTTTTATTTCGTTGAAAGCTTTTATGCACTCATTAGAAAACACGAATGGTACATCTTTGGCCAATAATTCGGTAAGAGGTCTAGAGATTAGGGAAAAGTCCTTAATAAACCTACGATAAAATCCGGCGTTGCCTAAAAAACCTCGCAAAGTTTTAAGATTAGTAGGTGGAGGTAATTTCGATTACATCGACTTTGGCTCTATCCACCTCTATACCGTTCTTTGATATCGGTGGCCCAAGACTATACCTTCCGTAACCATCAAATGACACTTCTCCCGATTAAGCACAAGATTAGTCTCTTCACATCTCTTCAATACTCGTACTAGATGTGTGAGACATGAATCAAAAATCGTCTCCAAACACGGAGAAATCATCCATAAAGATTTCCAAGAAATCTTCTACCATATCTACAAATAATGACATCATACACCGTTGAAATGTTGCGGGGGCGTTGCACAATCCAAATGGCATTCGATTATACGCAAATGTCCCATAAGGGCATGTAAGCGTTGTTTTCTCACGATCTTGAGCGAGATGTGGATTTGATAGTATCCCGAATATCCGTCGAGAAAACAATAGAAAGCATGCCTGCTCAGTCTCTCGGGCATTTGATCGATAAAAGGAAGAGGAAAGTGGTCCTTACGAGTTGCATCATTTAGTTTCCTAAAATCTATGCATACTCGATGACCGGTGATTAGCCTCACAGGAATTAACTCATTCAACTCATTGGCTTGCACCGTCAATCCTCCCTTTTTGGGAACTACGTGGATAGGGCTTACCCATTCGCTATCAGCAATTGGAAATATAATTCCCATTTCTAGCATTTTTATAACCTCATCCCTAACCACGTCTTTTAATTGTGGGGTTAAACGCCTTTGAGGTTGTGCAACCGCTTTCTTTTCAGGGTCCACGGAGATCTTGTGCATACATACGCTAGGACTAATGCCCTTAACGTCAGCTATGGTCCATCCAAATGCTCCGCGGTACTCTCTCAGAACTCTCATTAGTTTCTCCTCTTGTAAGTCCGTCAAGGATGAAGATATAATTAGCGGCAAAGTCTCATCTTGAAGAAACACATACTTCAAATTCGCATGAAGAGGTTTTAAAGTCAAATTTGTGGGAGGTTCTTCCAAAGAGGTCTTCAACTTTTGACCAGTGAGTTTAAGTTCGAAGTATTTATGCCACGTTGGTCTATGATAGAATCTTTCAATCTCCGCAGCACTTACTTCCTCTACACGTCTTGGGGTCCCTCTACTACATCCTGGCCATATCATCTTCTCCTACTCACTACTCACGTACTTGACTTCATCTTCTTCTTCTAAGACAGCATCCAAGAAATCCTTGATACTTTCATGTTGTTGAAATTCTTGAACGATCCTATCAATGGAATCCAACATGAAACATGCATCCTCTCCATCATCAGGTTGCTTCATAGTGTCGAAGACATTCAATGCAACTCTCTCTTCATTCACTCTTAATACCAACTCGCCTTTGTAAACATCAATTAGCGTTCTACTAGTGGCCATGAAAGGTCTCCCTAATATCAATGGTACTTCGTAGTTAGCTTCCATATCTAATACCACAAAGTCGGCAGGAATACAAACTTTTCAACCCTTACCAAAGACATCCTCAACCACTCCACACGGTTCTTTAAATGAGCGGTCAGCTAATTGCAATGTGATTGAGGTCTTCTTAAGATCTTTCATGCCTAGCTTCCGAAAAATAGATAGTGGCATCAGTTCACGCTTGCTCTAGATCACACAAAGCTTTGTTCGGACATACGTTACCTATGGTGCGGGGAATGAGAAAGCTTCCGGATCTTGCATTTTGGGGGTAACTTATGTTGAAGAATGGCTGAACACTCCTCATTAAGGCATATGGTCTCTAAATCTAGAAGTTTCCTTTTAGTTGAGACGGCGTCTTTTTAAAACATGGTGTACTCAGGCATTTTAACTAGTGCTTCAACTAGGGTATATTGATTTGTAACTTACTAAACATATCCACGAACTTCTTATACCTCTTATTATCAAACTTAGGCTTCGGTTTTGGGGAGGATAAGGTAGAGTTGAAGGATCGACATCGGTGAAAATTGGATACTTATTATCGTAAAGTTCAACTCTAGGGCCAAAGAGGTTCTTTATCGTTCTTTGCTCAGGCAAAGTCTCGGAAGTATTAGTCTCATTGCTTGGTTCACCATCCTTATTCTTTGTGACTCTTTCTTTCTCTTGCAAGGATGGTGGAGTTACCTCTTTTCCACTTCTTGTCATGATCGCATTCAAATCCTTAGGGTTCTTCTCAGTGTTGCTTGGCAACCCTCCAGGAGGTCTAGTTGAGACTTGCTCAGCTAGTTGTCCTACTACAGTGCGTGAGATTTTGGACTAGAGCTTCCTGATTGGTTACCTTGGCATCAGTCTTCTGACAATATTGGCTAAAGTTAGTGGCTAATTCAGCCATAGATTTTGAAAGTTGTCCCATATTGTCAGTGACGACATTACTAAGTTTTTCTATCGCAGCTTCCCAACCAAAAGTTTTAGTCTGCTGTGGTACATAAGGGGTAGGAGGTTTAGGCCTCTCTCCTGCATTAATGTCACTATATCGGAATCCAGGATGGTTATGATTAGGCCTGTACCCTCCCCCGACATAATTGGCTTCTTCAGTACCAGCGTTCTCACTTTGAGGTGCTACCTCGATTCCAGCCCCCTTCTCTACTCTTGTCATCCTTTCTTGCATCCCATCTACCTTATTGTTGATAATAGAAAGTTGTTCTAAGATTTTGGTAGATGCACTATCATCAAATATGTCAGCGGCCATCTTCACAGTAGCTATGTCATTGCCTCCCCATTGGCTATTCATCGTTATTTGCTCCATCTTCCTTGTGCCTCCTCGGAGATAAAGAACAAAGCGCTCCATTCTTTGGAGGCGTCTACTCTAATTTTCTCGGTCTCTCTCAACCCATGGTAAAAGTTTGCATTAAAAGCCAAAGAGAGATGTCATGATGAGGACACTTCTCTCATAGCTTCCTTGAAACGCTCCCAAGCTTGATCAAAACTCTCCCAGGTTGTTGCTTAAATCCTAGGATGTCTTGGCGTAACTTAAAAGTTTTTCCTAAGGAAAATACTTATTCATGAATTTTGAGAACAATTGTTCCCAAGTAGTGATAGATCCACCCTAAAGAGAGAAGCCATTGCTTAGCTTTATCTTTCAAGGTGAAAGGAAAAGCTTAAGGCGAATGTTCCCCTCCGGGATTAGTGCGGTTTCACTGTGCTAACGATCTCCAAGAAATTCGTCACGTGAACACCGGGATCCTCGTTTTGGATTCCATGAAAAGTGGAATATTTGGTTACCATTTGAATTACATTAGGCCTGGGGATAGACTTCGCAAACATCTTGTGGTGCTACGATAAGCGGGAATGAATTGTTCAATAGTGGGCGTTGCATAACTTTGCAATGTGCCTCGCTCCTTGAACTAGGGCTTGGTTCTCATTATTAGCATTTGCATTCACATTATTGGCATTATTAATACAGGATTAGGTACTGGTTTGGATTGACTGGATTGCCTTCCATTTCTACTTGATTTGATTGTTCGGAATGATCGGTTGTATGTCCTTCTTCCACTTCGTGTTCACTTTCCTCAAGATTTGGATCCTCTTCTCCTTGTTTAGCCAGTTACCTAGCTAACTTCCTATTCCTTCTCGCAAATTTCTCTATTTCGGGATTATAAGGCTCAAGCGGTTCCTTCGATTTCCGTGTTGCGTACTATAAAATAATAAACAACAATAAAACAATTAATCACTAGTAAAGGCTAGGCCTTTAACGAACTAAATAAAATAGACTCGAAATAAGTTTGAGAAAAGAAAAAGTAAATAAAACAGAAGCAAAATATTGTAAAACTGATACAGAACAGAAATAGAAAAGAAAACAAATTCTCGGTCGACCGAGAGCTGTGGTTCGGTCGACCGAACGCTTTTTTTTTATTTTTATTTTTATATGACACTGTTTTAATATACATACTCTTATTCACAGAATATTCACGAATCCAGTTCTAACAAAATAAGCTATATCTTAATTTAATGACTCGAGTCCCCGGCAACGGCGCCAAAAACTTGATGGAGGTCTAGTTAAATTATTAGCTCGATGCCTACTAACACACTAGCAAGAGAACTAGGTTCAATTGCAGTATAGCCAGATAGATTCGAGGTCGATCCCACAGAGACTCGGCACAAATAAAACACAACTTTATCCTATTAGAACTAAATTGAAAGGGCGGTCTACGACCAACTAAATGCAGAAAATAAAATAGTGACAACCACAAGACACAAAGGACCACAAAGACAGACTACTAAAACACGGCTAATACTGTTGATATTATCTAAACAAATAGTATTGATTACGCTAGTAGATTATAACTCCCCCATGTGAATTAGGATGATAACGAGACAAAACAAACGTTAAAGATTAATTATTATGACTACGGGAGTCATCCCCTAAGGTAGATTTAGCTCCAGTTAGGTCATCTAAATCATCGTGCCTCCATTACGTGACTTCGCTTTTTAATGCCTCCATCTCTCATATAACCCGACACAATTACGAGACTAGGGATGCCGGTATAAACCGTAACCTCATCTAAGCAACATTCCTAGGGTAAGGCGTACTTCTTAGATGCCGATTCAATCTATATCCTAAGTAACAATCACTTTTTGGGTTTCATGTTAAATTATGATGACAAATAATTAAGTTGATCAGGTTTAATTACTCGTTTTAATTCCAAATCAGAGAATCAGACGTAGTCGAAGCCGATCATAATATTGCCCTACACATCACCACGCTCGGTCGACCGAACGACAGCACTCGGGCGACCGAGTGACACGTCTAGGTTGACCGAACACATTTCTGTGTTGGTACAAATCATGATTACTTCTTAACGTTTTTAACCTAAACACATGGGTTCGTAAATTAATCTACATCACGCAATCAATACAAATAAAACTACTCCATAATAAAATATATCAGATCTACGAATAAAGATTGCATGATTGAATAGTCATACCCTCGAAGACGAGAGTGACTCCCACTCTTTAATGCGCTCCCTAACCGGAGAATCCAATGAATCCACAATGTACGAACATAAAGAAAATAAAACTAAAAACTTAAAAGCTAAATTGTATGAATTGTTTTGTGTTGTAGTGGTGTGTCTTCTCAATTCCGTAGCTGCTGTTTATATAGGAGTTGTAGCCGACATAGGGAGAATCCAGAAGATTGACATGCATTTATCACAGCAGGCTCGGGTGACCGAACGTACACGCTCGGTCGACCGAATGGCATCTTTCGATCGACCGAGCCTCCCTCTTTCTGGCGTTTTTAAATTCGGTTCATCGACTTGTTCCCCACTCCATGCTTTTGAATTGATCTCGATTAATCTTTTCTTCAATGCTCCGATTTTCTTCTCTTTTATCTTGAGATCTCCCGATTGCGTGATAATTATCTTCCCGATTTTTCATGATATGCAAAATCAGCATTTATCACACAATTAATTGCTCTTTTATAATAAAAATAGCTAAATACCAATTATCACATTAATAATCACTTATCATTAAATAATAAATATAAACACGTGATTCAATATGAAATATATATAATTAACTCCGATTTAAGGTTATAATTGATGACATAAATGGGTATATTTTGATTTGTCATCACACTCACCTTCTTCTTTTAGATAAGCCAACTGAGTATGTATCCCTCAGCAAACTTACCTTCTTCAGTTCCAGTTTGTCTACTCAGTTCTTTTGATAAAGTCAGTTTGTTCTTACGAATACTCTTCCTTGTAAACTCAGTATGTTCTCAGTTTTCTCAGTTTTCTCAGTTTGTCCTATCCTATTACAGTGCTTGTGTGATTAACCTATACAAGTATCAAACTCTAATAAATCCTACACTTTATTTCTAGATGTCTTTTTGCTTTGCACTATAACAGCTAGTTATAACACTTCATCAATGGGGTTAAACACAATAACTGAATAATTGATGAATCATCATCAATACATAAATTTTATTTCCAACAATTTCCCTATTTTTTATGATGTCAATACCCTCCTTAAAATCAATGCAAAAAGGTAAAACATAAATTATAACAAACACACAAAACTGAGAAACTGATATATTATTGATGGTTTGAGTTACAAGAGTATTAAAATACAATAAAAGTAATTGAAAGAACTAGGTCTCGACTTTTTTTCAAATTTGTCGTCTTCTTGTCAAACACTTGACAATCTTTTTCATAGTAAGATTTGTTGAACTATTTTCTATTCCATTGATCTTGGCCCAAATATTTCAAGATGTAGTCATGCCGTGCCTCGAAAAACTTGCTTTTGAACAGGGTAATAGCACGATTTTCTTCATCTTTTCATTGGTCGATGTCTTTAATAGCTCTTTGATAAACTCAGATTCAACTTTTTGAACTTTCTTCTCAGCTTTCTCAAGTGTACCATTTACATCCCATTTTCTCAGTTTATTCCAGTAATGAACAAGGACTCTCTGCATAACAAGAAAGTTTTCTAAAGCTTGTTCTCTTGATTCACCTTCCTTGGTAGGTAATTCCTTGAAAATGCTGTAGAGTTATGAATCCAGGCCAAGTCTCTTCGCAGTGGTAACAGAGAATTTTGCAATTAACTCCATTTCTTCATCATCTAAGTCAGCTCTGGATTTCTTGAGTTCAATCAGTTTCTCATATATGCTTTCCAGAACTCCTAACATGCCTTCAGCATTTGCTTTTAGAGCTCCCAAACTTTCCTCCTTATTGACATCATCTTTATGAATCAACCTCCTGATATAAGAATTCAGGTGCTGTTGATTTAATGCCAATATGGTTCGTACAATGACTGAGTCTCTCATGGAATTTACTAGTAATAGCATTCTGTCATGAACATTGGTAACAAGACCTTCAAGCCTTTCCTGGGTCTCAGTATTCCAGGCGTCTGACTCAATGGTTGTTATTCTTATTTCAATCAGAGTATCGTGACAGCCTTTCTTCACACTATCCATTATCTTCATCATATATGTCCTTTCATTCTTGTGTTCCTCAATGGAATTCAGCAGTTTTCTAAAAATGTTCATATCATCATTCTATATCATTACAAGCTCATTGTAATGTTACTTGATGATTTACGTTTGGGTTGGAACATCCTTCTTGTCGACTTTTTTCGATTTCCTTGTCATCAACTTTTTCAGCAGTTTGCCCTTTATTAGTTTGAATATCTTTTTCATCTTCAGCTTTATTTCCGACAATGTCAGCTTTTAGAAGATTCTCAGCTGCATATTTCTCTGTCAATTTTTCTTCCAACTTTGTCTTATCTTCTTCTTCTTCTTCAATGGTTCCTTTCTTGGCCTTATCTGCTTCTGTCTTAGCAATTTCCAAGACTTATCTATCAGTCGGAGAGACATATCCTTCTTCTTTTGGTTCTTCTTTTTGAGATCGCATCGAGTTTACGAGTCTTATGTTGTTGATCCGCTTATACTTTCTTAACTACCAACTTATCCTTAAACATTCCTTCACGATTCTTTTGTTGAAAGGAAGCAAGGATCATTTTCAGTAGGTCGAGGGTCTCCTTGTGAGTCATCATCATTATCATACTTCTTTGATTTTTAAGTTTCACCTCTTGTGAATTTCTTCCAGTGATTGTTTCTTATCAAAGAGTATCCATTACTAAAAAATTCTTCAGCATTGAACAATTGTGACAAGTAAGTTATTTCATACTAATCAAAAACCCATTGTTCTATGCTTTCGATGACTTCTTGCGGACTTCTTTGATTTCCGATTGAACTGAATTTCCAGTGATGATAAGAATCCAATTTTTTGCAATCAGCTTGAATCAATTTGCCAATGTCAAGTGTACGGGCAGATACAGTTTGTGATTTTGTGGCAATTTCGGTTTCTATGGGTGCTTCCAATGCAATCTCAGTTACAATTTCAGTTGATTCAACTTTCTCAGCTTCAGTTTTGCTAGATTTCTCTTCAGCACTAACTGGGATGATAGACTCTTCAGGTTCCGCTTCAGGCAGTCAGTCCACACCAGTAAGTAAGGAAGGGAAAGATCAGTCTGTTTTGTTTACCCAAGGGTCCGAAGAAGAAGGCCATTGAGTTTCACTAGTAATCACAGCTCAACAACCTATGTAGTAATCTTTTTCTATTCTCTAACTTTGAAGCTCTTTTGGTTCCTCTATCTCTTGTTCCTTTTCGGTTCAAAGAATGGTTCATCTTCAACCGTCAACAACTTCTTGACAAGATCTTTTTTTTTGGATTTCTTCTTCAATAAGTTCATCCAGATTAATGGCTTGTTGTTGAACTTATTTTTCAATGATTTCTCTTCTCTGTCTCATTTATTCGGATTGAGATGCTTCAAATTCCTTGATTGACTTTTCATACTCCAGTCTTGATGTTGATTTTTGTGGTGTTGATTTGGATTTTGACAACAAGTTGAGCATGGCTGCTACCTCAAGTGTTATCAGCTCTTCATCACTCTCAATCTCTTCATCATCAATATCAAATCTCAAAACTTGTTCCCCTGAGTTTCAGCTTCTAGTAGGGACTAAACAAGTTCTTGAGCTTCTTCAACTAATTCTCTCTCAATAACATTAGGTTTTGTAGGGGTTTCCTCCGCTTTTGATTTCTTGGCTGACTGACTTGCTGTGTCAGAAACTTATGATCTCTTAGGTGAGAGTTCCTTTGGTTTCTCAGTTGACTCAGCATTCTTGGTTTTCTCCAACTCTTCCAGTTTCCTCTTTTTCTCCCTCAGTTTCTCTAACTCTTCCAAGGCTTCTCTCACAGTAACTTTCCTGGAGGATCTCTTTCATTTCTATTTAGGTTCACCTTAAGAACCTTCAGCTTTCCTTTATTCAGATTTGCTCTTCTCATCTTTTACTGCAATTTTTCCATCAACAATTGCAGTTGGTTGTCTTATGGGAATTCTAAAATGATTGATTATTCTCTGCACTAACCGGGCTAGAGTCTTCTTGTGATATAATCTCCCTATTTTCACATCAGTCTTCTTCTTTGGTACTTCAGATAGAACCTGTCCTGCTATCTGATCAAGAATGTATCTTTACCAATTGAAATTGACTTCAAACCAAATCACATACAACAAAACATTCTTTGTGCCTGATAGATTGCTAAAATTACCAGCACTTCCAATTACACAATTGGATAGAATCTTAGTTAAATATGCATACTCAGGTTTGAGAAATCATGTCTTCCCTGTCAGAGTCATATTTGAAACTTCATTTTTTGCAACTATCTTCCACAAATTCTCCTTTTGATCCTTACTTAATTTGATAGCAGATGAATATCCAGACTTGTCGAAACCAAAACTTTCTACACTATAGTCCTCAAAGACCTTAATCTCCTTCTCATTTAGCTTGGTGGTATAAGTGTAGAATTTCCCTTCTATAGTAGTCTTTCCGAATTCATAGAAGTCACCGATGCTCTCAAAGCATACACTCTCCAAGGAAATGTTGAACACTTCTTCAAGTCCTTTGATTTTTCTGATTTTCTCAACGATTTTCTTGGCAAGGTCTGAATTGCCATGCTTTTTAATATGTTGATCAAGTGGGATAATCTTTCCGTGTTCAACTCTGGTATAAGTCATTATTTCTGATGGAATTTGAATTTTTTTAAATAAATTGAGGATATGAAGGAAATTCTTCAATTTAAAGTACAATAAAAGCCCGAATGGTAAAGAAATTTTAAAGAAGATGATGGGGAGGTTTATATAGATGAAAAGTAGTTGTGTAGTAAAAAGGGTGTGAGTGGGTTTTGAAACGTCTTGTCATACATCATGTCTAGTTTTGAGATGCGAAAAAAGTGGTATATAGTGGAGATGAACGGTTGAGATGTATATAGGTTACGACTTTTTTGCTAGCTGCTGCTAATGCCAGTAAACACACTTGACGAACCGTATCTCTTAGCTGTAAAGATTCAGCTTTGATATTATCCTCATCATGATTAGTTCACCGTTTTGTCTTCCAGATCAGTTTGTCTTTCTGACTCAGTTTTCAACTTAGTCAATTCTCACAAGCCAGTTTCTTTCCTGCAAAACAAATCATGATCTTTTTGATACCCATATCTGTTTTGCTCCTTTATGGTCAGTATTTGGATTAACTCTTGAATCTCTTATAGATGACTTATTTTTCTTATAATTAACCTCTTTTATGAGAGCTTTGAATATTTTTACATTTGAGCTTATATACCTTTCTTGACTTTTTGGCTTGGTAAAATTTTTGTTAGATTTGTCAGTTTTCACATAATTCTTTTGTTTAAGTTTTTCAGTCCAATCCTTTTGAGTTTTAGGAAACTGAGTTGATCTAGCAGGAATTGTAGGACCCTTTCAGTCTTTGTTAGTTGGAAAGAGTTTCTCTTTCCCCCTGAATTTATTAACCTTTGAATGATAATCATTCATTGGGAAATAAGACTTGGGTGTTCTATTAACTGACTTTGTATCAGTTTTGCCTTTTTTAGCCTTCTGGACTTTTCTGTAGAATCTTTCAGTTTTCTGAGTGCTACTAATTGATTTTACATTTTTGTCAGTTTTTAGTCGAGGTTGTGCTGAGATATTGTCGATTCTAACAATTTCATACATTTTACGAGTTACGGACATTGGTGCGAGTCACTAACATAGTGCAAGCCGAGCAAGGTGCGAATCTAGAATTCTATTGATTACCAAACCCTAAACCTAATCTGTCTCCATATGGCTTTCTTGGTTTGAATGAACTTTATGAATTTGATCAAATGATGAATCTTTAATGTTTATCATACTTTATTTCATCGTGAGAGCCAATGCCTTGAGTTCCATTATTAGTCTTGATAAGGTTAATTTCAGCAGTCAATCATAGAACTTCAGCTTTCAATAACTTTTTTTCCTTTTTGACCTTCTCATAGTTATTTTGAATTGCCTCTAATTCCTTCATAAGTATGTCTAAAGTTTCATTGAAATCATAGTTTCTATGTTTGTATAAGGCAGTGTGACAACCGGATGTAGAAGCATTTACCGCAAAGTGTTTGATAAATTGGCTTTCAGTTCTAGCTTCTTCATCTTCCATTATCTGCTTGATTCAGTAATGTCCTCTTCTGTTTGAGCTCCAAAGAGTATGATTTCCTCATTACTCTCCATATATTCTCTTGCTGCTAGACTTATTGACAATGTTTCAGGATTTTCTTCCCTTGCTGTTGTTTCAGAATTCTCTTCCCTTGCTGTGACAGATGGATCCTCAATAAATAACTCAATCATTTCTTCTTGTGTATCAGCAACGAAGGCCTACAATATATTCTTGTATTCATCAAATCTAAAAAATGAACAACTAAGCATATTTCTAAAGTGATATTGTGAATCCATGATGCAATTTTTCAAAAACAACTACTACAACAATTGATTTCTTCAGTTATGAAAGGCCTGCTCCAATACCAATTGTTGGTATCGGAAATAACTGATGACCAGTTACTTCAAGCAACCAAACTGATATAAAAAGTCAGTTAAGGATCTCTTTAGAACTGAAGCTCTGCTCCGATGCCAATTGTTGGTCCTGTGAAAAGGCTGGCACATGTTTAGAGAGGGGGTGAATAAGCTTGTCCCTAAGAACCTTGATTTGAAAACAACTTAGGTTCAGCTTTAAACTAGTGTGGAGTTAAGCCAACTCAGCTGAGTATAAATCAAACTCACTTATGCTCATACTCAGTTAACCGGAAGTGAATATAAAATCCTTTTTATTGTTCAGTTATCAGTTATCAGTTATCAGTTTATAAGGATGAATGCAGTGCTAACTCAATTTCTGATGTTTGCTGAGTTTGTGTTATGATTTGATGTGAACTAGAATGCAGTAAATAAATGCGTAAAGTAAATAAATAAATGAGACAGAGTTTATAGAGGTTCCAGGTGGTGTAATCCGGTCAGTCCTCTCTTCCCTTATGATGCGGATGAAAATTCCACTAGAACTCTTTGAGGTAGATCGGTTACAAAAATTTGTAAACTGATAGTCCTTAACAAATCCCTAGTTTCACTATCTAAGAAACTATATAACATGTAAGATTGGTGCTCTGCAATCGCTGCTACCCACTGGTCCTTGAAGGGTTATATTGCCTCTTCACCGACTCATCACAAACACAGCCTTCATGATCGCCTCAATCATCCCTTCACACTTCTTGGTGTTTCTGATCTAAAACCTTTGATGAAAATCGAAGTTGAGACTTGAATCAATAGCTATGATGCGACTTGTAATTTGAACTTATTCTTCTAGATGTGTATGATAAGTTCAGTAGCTCTGTTCTTCTTCCGTGTAAGTCTTGATGTTTCTTTTAATACTTAAGAACACTTTGAAGATTTATTGATCCTGATCTTGCAATAAGTGAGTAGCAGGAGTTCTTAATTCTCTTTCTTGATAAGTTTTTCTTTTGAACTTTGTACCTCTTCTTGATGTAGAAGTGGTCTATTTATAGGGATTATTCCAACGTTGATCTTGTTTAAATTTGAATTCTTGTATTCGTTGGTGGTCATGTCTGTTGAATGTCAGTGACCGTTCTTACATTTCAGTTAGTGATCCAATGAAAATGCTTGATTTGTAACATTCGAATTTCTTTGGATACCTTGAGCTCTAAAACTGAGTATCCAGTGTATCTAGGTTAGAGTCCCAATAGAGACAAAAAGTAAGCGTGTATAGATTTTGTTTTTTTCTGAAAAAAAAATAGATCACACTTTTTAAGTGTGATTGAAAACCATAATATATCTCTATTTTTAAGTGTGACTGAAATTATAATTGTTGGTCCCTTGAAAAGGCTTTGGTTAAGTATAGAGGGCGGGGTGAATAAACTTAACACTTAAAACTTTGGAGTTAACAAATTCGCAACTTTTGATCTCATTGATACCTCGAGAGCTTTCTTGATAAGCGATAGTCTCTTGATAGTTGAGTTTCTTTGAATTTGTGCGGTGGAATTATATCAAAATTAAGCCTTTATACTTGTTGTTAAAAATGATACTAAGTATTAGATACTCAGTAGTGTATGTGTGTGATTTCAGTTGCTAGATTCAGTAGGTTGATGTGTAAAATAAACTAAGTGCAGAATGTAAATGCGGAAAGTAAGTTGGCAGATTTTATAGTGGTTCCAGGTGGTGTAATCATGTCAGTCCACTCTTCTCTTGTGATGTTGGAGGAAATTCACTAGAGATATTTGATGTAGCTGTTACAAAGATTCCTAAGTTGCTTGTCCTTCACCAATAACTATGGCTTCACAAAAGCTGGCCAGGAGCAGTGGGATCTTTGCTCTGAGTCTTCCACTGGTCCTTGAAGGGTAGGATTGCCTCTTCACCAGCTCCACCACAAACAACAGCCTTTCACACAACTGTACTTCACTATCTTCAGCAGGTTCTTTATAAAATAAAGATTGAATCAAATAAATGATTCAGTTGCAAAGCAGCTTGATTAGGATGATATAATCGGTGACTTGCGAGTCTTCAAGTGTGTATGCTTGATGTGGCCTGAATGCAGAATACACTTGAAGAATTTCTCTGGATCAGTAGCTTTAAGTTCAGTAAATTCAGCAGGGTATTTTTCAGCTCAGTAAAATATCTCTTCAAAGTTTATCAATTTGCATCTTCTTGTTTCTGAGTTGAAAGTCCTCTATTTATAGGTAGGAGGACATGTGACTTATATTTGAAATTCAAATGTAACCGTTCCTTGTTTTTGTCCCATCTGATTTGCTTTATGTCACTATTCATAGGACTGACACTGTCAGAATTCCTTTTTGACAGTGCAGTCTGTCCACCCTTTGGCTTATAACCATTGGATAAAAATCTGAATCATCCCAACGTCTGTTTAATCTCGGCCCTTGATTTGTTTGATAAATCAGAGGTATTTGGTTGTCCTTATCCATGTAATCATCCAATATAATCTTGAATTAATCGAGGTATATTGTCAGCAGGTTCATCAGTCTGCTGAGATACCTGTCAGTCTGCTGAACTGCAATCTTCTGTGTATAAAATACAATGCAGCTGATTTCTTTTATCTAACTTTAATTTGTGAAGTTAGATTACACCTTTTTTAATTATAACCAAGTTCCAAACATCATCCAACTTATGGAACTTAGACCTTCTACACAAGGTATATGTAATCAGTTTAGGTCATCACTAACTTGCCTAAATTCTGATTCCATATCCTTCACTTAAATTACTAAGTTTGATCCCTTAGCCATCAGAATCGAGTTTGAGCTCACCCTTCGGTCTCGGCGAGGTTCCGAGACTAGTCTCTTGACCTATCTACCCTCTCGATATGGACCGGTCTGCTTGATATAAATCGGTGACCATTCTGATGCTTGTTTGATCAAACCTATTCATAAATCAAACTCTAATAAACCTATACACTTGATCTAGACATCTTTTTGCCTTTGCACTATAACAGCTAGTCTGGCACTCATCATCAAAACATAGAAATAAGTCCAACAATTTCCCCTTTTTTGGTGATGATGCCACTACCCTCACCTAACAGCAAAGCAAAAAGATAAAAACAAGAACAAAACAAATTTCAGTCAATTCTCATTATAATCAATTGTTATTGTTATTACAGTCTAGATGCAGCAAAGATAAAATGTGATAACTATGCTGATCTACTGTCTTCTTTCTCTTTCCTTTCTAGCCTTCTCCACTTGTTCTTGGTAGGCTCTGATTTCCTCTATCATGTCCCTCATCCATTCATTTTCAATCAGTGTGAAATCATTGTAGGGATTTACTTCTTTCCACCACTTCCATGCTTCATGTAGGAGAAGATTAATTTGATTCACTCTCAAACCAAAATTCATGTATAGTTCCTTGAACTCATCAAGTGAGTCCTTTGCTTTTGTGATAGGTAAAGACCTATCACCTCTGCCACCTCTTCCACCTCTGTAAGTTGCCCTTAAGGCTTTGACTCTTGCTTCCCAAAATTTTAATCCCAAGAAAGAGTTTAGACCTTCATGATATACCTTGTCATGATAAGGTTTATACATTATAGTATTCTTTCTTGTATTGTCGAGGAGATCATCGATAAGTTGAACTCTGCCAGTGCGGAGTTATCTGTAAGAATTAGTCTCATCCTCCCATCTTTTCTTTGCAAAGAGTCTTGCGGCCTCTTTTGCTCTCTTCTTGCTTGGCCCTATTCCCCTTAGTGACATCATCAACAAACCGGGACATTAGGCCATGAACACCCTCTGTGAGATTACAGATTATTGATTGTCCTTCCATAATCTCGATTACGGTATCAATTGCGGTAATCCTTGATTGCGAGGGTCTCTTCCAGTAGATTGATCCTTTCAGTAACTTTAGGATCCAATCCAGCAAGTTGGGATGTTCCAGCAGCCTCAGCAGGCTTAGGTGTTTCAGGAAGCTTGTCAAGTTTCTGATGAATGGATGTAAGTTGGTCTTTCAGAAACTTCTCTTTTGCTGTGTTTCCTACCTTGATTCCCCTCACATCTAGTATCAGGTTATTCACAGCATTTTGAGTAGATGTGAAGTTTGAAGTAACTGTATCAGCAGATTGTCTGTTCTCATTTACTAGTTTCATCAGTTCTTCAAATCTCTCTTCTTGTCTATCCAATTGAGTTCTTAACTGTTGCATATCATGCCTCACAGTCCTTAACTCATTCAAAACTTTTACTGGTACCTCACCAGTCATTCTTCCACCTGATAGCCTCGTCAATGGGCTCCTCAACATTGTATTGTGGCCTCTGATTGCTCACAACCAATGCCCAACTCCTATCTAATCCAGCAGGATTAGGTCCTTGATATTCTTCTAAGATAGGATCAATGGCTTGTTCTTCAAAAATAGGTAAAAATTCCTGGGGGGGGGATCAACATCAACATTTTCTTCTTCAGGCATTTGGAACTCCTCATCACTAAAGTCATAGTCCAGCATCTGCTCATCCTCATTAATAGCGGTCTGCTGACCATCTTTCCCTTTAGTGGTCTTGACTTGATGAGGCTCACTCTGGCTGCCCTCTTGAGCAGAGGGATTCCTCCAACCCAAAGCTGGTTCCAACCTTTGTCCAGTCTTTGTTTGTAACTCGGCACCACTGTACTCTCTGTTCCACTGTGTGTCAGTCTTTGTTTGTAACTCGACAACTGCACCTCCTCTTCAACTCTTTGTGGATTGAATATAGCCTCATTATCCACTTGGAATCCTTCAGCATGACCAATTTTTGTTATAATAATGGCAGTTTTGGATAAAGTATCCTCAGTGTCAAATCCATCTTGATATTGACAGGAGTCCTCTGAACTAGCACTTGGCTCAATATAATCAGTAACCTTCTCTTCATCCAAATCAGCACTCTGTTCAGCTTTAGTTTGTGCAGTAGGCTCTACAACATGGAATGTAAATGATTCATCAGCTAGCCTACCAGCACTTAAATTGACTCCTTCATTGATCAATGCCTCCAGATCATCCATGGTGAGATCCTGCAGATCCTCATCCATCTCTCCAGTCTGCTGGCCCTCAGCAGACTTACCAGTCTCAGTGGGTTCAGCTTCTATGCCATCAATGGCTCCTTGACTAGTAGCTTCAATTGTTGTTTCTCTAGCCACTCCCTTTGGTCTCCCCAGGAACATGGGGAATCATCATCGAATCGATGAATCAGCATGCAGTGTGTACTTTGGATCTCTGAACATAATTCCTCCATTTTTCTTTCCTTCATCCAAAAGATCCATCAGCCTAGATTGCAGCATGCTAGTGTCTAACAAATCCAACAAATTGTCACACCCATTTGCTCAAATGCCCATTCTTCAAATCCACTCATTGGATCGGTGAATTTGGTTTTGTTTCTTGTAGAATCAAACTTCCTTTGAAATAGTTTTGCACCTTTTTGAAGTTAGGATCTACTTTGTCCTTGTCACGGATTTTATTAATACAAAATAAACAAGTAATAAAACCGGTTAACCTCAAGTGCAAGGATCGTAGTATAGAGGCTATGCCGGGTCGATCTTACGGGGAACTAGACAGTTGTAAATCCTAGTTGTTGTTTTAACTAACTATGTCACGAACTACACTAAACAGTGAACTAATCTAAACAAAGATTGCAGAAAATAAAACTAGACAGAGGAGATTATCCAATGCTAGGAAAATACGGGTAACAGACTTATTAACGAAACTAAACTAATTGCAAAAAGGAAATTAACTAAGCAAAGCAAGACTCGATTTGCAAGGATTTAAAATCAAATTATAAAAGGCAAACGAGGATTGATCCACCTATCAACATGTATTGATCTCCTATCTCGATTATATGTGGTATTTATCTAGGTTGTGATTCACCTTACCTAAACATGAACCCTAATTCCTTAGGTAATTCATCTATTAACCTAGTATCTTCCAATGCTAGATTAACGCGTTTTAAGATCAAAGGTGTCAACTTTTACGTTTAAATCTAGTGATTAGACTTATTAACTTCCGTTATTATAAATCTAAGGACTATTCTTATCTACGGTGATCTAAAGGCTTATCATGACTTCCATCAAACATAAACACATATCATACATGCAAATCTTCTGATGTAAATGCAATTAAACGAGATAAAACATAAATAAGGAACAACCTTAAATAAATAACTCACAGTATAATCGAAATACAGAAATCAATCCAAGTTGATGGCTTCACAATTCTCGTTTGATTGAAGCTTTAGCTCCTGGACGTCCTCAGCAACACAGTTTTGCAGAAAAAGAACATAAAAACTGCTCTAACCTAATCTAATTTAAAGTTGCATAAAAGTGGAAGAAAAAGAAGTAAAAACGAAGCCTTAGCCGCCCCTAGGGTTTAGGGTTTGTATGATGTCGAATTGTTGTTCTTAGGGTTGAGAAACATCCGCTTATTTATAGATTTCGAAGTCGGTTTCACTAAGTCGGCCGACGGACGCTCGTCCGCTCTCGTGAACGCCCCGCCCGATATAACCTGAAGCGCTTTAGGCGCCCGCTCAGACGGCGTCCAAACTCTCATATCAAAATCGCTCCTCGGGGCGCCCGTCTCGCTTCATCAAACGCCCGTTCACTGCGGACGGAGTATGGACCTTCGTTCAACATGACTTGAAGGTGATTTCTTCATATTTATCTCTTTTTTTTCTTCACTCCACTTGATCATTATCTCTTCCTTCAATCACTTAGCTCAATTTCAATCTCTTTAAATCATCATTTGAGCCTCATAATTGCACCTATAACACAATGGAAAATATCGCAAACTGTAATAAAGTCCATATAATCATAATTTCACCATAAAACCACATAATTATATCAATATTGCGATTAAGTCTTTAAAAACATCGTTTGCTCAATATTTCAATATAAGACCTATTTATTGTGAAAATTATACAATTAAGAGGGAAAATATCATAAAATATACTCTTGAAAAGCATAGAATTTCACCCTTAACAGTCCTTCTTAGATGCCTTCTCATATGGCATAGATGGCTTTCTAGTGGCAGGTTCAGTAGCTTGCTGACCTCCAAAAGCTCCCACAAGTAAATTCATTGTTTCTTCAACAGATGCTTCAAAGTCAGTAGGTTGCTGAGGCGGTATATTTGTACCTACCACTTCCATATGTACAACACTTGGTTCCCCCTGACTTACATGCTCATCAGCAGGGTTAGCAGCAGACTGCTCTTCCGCCTAAGTTCTTGCAACACTTGCAGGGTCTTCAACCAACTCTTCAACTACCACAGCAGGTTCAGGTTCAGTGGTTTGCTGTGGATCTTCAGTAGATACTACAGTAGGCTCAGGGTCAGTAGACTGCTGTATATCTCCAACAGATTGCTCAACAACAACCTGTGCAGCTTCCGTAGACTTAACAACCTCTTCTGGTGATGAGTCAGTAATTTCCACAGGCTTGATGATAGTTAAGGGCTCAGCCTCAATAGCCTCTTCTTCCTCTTCTACTGAAGCTTCTTCTTGGACTCTTTGTCCTTCCAGGATTTTCAATTCCTTTCCTTTGCCATACTTTTTGTTTGTGGCAGTCTCCTTCATCCTCTTGGAGAGGGGTTCATCATCATCAGTTGTAGTAGACTTTCTCTTTCTACTAGCTTCCTTCTGTTGTTCCCTCAAAATCTCAACAACAGTTTTTGGCAGCGCACTCTGGCGAGGTCGATAACCATTTCTTGGTGGACCCTCGTGAGACACAATGATCTGTCTTTGTTTGCTTCTTTGTTCTTTTAGGTTTCAATACCTCTGAAATCTTCCTTGTATCTGCACCCTTTCTTTTCTCAGAAGTTTTCTTTGGTGCAGTAGGTTTGACAGATTTCTTCACAGTTTGCTTGACCGGCTCACCACCAGCATCACCATCATCTCCATCACTATCATTATCAGCAGCAGGGTCAGCAACATCTTCATCATCATCTAGACCAAGAATAGCATAATCAATTTCCTTCTTGTATCTAGGCGATTAATCTTCTCGAGTTCAATATCGGGAATCTTCAAGTGATTCAAATGGTGCGAACCATTAATCCCTGAGGCAAGGCCTTGGATTTCCTTTTCCATCTTTTTCTTCCTTGGCTAATTTCTTCATGTAATGAATGAAGTATCCAGCCCAATCAAAATTCATGCTTGTGCAAATGATCATCATCGGCTCTATCTTGGGTCCTGATAGAGTGTCCATACTTCCAACCAGTCCAAGTATGTTCTTTGCAATGAGTTTGCTCAGCAGACTGTACTCATTCCCAATATGTCTGCAATTGATGCCTGGAATGGATTTGGTGGCTGCATTGTTTTGATTTTGTCAACAAAATCCATCTTGGATAGTCCCATTGCTTCAGGATTTGTTGGTGCATCTGCCACTTCTTCAAAACCAAAAACTTCCCTCAGTAGACTAGGGGAAACTTCAATCTCCTCAACATTCACAGTTGTCTTGAATGCTTCATTTCCTTCTTCCACAACCATGTTCTTCCAGAAATCAATAACATTTGTGTATGATATTGTTTCTAATCTTATATTGAGTATATTTTCCAAACCTGCAAAACATCTTATTCTTCTACCGATGTTGATGGCCAATTCTGTTTTGTTTGCATCAACAACAAAGCCTCTAACACTTTGGCTTGATTCAATCTGAACATCAATCCTTTCCGCCATTGTTATGAGAAAAATGAGATGAAGAAGATAGATTGTAAATCTATGTTCACACAGTGTAAAAACAGAGATATAACAGATTTTGCAAGTAGAGAGAATCTGCTGCGTGTAGGTCTGTATAAATAGACAGTGAGTAGTTGTAACTGTCAGTGCACGTACATCCATGTCAACCATGATTAATCTGAGTGAATTCTGTCTTGACACGTGTTCCATGACTCCTCCATAACGCTTTGTAACCATTGGATCGTGTTAACTATGGTAATAAAGGATAGGATAAATATCCTGCCAAACTGCTTTTTGACTTTAATAAATTTTGACTGTGTAACGTTTCATTCAGCAAGGTTGTCCTCAGCAGGGTTGGCTCAGCAGTCTACGGATAAGGGTGCTTCAGCAGCCTACTGACAAAGTGACTCTGCTGATCCTTGATTTCTTCTATTTTGTTCAATTGATAATACAAGATGAAGTTTAATACCAATGACTGATCTGTCAAGTGAGCTCACCCAACATGACAAAGACCAATCCCCTTGGCAACCTCATTTGCTCAAATGTCCAAACATAAGTACATGGAATTGTTGATACCAATGACTAATCTGCTAAGTGAGCTCACCCAACATAGCAAAGACTAATCCCCATGGTGAATTCCAGTACATTGCTGAATATCAGTTAACTTTTATAATTCCAAGTTCAGTCCTTAGCTTGGCAAATCTTTCACTATCAAGTGGTTTAGTGAAGATGTCAGCAAGTTGATTTTCAGTAGGGATGTATAGAACCACCACATCTTTCTTTTCAACATGATCTCTTATAAAATGATGTCTCACATCAATGTGCTTGGTTCTTGAGTGCAAAACATGATTTTCTGTGATTGCAATTGCACTTGTGTTGTCACACATAATTGGAATTTCCTTTTCTTCAATTCCATAATCCCTTAACTGTTGTCTTAGCCATAGTACTTGTGCACAAAGAACAACTTCCGGGTGCAATGTATTCGACCTTCCGATAGAAGTTGATATTGAATTACATTTCTTGCTAAACCAGGAGACCAGTCTACTTCCCATTAACTGACAAGTTCCTGTAGTGCTTTTCCTATCAATCTTGCATCCAGCATAATCAGAATCTGAGTAGGATATAACTTTGAAACTTCCATCCTTGGAATACCATATCCCTACTCCCAAAGTATCCTTTAGGTACTTGAGAACTCTCTTGACTGCACCTAATGACTTTCTTTAGGTTTAGATTTAAATCTTGCACAAACACCTACAGCAAAGGATATATCAGGCCTGCTGGCAGTAAGGTACAGCAGACTACCTATCATCCTTCTGTATAAGGTCTGATTAACATCTTTGCCTCCTTTATCTTCATCCAATCTGATGTTTGTACCCATTGGAGTTGATATATTAGTGCTATTTTCCATACCAAACTTCTTCAGCAACTCCTTGGTATACTTGGTTTGATGAATGAAGATTCCATCTTTCAACTGTTTGACTTGGAATCCTAAGAAGTAGTTCAATTCTCCCATCATACTCATTTGGAATTTACCCTTCATTAGATTTGCAAACTTTTCACAAAGTAAATCATTTTCAGAACCAAATATTATGTCATCCACATAAATCTATACCAGCAGGGTGTTATTCCCTTCACTGATTCTGAAAAGTGTCTTGTCAATGGTGCCTTTTGTAAAACCATTGTCCATCAAGAATTGAGATAGAGTCTCATACCATGTTCTTGGTGCTTGTTTCAATCCATAAAGTGCTTTGTTGAGTCTATACACTTTATCTTCTTGATCTTTAACTTCAAATCTAGGAGGTTGCTGAACATTCACTTCCTCCTCTAGAATGCCATTCAAAAATGCACTTTTGACATCCATTTGATATCCCTTGAAGTTTTTATATGCAGACATGTGCCAAGAATAATCGATAGCTTCCAATCTTGCAGCGAGGTGCATAAGTTTCATCAAAATCTATTCATACGCTTTAGAATAGCCTTTTGCAACTAGTCGGCCTTATTCCTTACAATGGTACCAGATTCATCAAGTTTATTTCTGTATACCCACATAGTACCAATGATATTTGCATGACTTGGCCTTTCAACTAGTGTCCAAACTTGATTTCTTTCAAATTCATTCAATTCTTCTTGCATAGCAATTATCCAATCTGGATCTGAAATTGCTTCTTCAACAACTTTTGGTTCCATTTGAGATGAAAGCAAGTAAATATAGCTTCCAGGTTGTCTTACGGTCCTTACACCTTCTTTGTACATTGACAATAACTTGTTGGTGAGGTGATTCCTTAACCATTGAGGATTACGGTTGGTTTGATTATCGGGAACCTCATCTTGATAGGGTCTCTTGTAGCTTCTTCAACAACAGGGGTTCAGTGAGATCCTTGAATTGCTTCAATTGTTGCATCAAGATCTTGTCACCAGCAGGTGTTCAGCAGAGCGATGATCGAAACTTTTAAGTCATTGAATCTTTCCAAAACTTCAACACAATCTGGATCAGTGACTTGTTGATTCTCAGCAGGTTCACAATCTTCATCTTCCATACCAGTGAACTTTGGTTCATCAAACACAACATGGATTGTTTCTTCATGTTTGAGTTGACCTCTTGTTCGAAGACCACAATGCCTTCTTGATTGAAGAATATTCCAAGAAAATCCCTTCATCTGACTTTGGTTGGAATGTCTTCAAATGAACCTTGTGATTTAGGATAAAACACTTGCATCCAAATGGATGGAAATAGGATATATTTGGTTTCCTTCCATTCCAAATCACATAAGGTGTCTTCAATGACTTCTTGTTCACTTGATGTTCTGTTTTGTGTATAGCATCTTTGTATTAATTGCTTCACCCAATATCTTTCAGGTAACAATGCTTCACAAATCATTGTTCTTCTGCTTCCTTTAAAGTTCATTTCTTATTCAAACAACCCCATTTTCTTTGAGGTGTACCAAAGCAATGACAAGTTGATGTAGTACACAATTTTGTTCATGATATTCTCTTATAACTTTGTTGAGAAATTTAGTACCCTGATCTGATATTATTTTTATTAATGTTAAACTTTTCTCATTTTGTAATCTCTTTAAGAGATTAGGCATGCTTTTGAGTGTTTCACTTTTCTTGTTCATAAAAACCACCCAAGTGTACCTTGAATAATCATCCACAACCACTAAAGTGTATTTCTTTCCTGTTACACTTGTTGGAGTTATTGGTCCAAAAATATCCATATGCATCAGCTCCAACACTCTATTAGTTGATTGTTTAGTTTTTGACTTGAAGCTTGACTTTATCTGTTTGCCCTGCTGACATGCATCACATATAGCATCCTTCTTGAATGTGATCTCAGGTAAACCAATCACCGGCTTATTCTTTACCAACTGATTGATATCATCAAAGTTCAAATGATTCAACTTCTTGTGCCATAACCAATTGAGTTCAGACTTGGTATGCACAATCATGCAAATTTCTAGAACTGCAGTAGACCAATCCACAACATACATGTTTTGTTGTCTTCTACCAGCAAGTACAACTTGATTACCTCTTTCACTAATGACAATACAGTTGTTTTTTTCAAAAGTGACCTTGTATCCCATATCACAGAATTGTCCAGTGCTCAGCAAGTTGTAGTCCAGTCCTTCCACATATGCAACATTCCTGATTGTAAGTCCATTTCTCACAAGTGTGCCATATCCTCTTGTATATCCAGGTGTATTCTTGTTGCAAAAATTCACCCTTGGACCATCTTTCGCTACAAAGTTTGATAAACAGTGCTTATTCTTTGTCATATGTCTTGAACATCCACTGTCAAAGTACCAGACACCCTACAAAAGAAAGTTAATACATTTTAGGTACCCAAACATGTTTGGGTCCATAGTGGTCAGTAGTAAGCATGAATTTTGGTAAGTTTCCATAAGGTCTTCTCCTAAAGGTGTCATACTTTGGTTCATACATGTATTCCGCACATCCATAAGTTCTAACAGTTGGTTGTGTAGGATTCACATATGTTTTCTGGCCTTTTGGTTTATAATGATGTTTGAAGTGACTTTTGGTGTTAGAAGCATTAGTATAACCATTTGTTTGATGTCTGTTAGGAACAGCCCTGTAGTATGGAGTCCGCTGAGGTCCCTGCTGAGGCCTTTTATAAGTCCTCTGCTGAGTCCTTTGTTGATTCCATTGCTTAGGTTTTACCCTAGCAGCATGGTTATACTGGTTGTTTCTATCAGCAGGTACAGGAATATTCCAATCATCATCAGTAGGGAACAGTCTACCTTTCCCCCTGAGATAAGTATCCCTTGAATGATTAACATTTTTGGGTTTAGGATTCTTATCCTTGGAATATTTCTGACCCTTACCCTTTTGTGGTCCAGCAGACTTGGTAGCAGGTCTGCTATCAGTAGGTCTAGAAGGTCCAGCAGTCCTATTTTTGGATTTGTTCTTTTTGTTAGGAGTTGTTGACTTCTTTGACTTCTGATTTTGCTTCCTTGAAGTATCCTTAGTAGGTTTTACTGCCTCAACAACCTTACTTGGAGTTGGATCTTGTCTTTGGTACAAACTTAGGACCATTGCAGTACTAGGTTCGATAACCTTCTTTGGATCCACTCTTTTGGATTGTTGAGTTCCAAATCAAGCCAGCTTTTATCACCATAAGGCTTTCCCATTTGTATGCGGAGAGAGGAGCATGATGGGTCGGTGATTCGAGGGTCGCTAGATGATCGGCCAGACTTACACCGATTCTGTCCAACATCTTTTCCTTACCTTTGAGAACTCTTATTTGACTTTCAATCATCCAACTTCTAATTCAAGAGCTTCTTTTCAGCCTTCACAATCTCATAAACAGATTGTATTATCCTCGATTGATTAAGGATGGCATTCAAAGTCTCATTATTATTCGTCGAATTTATAGGATTTGAACCACAAGTTGATTCACAATCACTTCCAAATTTGGAGTATTTATGGATCTGATGATTGTATACCTCCTCAGTTTCATCCATATTGGCCATCAAAGCATAGTCTTCCATATCAGCAACCAGTGCTGTGTCATCTGAATCATTTCCCTTTTCAGATTCTACTTCATACCCTGATTCATCTTCAACAACCATAGCATTCTTGCCATGTCTTCTTTGTTGACTCTTGGTCTTCAGTAGGTCTGGACAATCAGGTCTAAAGTGTCCAGGCATCTTGCAGTTGAAGCAAAGATAATCAGGTTCCTTACTTTGTTTTAACTCAGGACAGTCAGGTTTAAAGTGTCCTGGTTTCTTGCAATGAAAATCACAGATAGTCATTATCTTTCTTTGATTCTTCTTTCTTCCTTTCAGTAGGCCTTTTTGTGGAATTTCTTACAGGGGCCTTTCCTGTCTTCATCATCCTGATTTTCTTGCTCAGGAGGGCAATCTGTTCCTACATTTCATCCAGTAGATCATCTTGTCCTCCAGATGTTTCTTCCTGATGTGAAGCAGCCAATGCAGTGGTCTTTGGATCTTCCTTTTCAGTCTCAGGTACAAGTTTTTTGCTAAATTCATAAGCCTTGAGATCTGAAAACAATTTGAATGTGTCTTCTTCATGTAGCTTTCTCATTTCCTCTATTGCAGTCACCTTCATTTTCCAAAAATCTTTTGCAGGTAATGCTTCCAAGATCTTTGTGTTTATTTCCTCTTTTGAGTAACTTACACTCAGCAGGGTAAGTTCATCTAGGATAGCATTAAATCTTGATTCCATCTGCTCAATGGTTTCATTTGGTAGCATCTTGAACTTTTGAAACCTCTTTTTGACCACACTGATTTTGTTCTTCTTTATTGCATCAGTACCTTCACAGATCAATTGTATTTTGCCCTAAAGTTCTTTTGCAGTTTTGCAGTCTTTAACCTTCATGTACATATTGCTATCCAAGGTTCTGTAAATGATATCAATAGCAATATTGTTGACGTTTGCTCTTTTTCTGTCTTCTGCATTCCATTCTCTTTTTGGTTTAGGAATGTACTCAGTTGTATCACCCACTGTTACTGACTTGGTAATCTCCAGTGGTCCATCAGTTATTACATCCATCATCTCATCATGAGTTGCAGCAAGGTAAGCCTGCATACGACGTTTATATTCATCAAATCTTTCTAGAGAACACATCAGTATAGTTCTAGCATACTGAGTGTTATCCATGATGCAAGACTTTGAAAATCAGTGATTTTAAAAAAAAATTACAAAGAATTTTCACAAGCACAACAAGTAGGATTTCTTGCAAGCGAAATTTGCTCCAATACCAATTGTTGGTCCCTTGAAAAGGCTTTGGTTAAATTTAGAGGGGGGGGGGTGAATAAACTTAACACTTAAAACTTTGAAGTTAACAAATTCTCGCAACTTGGTGAGTCTGGCGATACTTGATGAGTCTGTTGATACCTCGATAACTTCTCTTGATAAGCGTGAGTCTCTTGATAGTTGAGTTTGCTGAATTTGTGCAGCGGAATTATATCAAAATTATGCCTTTATACTTGTTGTTAAAAATGATACTAAGTATTAGATACTCAGTAGTGTATGTGTGTGATTTCAGTTGCTAGATTTAGTAGGTTGATGTGAGGTTCTTGTGTATATTTCTTCTTTGTTGTTTGTAATTTGATCCCCCCAATTATTGTTTACAATTTGAAGTTGTTCGTTCTTCATCAAACGTTATAGATCTAAGGATACGACGTGAGGCAGTGGGGATTCCTCGTCTGTTAAGGATCCACACTCCCATGTCGAGATCTGGTGACCTGCGTATGACTTTGATCTGAACGAAATTCGTGTTTCTAGTAGATCTATATAATTTCTTGATGAATCTCTATTTTATCCGTTACGTATAGAGAAACGCTAAGATTTAGGTTTTTGCCGCATCAATCTAGCCACGTCTTTATGGTGAGGTTGTCCACCTAGAATTTCTTATCTTAGTAGGTGTGGCTACGGCTACGTTGCTCGTCTGTTTTAATTAAAACGTGTAGTTAGGAAATACCAATATAGTACTCCTAGGTCGTCTCATGAATTGATCTTCCGGGACTTTCAGCGAGATCAAGATCTGTTTTATATTACGGATTTGCATGCACCTAATTATACGTAAGTCGTAGATTAACATGATACCTAAAAAGTTAGTGTTAATGGGACGAAGACTGACGCGATCGCCTAGGAAGTACGCCTAACCACATGAATGTTGCCTAGGTGAGGAATACGGTCAATATCGGCATCCCTAGTTTTGTAAGCGTGCGAGTAATATGAGATGGAGGCATACAAAGCGAAGTCACGTAATGTAGCACAGTGATCTAGATGGCCTAACCGGAGCTAGATCTAGTTTAGGGGATGACTCCCGTAGCCAAAATAAAATAGATACGAATCGGATTAATAGTTGTCGAGTCTAGCTTAGTTATATAGAATCTCTAGAGCCAAACGATAACATAGTAATTGGGGAGGTTAATTACTTGTATGTTATGTGTTGTGTCAAGTCGTGTCCTTTATCTTTTCTTGTCGTTTGTTGGTCATAGACCGCCTTCGTGTGCTCGGCATGAATGATTAATTGTTTGTATATAAATGATCCACAATTGATTCCCTATGGGATCGACCTTGATTCGCTATAGCTATACTAAGATGGACCTAGTCCCCTTGCTAGTATTGGTTTATGGTGGTGAAGTATTTTATTATCACTTGATCTTGTCATCAGCAATGGCTTAATGAGGTAGTTGAGATTCGCGTTACGAGGCAGGCCTTAATGCAGTTAATATCGGTAAGTTGGATGATCAGGTTTTGTGTGATGTGGTGCGCATGCAAGTAAGTCATATTCTGCTTGGTCGACCATGGAAATTTGATAAGAGGGTAGTGTCTGATGGCTACTTGAATACGTACACGTTACGACACTTGGGGTAGAAAATTACACTTCTCTCGTTGTCACCCACGGAGGCTCACAACGATCAAATTGAGCTCTCTAAAGCTCGTGAGGAAAGTGGAATAAATAAGGAAGCCGAAAAGTTGAAAATGAAAAATGCAAAAATTGTGACCGGAGAGAAAAGCAAGGAGGGGGTGCATAATAGAGAGAAGGGTAGAATAAAAGTTGAAAATGCAAAAGTAAGGGAGGTAGCTTTAGTATCACTAGATGGGAAAAATAAAGTAGAAAAGTCAATTGTGATGGTGGGTGCCAAAAGTAGTGAGGGGGACATAAAGTACAAAAGTGAAAGAGTGAGCAAGTGATAGGTAATTTCTACGCTAAGGCTGGAGAGGTTATCAATACCATTGAAGATGGCGCTACTCTTTTTCTCTTTCTTTACAATGAACCCGAGACATGTGATAACGCTATAAATGAAACCAATAATTATACATATATTCACCTTAAATTATGCTCAAGAGAGGATAAATAGGCTCGTAATTATGTGGAATATATTTTAAATGCTATGTGAGTGTTTCCATGATCGTAATTCTGCATCTACGCTATTTTCCCACGGTTTTGGTACTGTTTTGTCTCATTTTGCATGTTTTATTGGATGTATCGAATCTGGAGCATTGGAGAATAGATCTGGACCAAAAGAAATACATTAGGACAAGTGATTAAAGTCTAAGAAGAAGCCTGCTGAAGAAAAAGAAGAAATGTAGGCCCGGTAACACCGAGGCTAGGCCCAGTAAACCGTCGTCTTGTGGAACACGAAATTCATTCTGCTGTATTATCTAGGTTGTTTTGGGTTTTAGAGAGTCTTAAGTTGGTCATTGTATCTATCTAAGGCCGCATTAACTGATTATTGTATAAGTTTTCATAAGCACTCAATTATATTCAATTTTATTATACAACTTTGATGAAATAAAGTTTTCTTGAGCTTTGGAGAGTTGTTTTCGGTTTCCTCCCTTCTTCCATCATCTCTAGCTTGAGTAGATCGAGCTAGATCTCCATTGTTGAAGGTATGAAGTTTTGAAGTTCCTTTTTGTCTTCAATAAGGTAGATTTGTTCGTATTTATGTGTTTTATTTAATCTGCATGTTTAACAACCCCATAATTTATTTATTTTAATCGTACTGAGCAATGTAGATCTAGAAATTAAGAAAATACGAACAAGGCCGGAGAGTGAGTAATTACTGCTTTTCCTTATAGAGTTCCCTTGCGTTCAATTGCCAATTTTGGATGGTCTATGAGCTCTGATACCAATGACAACAACGGCGGCACTTTCCCTATGGCCTCCTGGCGGCGGTACTCTTTAATGTTGCTTCAGTCACTTCAGTCACTCTCACCACAAGATACTTTGGAGTACTGGCCCTAACTTGACAGCAGTGGAATAATACCTATCAAAACTCACTGGCTACCCACCATGAGGTAAAACAAACACAACAAGGGCGGAGGGTCAGTAATTACTGATTTTCCTTATAAAGTTCCCTTGCATGAAATTGCCAATTTAGGATGGTCTATGAGCTCTGATACCAGGTTTCTACAGAGTTAAGTTTGATAGTACAAATTAACAAAGAAGCCTATAACACTGCTAAAAAAGTCCTACTTTTAGTAGAACACAAAACTAGCCGTAAGATTCAAAACTTTGTTCAAAGTACTGTTTGGACAAACGAAGGTCCCAAGGGTGTCGCTCAAGATGTAATAGATAGCATCCATTACATGTTTCTGAGGAACTAATTTAAGTTCACAAGAGGTAGAGAAATCTATCAAAAATGTATTAGAGAAAAGGCCAGAATCAGGGCTTAAAAATATGAGATATGAGATATCTATCAAATTGGCGCTTTCATGATGGAATATGAAAGAAACCTCTATGAATTATCTCTAGAGAATATGAAGGATTCATTGGTGATTTCTATCAAAAATTACTATTTTAGGAACAACAAAGACTTCGACAATTCAACGAGATTAATCTGGGAATTGGAAGTGCTAATTTCAGCTTGGTCTTGCTATAAAACTTGTTAAAGATGAAATCAACAAGATTTGTGAAGCAACTGATAAACATCAACTGTTAAAGAAATTTAACAAAAGATGTTGTAAAAAAATATCAGAAAACCTACCTACGTATGGGTGTAAAGAAGAGAGTTATTCTAAGAAGAAGAATAAACTCAAAAAAATATAAGAGAAAATACTCTTATAAAAAGAAGTATAAAAGGTTTAAACCAGGAAAGTATTTTAAACCTAAAGCAATGAGATCAAAAGATCGATAAACAAAAATTCTGCCCTAAAGGCACGAAAAATTGCAGATGTTGGATCTGTAACATTGAAAGGCATTATGCTAACGAATGTCCTAATAAACTACAATTTCCTCACAAGGTAAAACTTATTGAAGATATTGAAGACTTAGGATTTAATCCTATAGAAGATGAATATGATTCATCAACAGAAGTTTATATCGTTAAAGAAAACTCCAATGATGGCACCTTTTCTTCGAAAGGATATAATTCAGAGAATTCGGAGTAATCTGAATATTCCAAAGAATCCATGTGAAAACATGGACGAGAAATGTGTAATATCTAAAATTACAGATAAAGAAATTCAAAATAAAATGAATATCATTGAAAATCCATGTGAAAACATGGATGATGATTTAGTAATGTCTAACATTACGAATCCAAATTCTATTTATATTAAAGTACAGTTAAAGTTCAAAGGATAGAAAGCAGATTAATTTACATTGTTCTGTGAGATCTGAGATGCGAGCCTATGCGTTGCAAGTAAATTCGTTATTCAGTGAATATTCGGAAAAAGCTCCCAATAAAATAAAGTTAAAATTGCAAACGGAGAAACTATTCAAGTATCCAAGGTTTGTAAAAATCTTAATATAAAGATTGTAGGAGAGATATTCAATATCCCTACCATTTACAAACAAGAAGCAGTGTAGACCTAATCTTGGGTAATAACTTCTGTCAATTGTCTGAACCTTTCATACAATTCATAGATAGAATTATTCTAACTCTCAATAATCAACCAGTGATTATGGGCAAAATTAGAAAGGCAATGAATATTGGGAAAAGGGTTTTTTAGAATCTATGAAAAAGGCTCCTAAAATACCAAAAATCTGCCGCTACCAACATTAGCCCTAACACAATTCAATTTTAGAAGGGGGAGATGATGCTAAATCTAAACATGAATTTAATCACGAAAATGAAAATTCAAAAAGATTAAAATCCTGTTAGAAAAAGTCTGTGGTAAAAATCCTATAGACCCTAAAAAGTCTAAACATTGGATGACTGCTACCATAAAACTCATAGATCCAAAGACAATAGTCAAGGTTAAACCCATGATCTATAGTCCATTGGACAGAGAAGATTTTGGCAAACAAATTCAGGAATTATTAGACTTAAAAATAATAAAGCCTAGTAAATCACCTCATATGTCTCCAGCATTTTTACTTGAAAATGAAGCTGAGAGAAGGAGAGGAAAAAAAGGGAATGGTTGTCAACTATAAATGTAATATCCCGATTTTTTTGAAAAGGGCATCCTTGTCTTTTCACGAAAAATCTGAATATTTGGTTTTGTTTTAAAGGATTAAAAGAAAAAGGGAAAAGAAAAGGAAAAGGATTAATTGGATTTAATTAATAAGGAATTATTAGATTTAATTGGGATTATAAAAGGAAAACTAATCCTAAATTAACCTAGTTGTTGTTTTACGTAAAATCTTCTGAGAAGTGGCGCAAGTTTTGAGAAAAAGGAGAGAAGAGGCTTATGAATTTCGAGGCTAATCCGTTGATCAAAATCGAAGACATCTCAAGAGAGAAAGGATCACCTCGAGACGAGGATCGTTTTGATACCAACAATCCCTAAATCCGTTAACGTAAGTTTTTCACTCATCGTTCTTGATATTAGGGTTTATTCATCATCGTGTTAGGCTGCGTTTTTCTGAGTTTAAACATCGTAGTGGTCGTTTTTGGATTGATCGTTAATAGGTTTAGTGTTAAAGGTTTGAACTTTTGACGGGTTGAAGCTTTGGATCGTTGTACCATGCAATTTAAGGTAACGTGGTGTTCTTATCGTATGATTAAGGTGTCATAAAGATGTAGAGCAATTTGTATGTTTATTTTTCATGGTTTTGAATCTGTTTTGGTTGGATTTTGGGTTGGATTTGGGTTAGAAATCGTGTTTTGACAGTTGCAGATTTTCTGGGTAAATCCCAGGCAGACGGGCGTCTGATAAGGGTAAGACGGGTGTCCACGGTAAGCGGCAGCTCACGCAGCGTTTGGGGTTTTTTGGACGGGCGTTTGAGGGTCCAGTTTAGATACAGGATGTGGCTGAATTTCACAAACGGGCATCTGGGGGTTGGTGGACGCACGTCCAAGGCAGACGGGCGTTTACTGGGGGTCAGACAGGCGTTTGACCTATTTATTCTATTTTTCACTGTTTTTCGTGTCAGCTTGGTTTCAGGCTTCATAATCATGTTTTAATGCTTAACCTTATGTGACAAAGCCTTGAATTAGCTTTTGATGCGTTTAGTTTCGGCACCATTTGGATTCCCTAAAAAGATGAAGTGTGGGACCGTCGAAAGCTTTGGATTTGCCTTGTGCTTCGAAAAGCTAGGGTTTATCGACGTCTGTGTATGTGCTAGATTTTGTTAGAGTCTAGTGGTCCTAAGAAGAGGAGTAGGCGATAGGTGAGCCTTTTTGTGAATCAACTTAGGTGGCTAGTTAAACATCTAATCAAACGTACGTGCTAGATTAATAATCTTAAACATCATGCAATGCTTGGTAAGGCATAGTACAATTTTGCGATGTGTTCTCTGACCAGACAAAGTAGACTGTACCCACACCGGTCAATCGATTGGCTAGATAAAGCATCTGGTGCATTCTGCCGGTTATCACACTATCGAGACTCAGATATTCCCGGGGCTACTAGAGCGTGTCTCTACGTAGGTTGCACCCAGTTGTCCTAGTACATCCTATTACTAGGCGTAGTGCCCTTGTTATTCATGATGTAACAAACTTGTGCTAAGCTAGATAACTTTGGAACCTCATGTTATGCTATGAACATAATAAGATAGTTAGCTAGGTTAATAACGGAATGAATTAATAAAAGACGGCATTGCTTTTATTTCTTTATGAGACCGACGTTATGCGATCTTCTACGCGTTACTAAGTACTTATGTACTTACCCCGTTACTTTTTGTTTGTCTTTCTCTTTCCCCAAAAAAGATGAACATGTTTCTAATGCTGATGAGTTCTTTGACGAGGATGTGTGAGATGGAGCTCTTGAAGACTTAGTTCTTTTACTTTTGATTCTTTCAATAATGTTGTTGTCTTAGTTTCAAACAATGTTGTCTTTATTTTGGATTAGTTCCGTTTAAGTTCTTTTGGATTTAACGTTGGATGTTTAGTATTCTTTATTGGATTTAATTTTACAGCATTGAAAACCATGTGTTCGATCTTTTGTTGTCCCGAGTGGTTTTATCTTCGCGTCGTTTTAGTTCGATGTGTGACGTAAGGCTTACATATATTATTGAATTTATTTGATAATATTTGTCTTGAGCACTCTTTTCGGATAGGGACTCGGTGTCGGGAGCAGGCGTTCTGATTGGTATCAGAGAGAAAGGTTTTCCTTGTTGTGTAGGACTTGATTTCTTCTTTAAGATAAGTGTTAGAGCTTTAGTAACCCCTCTCTTTTCTTGGCTACAGAATGGTTCTTACTAGAGGAGGAGCTAATACAAATAACACCGAGGCGGTTAACACCCAGATGGGTAGCACTGAGGTAGGATTTACCGGTGTTGTGAATCCGAGAAGGAGAAGAAGTGGACCAGCTACCCAGTGCCCTACAGTTTCCCAAGTTAACACCCTGTATGTGAGCAACATCATACGTGGGGTGAACCAAGGACCAGATATCATCGTTAGGGGAAGAGTGGAACAAGGGGGTCCTTCACAGTTTAACCCTAGCATACCGGTTATCACTACTTCAGCAGGAGTAACATCAGGAGTGTATATGCCTCCAATGACCACAAGCTGGGCAGGATTAGGACTTTCTCATCCACCGGTGAGTACTTTCCCAACCGTTTCTGTGCAACCTCAGCAAGCGTCTGTGCCACCGGCTAGTCAGTTTTTCAGTCATTCGCAGGCATCTGCGTTTTCCCCGACACCACTAAGTTTTACACCTCACCAACGGTTCTACCTCCACCACCGCCTAGATCGATACTTTTCTTAGCACTGGCCACACCTATCCACAACATACTCACCCCCAACAGCAGGTTCAACAACCTCAACCACAATATCAGAATGCTCCACCAGTTCAGCAGCCGTTACAGCATCATCAGTTTGGGGGCTACGATATGCAAGTGGATTGGTATGATAAGATGAAGAAGCATAGGGTGCCAGAATTCTTTGGAAATGTTGAGCCATCAGCAGCAGATTTGTGGATTCGTGGGTTTGAAAGGACGTGCAGAAATGTGAAAGCTCCAAAATCTGAATGGGCTCAGTTAGCCATATCCTTGTTGGCAGGGAATGCGGAAAGTTGGATGGAAGCTTTTGAGCAGGTTGTTAGTAATACCATCCGCAACGGAAGCGATTTAAGGATCTAGATCTATAAAATACACGTAATAAAATTACTAGATCTACATCTACAAGGGGGTTGTAGAACATACCTCTTGGATCTCAAAATCCAAGTTGAAGAACCGCAATAGGATGAATGGAAGAAAGTATGAAGAGCACCACGATCTTCCGTACGTGTGATCCAAGCAACTCCCGGTGGAAGGAAATTCTCGTGTCGAATCCTTCCGATATGCTACCCCGAAAAATCTCCAAGATTTCTCCCTTTACTCACCCCTTGGCCGAATTTTACCTTCTCCTCTCTAAGAGGTGTAGGTCGAAATATTGTGTGTTGTAAGGCTTGGGAGAACTCTCTTTATATAGGAGAGTAATCCTTGTCCTCCAAGGATTTAATAATTAATACAAAATCAATTATAATAATCCTATTAAATAAAAGATAATCCCATAATATTCTAGAACAAATCTAGAATAATATTTATCTTTATTTCTTACCATAAATATTTATCCAATAAATATTTTGTGCACATGTCTTATTAATACACAAGAAAACAATTTCTTGTTCCAAAAATAAGGACATGGGGCAAAAATCATCACTTATTGACCTAGTCAATATTATTTTTAGCCATTACACAATAATTAGGCCAAGATTATGAAAAATGCCTTTTTCACATATTTAATTATTTAGCCCAACTAATTTAATAGTCCACTAAACAATTAATTCACATATCGTTTTAATAAAGTCCAACAAGAACTAAATTAATATTATTAGGATTCGACGTCCGAGAATAGCTATGCTATAATTGGAGGCACGTCGGGGACCATGGACTAATAATCAGCGGCTCCGATAAATCAAATAAATAATTATCTTACGAACAGAATAATTATATTCGATAAATCAATCACAGGAATATGCCACCGTAATCCCGTGACTGCACTCCTCCGATTATGAGATTATATTTATCTCCTCACGAGAATGATAATAAGCGTCCATTGATATAATCATTACATATGGATTAATCCTCCATAGACTGTTTATTCTAAATCGGGAAGTTACCGTTAACCCTTTTCAGAACCTCTTATCCTTATTTACCATTAACCCCCTAGTGATCAATTAATTCATACACCTCATTGGTAGCTAATCAGTGTAATATGAACTCGCGCGATCGATCGTTTCTAGGATTAACAAATAAAGGGAACCGTCTATATACTTCTATAAATGGAAGGAATGGATTTCGTATCTGTGATAACACAGACTACTCACTCAATCCAGTACAATGCCAAGATGGGGTAATTCAGACCACAGACTCAGTGTAATCCTTAACCGTCAAGTCAAACCTCATACCGATTCAAGCGGTTGGTTGTGATCACCTCGGGATTAAGATATATCCATAATTATGATCATCTATTGATTCGATAAGACTTCTCGATTACGGAATTATATCGTGAACTCACAATCAAATCGGTCCAAATTACATATGATATATCTATCATATATAAATGCCCCACTAGGTTCTCTTAACCGAAAGTCCGGATAAGACAATCACACCTATTATGTTGCAGGGCGCATTAATAGCACGTTAAAGGAGAGACCCGATACTCTCGATTAACTTCACTACGGGCTAATTGTATTTTAAGTACATCTTCACTAACTCAATCCTCCCGTGTATATCCCATTACCTTTGAGTTAAGTGATTACATAAACGATATACTTTAGTTTTTCTGTAGTGTAAATACTATTGTCACATCGGTGAATATGAGAATAATAAATATGAATAATAATATCATTTCATTTATTAAATAAAACAATTACAAAATTGTCTTTCGGGCATCACACCTAACAATCTCCCACTTGCACGAAAGCATGTGATTAATTGTTTTAGAGCACACCCTATTATTTAAAACTACAACAAACTACATCTCCCACTTGCTCTAAAGCAATGGAGACCCATCCCGTATTTTAGTATCCATTAAGCATATCATAACCATTGCCAGATGACAAAGTGCACTCCGAGTGTGCCGCCGTAGGATAGGTCAGTGACTCGGGGAGTACCTACATCTAAATGTCATGAGTCTTAATGATTAGTCAGGTTGTCGGCTCGAGACGATCCGTAGAATCGAAACGTTACCGGTCCATCTAATCATGTGGTACTTTCCCAATATGCTTTTGACCTCTAGTGATTTTGAAAAACCTTATAAGCTACCCCTTCATCGTTTGCACAATGATGTGGTATCGGCTTCCAAATCTAGAATCACTCCCAGATAGAAAAGGAAATCCTTAAGCTATATCACCCAACTAGTTAAAGTCGAGTTGGCGTTGCTGGATTCCTCCAGGCAATAGCTTCAACACAAGAGTAAACACTGAGCCCGAGATCGACTTAACGATCATCCTTAATCTGACTTAAAGTCAAAATCAGTGTATCACATATATCCAAGTTCACACATGAATATGACCGCATATTATTCCTCGTTCTCTTCAAGATAATAAAGGACATACTAAAATTTCTTTGTTAACCGCCGAATCTAAGATTCGATCAAAGTTGACGTTCAATAACTTGACCATCTCTTACTAGAAAGAGAATCTATCCCATTTCTCTTGATCCGAAGATTTAGAGAGTCATTCCTGAGGCATAGGGTAGAACTTCCTCGTTGAATGTTGCATACACAGATGCATCATCTTAACCAATAAGATGGATGGGAAACCAGTGACTGATTCTAATGAATTCGACCGAGTCAAACTCTTAAAAATGTTGTCCAAATCTCTGTTGCAGAGAATTGTGGTATTGTCGGTCGACTTGGATAACACACCCATGTTGATTCCAACTGGTGCAGTGTTATCCTTCACAAACACTAATATATGTGTATATTCACTACTGTACTAAAATTGATATCCAGTCTACAAAAGACTTATCAATATTCTGGTCAAATCCACATATTGTAGAAATATATGACTTCCAATGACCGAGAGGTTTGCTTTTTATCCACGAAGGACATAAGCCTTGACAGTCATCATGTCATGAGTTCATAATGCAATACCCTTCTGTTTCGAATGAATCCAGACTCCGTTTGTTTGGCAAGAAAGTCTTAGGGAATCACCCCTATTTTCTGCTTTAGAATGAAATCATGCAATACTAAGTGATAAGAGAGTCCAAGGTCTGATTAACTCTCTACTTCTTAGGGAATTACCCCTAGACCACTCAAGATTTGCTCTGAAAGATAAACTTTCCTATTCTTTCTACTCTTTTCCGTGTAGATCCAATTACTCCCACTTTGGGCCTAAGGCGCTCAGGTGGTTTTACAAGAGTATGAACAGGCGAGTGCCGAACTCCATTCACAGGGTTATGGCTATTAAACCAACCTCATATCGAATCCTATCTTTGCTCACAAAAGAGCCATAGGTCATCAATCGATCCTCGGACTACAAAGTCCATGAGAACCCGTAATGGGTAATGGATAAACCATACTCCCAATACTTCTTTGGGTGGATCAAATTCGATCTAGTTTAGTAGTATTTAGTGTTATCACCAACAACCGATGTTGGATGTGGTGCGATTTTAATTAGTTAGTAACTACCTTGAGTAAAGCGTACTTCAAGGTTCAAGGTTTCTTTGTTCATGGACTCTATCGAAAGGCAACAAGAGTATAAGCTGTCCCTTCCCGATTTCAAGAATCCTATGTCTAACCTTTATACTCACTAGGTTAAAAGATATATCACGAATGGTCATTGACCGAACGTATGCGTGAAATTCCCAGTCTACCTTCAAGCACCGTGTGCTAAATGCTTATATTTATGGAAGTGGGGTGAACCGAATCCACACCTTATCCGTAAATTCCAAAGCATATTCTAGGTAGACTTCTCGGTCTTACACTTCAATGTAAACCGAAATTTCGCTTCTAATATCTTTATTGAGTTAAGTAGTGTATTGTAGCACATCTACAACTATGTAAAGTAATTCAACGGTTTCTCCCTTAGTGAAAGCATTTCACTATGAGGCAGGCCGAGCATCAGTCCCTAGGACTATGAATGGACTATTCCGAGTATAGAATACTCTATCTCTATTGAAAATAGAGAAACCTCAAAATATTTTGGATAAACTTACCGGAGTGTTTGAATAGTTATCAGACAAGAAGTCACTACTCGGAAGCTCCTACTGGCTTGTATATTTCATCAGACCCCGAAGGTCGTCATGAACAAGCTATGTTACTTCTTTATAACCATTATCCTTTCCCTATTGAAAGGAAACTTAGTCATTGAACCTTTGAGACAATCTAACCAGACTGGGAGAAAGGAATCACCCTGAGCCAGTCTTCAGGTCTTGCCTTTTAGGGACAATGCACTAACTATGGAATATGAAGAAGCGTGTATCTAAATATAGAAACCAATTGCTTTTAATAGTTCTTAAGATGTGTTATATATATATATTTCAGCAGTTCTAAATGGTTTTGACTTTATCAAACAAAAGTCCGAGTCTTGGATTCGTACTACAAATGGTATATTCACTTTCTATACGACAAACAAATTATCAAATAGAAGGTAAATCCATTCGTTCCAACGAATCTTAAACCGAAAATAAATTTTCCGCGATATCCATGGATTGAATCCGAGATTCATTTCCTTATATCACTCCCACTATTCTAGCTAAAATTAACTGCCCGTTGTTTACTCCTTTAATCGTTAAATGCTGCTACCTTGTTCTTCCAAAGAACTTAGCTCGAGAAAATCGCCAAGGATTCATAGGTTGGTGATCCCAAATCCTTTGTCCTTATCCTATGATTTTGATTAATTAATTTTCTGGTTCGACCTTAAAGTTTTCTCTGGTTTAGATGACTACTTGATTTTAGACATATTCTCCCATTCTTGACTTTCCGTGAATGGAAGCGAGTCTTGAACCAGCGGTTCGTTTGAGTAGACACTACTATTGAACCGTGGGATGTCTATTTTGAGTGTTACAAATCGGGACTTCTCGGATTTTCTAATATACCGGAAAAATAACAAATCATAACATTAAAGCTCCCACTAGTTTATCGGTTCCAAATACCGTCTAACGAGCAATGCTTTATTTTTATGATTTTCCGATTTTTCCGATTAGAAAAATCTATAGTTCCAATGTTTCGGAAAAACAACAAATCATAGAACTCCCACTAGTTCATCGATTCCAAATATCGTCCAACTAGCGACATTTCATGACTTTCCGGTTTTTCAAGTAGAAACGATTTACGTGTGTAGTCGATTACACTTTTCTAATGTTCTAGTAAACAAAAAATCATAAAGCTCCCACTAGTTCATCGATTCCAAATTTCGTCCAACTAGTAACGCTTCATGATTTTCCGATTTTTCAATTAGAAAATTACTCGTGTAATCACTACACACTCAAAATTCACTAGAAGAATTTCAAATTCCGAAATCACCTAAGTTTGTCTCCCGTTTGACACGAATGACACTAGTGACATACATATATGTCACTCTGATTTTTAAAAGGCTTAAGAAAAAAAAATTGCATTATTGATTAACTAGTTCAACGTCCTAGTTACTTTCCACTTTTTAACGAAGTCAATACTAGTCAATCAATAATTTTTAAGCAATTTAGTAAGGGATATAATGCTGTAAATAAAATGACATATATTAATTCAAGTTTAACACTACTATATAAATTTATTTTAGGAATTGTAAACTAAAAGATAAGTCTACTCTACCATTCCAAGGTTTTGACCTCGCATCTCAGTGCCGCCTTAGGGTAGGTCAAAGAGATGACGGTTAAATCGAGACAATCTCATCAATGAATAACTTGTGAGAATCGAACATCCCACGAGAATCGAACATCCCTTTATTCATTGACTACCTTCCTTTTTAGCCTAGATATTATCAAGAATATCCTTTATGAGTGTGACCTACTATATCGGATCTCTTAGAGTGCGCCCGAGTGTGCCGTCTTAGGATAGGTCGGTGACCCGGCGAGTACCCGAGAAATCATATCCTTTCGAGAGACCAAGCCATGAATGTTGATAGGGGTGAACACCATCCTTAGGGGATGAAATCAAAGCGCCTCGGCGTCACCCTTCTCTCACTTACTTGTATCTATAGTAGAGGCCGTGGGGTTGGCTGTCGCCTCCCCCGCTCCCACTCAATATTTTGGATGTGGTGGTGGGTTAACTAACCACGTCTTTTTGATGTTAACATAAAAGGACATCAAATCAAGGATTCGAATGGTGTGCCGGTAACGTAGGCAAGCCTACCCGTCCTATTCGTTGGAACATATGTGACGATCCGGACGAAGTCGGGTCAAGAGAGCCCCATTGAGATAGGAAGGAATCACCCATCCGCTCGTTGGTGTAGCTTAGTCTTGCGGACCCCGTGCATACATCACACTAGGAGGGTTAAGTCGGTCGAGCCTAGCTCGATTGACCACCCAACCTATAAAGCGAACCGTTTTATCCAAGATTTATTGTCCTTTTACCATCATTCAATCTCGTAGACACTATGAATCGAAAGCGTGATCTCGTTTGAGCTTTTACATGGTTCACCGAGAACACCCACCGAAGGCTTAACGATTTCATAACCCGTCCTCGGATCTTTAATTAGTTACTAAATTAATTAATTACCACGTATTAATTAAATTTCAACTAATTACGCGAGTTTGTATACATCACGAACCCAAAAGGAGAAGGACATTTTATTTAATAAATTTTTTTTTTTTTTTGTTAAAAACACACGGCAACATCAACTTTTATTTTTTTAATTTAATTTTTTTTTATCAACAGGCCATGCGGCCAAAAAATTAAAAGAAAAAATATATCTTGCCGTGACAATGAAAAAAAAATAAGATCAATTTTGGATTGATCAAAGAGATTTGACAAATCTTTTTCCAAAATTGATTTGCCGCTTGGAAAATTAAAAAAATATACGCGATTTCTGTTTCATACCTTGAGTTCCGTCTTCATCTTGTGTTCTTTATCGTTCTTAAGTCGTTTTTCGGAATTAAAAAAATTAAACTAGCGAAAAAAAGAAGAAATAAAAAAAAACAATTTACATCAATCCTATGCTCAATCGTTACAAAACGAGAGAGCTACAATAGATCTAACAAGTAAATGATATTCAACCCCAATCCATCTCTTCAAACCACAACAATCGCAACATTAAAATTAAAAACAAATTTTATTTTATCAAAAATTGGGACAAAAAAATCTACATGTTTACCACTCCTAGATCTAATATTTTATACGTATAAATATAGATCACCTTGGCGATGATACCATTGTTAGTAATACCATCCATAATGAGCGATTTAAAGATCTAGATCTATAAAATACACGTAATAAAATAACCTACATCTACGAGGGGGTTGTAGAACATACCTCTTGGATCTCAAAATCCAAGTTGAAGAACCGCAATAGGATGAATGGAAGAAAGTATGAAGAGCACCACGATCTTCCGTGCGTGTGATCAAGCAACTCCCGGTGGAAGCAAATTCTCGTCTCGAATCCTTCCGATATGCTACCCGAAAAATCTCAAGATTTCTCCCTTTACTCACCCCTTGGCCAAATTTTACCTTCTCCTCTCTAAGAGGTGTAGGTCGAAATATTGTGTGTTGTAAGGCTTGGGAGAACTCTCTTTATATAGGAGAGTAATCCTTGTCCTCCAAGGATTTAATAATTAATACAAAATCAATTATAATAATCCTATTAAATAAAAGATAATCCCATAATATTCTAGAACAAATCTAGAATAATATTTATCTTTATTTCTTACCATAAATATTTATCCAATAAATATTTTGTGCACATGTCTTATTAATACACAAGAAAACAATTTCTTGTTCCAAAAATAAGGACATGGGGCGAAAAGCATCACTTATTGACCTAGTCAATATTATTTTTTTCCATTACACAATAATTAGGCCAAGATTATGAAAAATGCCTTTTTCACATATTTAATTATTT